>OZ030394.1:3038532-3391567 GCA_964023965.1 Melinopterus prodromus | reverse complement strand
GCATTAAAGCACCGATAAACAACGTAAAATCTAAGTTTCAAAAATCCTCCTGAACAAACTAAAATAGATAGAGGGCTGTACTTTTTAGAATTAATTACCCAATGTATCTGACCCATAAACGTGTATAATAATAATTTGTATCCCAACTATTTTGCTCGTAATCGCACATGAAGCGAAATAATAGCATTAAACCACCGATAAACAACGTAAAATCTAAGTTTCAAAAATCCTCCTGAACAAACTAAAATAGATAGAGGGCTGTACTTTTTAGAATTAATTACCCAATGTATCTGACCCATAAACGTGTATAATAATAATTTGTATCCCAACTACTTTGCTCGTAATCGCACATGAAGCGAAATAATAGCATTAAACCACCGATAAACAACGTAAAATCTAAGTTTCAAAAATCCTCCTGAACAAACTAAAATAGATAGAGGGCTGTACTTTTTAGAATTAATTACCCAATGTATCTGACCCATAAACGTGTATAATAATAATTTGTATCTTAACTATTTTGCTCGTAATCGCACATGAAGCGAAATAATAGCATTAAACCACCGATAAACAACGTAAAATCTAAAATCTAAGTTTCAAAAATCCTCCTGAACAAACTAAGATAGATAGAGGGCTGTACTTTTTAGAATTAATTACCCAATGTATCTGACCCATAAACGTGTATAATAATAATTTGTATCCCAACTACTTTGCTCGTAATCGCACATGAAGCGAAATAATAGCATTAAAGCACCGATAAACAACGTAAAATCTATGTTTCAAAAATCCTCCTGAAGAAACTAAAATAGATAGAGGGCTGTACTTTTTAGAATTAATTACCCAATGTATCTGACCCATAAACGTGTATAATAATAATTTGTATCCCAACTACTTTGCTCGTAATCGCACATGAAGCGAAATAATAGCATTAAACCACCGATAAACAACGTAAAATCTAAGTTTCAAAAATCCTCCTGAACAAACTAAAATAGATAGAGGGCTGTACTTTTTAGAATTAATTACCCAATGTATCTGACCCATAAACGTGTATAATAATAATTTGTATCCCAACTACTTTGCTCGTAATCGCACATGAAGCGAAATAATAGCATTAAACCACCGATAAACAACGTAAAATCTAAGTTTCAAAAATCCACCTGAACAAACTAAAATAGATAGAGGGCTGTACTTTTTAGAATTAATTACCCAATGTATCTGACCCATAAACGTGTATAATAATAATTTGTATCCCAACTACTTTGCTCGTAATCGCACATGAAGCGAAATAATAGCATTAAAGCACCGATAAACAACGTAAAATCTAAGTTTCAAAAATCCTCCTGAACAAACTAAAATAGATAGAGGGCTGTACTTTTTAGAATTAATTACCCAATGTATCTGACCCATAAACGTGTATAATAATAATTTGTATCCCAACTACTTTGCTCGTAATCGCACATGAAGCGAAATAATAGCATTAAACCACCGATAAACAACGTAAAATCTAAGTTTCAAAAATCCTCCTGAACAAACTAAAATAGATAGAGGGCTGTACTTTTTAGAATTAAGTACCCAATGTATCTGACCCATAAACGTGTATAATAATAATTTGTATCCCAACTACTGTGCTCGTAATCGCACATGAAGCGAAATAATAGCATTAAAGCACCGATAAACAACGTAATATCTAAGTTTCAAAAATCCTCCTGAACAAACTAAAATAGATAGAGGGCTGTACTTTTTAGAATTAATTACCCAATGTATCTGACCCATAAACGTGTATAATAATAATTTGTATCCCAACTACTTCGCTCGTAATCGCACATGAAGCGAAATAATAGCATTAAATCACCGATAAACAACGTAAAATCTAAGTTTCAAAAATCCTCCTGAACAAACTAAAATAGATAGAGGGCTGTACTTTTTAGAATTAATTACCCAATGTATCTGACCCATAAACGTGTATAATAATAATTTGTATCCCAACTACTGTGCTCGTAATCGCACATGAAGCGAAATAATAGCATTAAAGCACCCATAAACAACGTAATATCTAAGTTTCAAAAATCCTCCTGAACAAACTAAAATAGATAGAGGGCTGTACTTTTTAGAATTAATTACCCAATGTATCTGACCCATAAACGTGTATAATAATAATTTGTATCCCAACTACTTCGCTCGTAATCGCACATGAAGCGAAATAATAGCATTAAAGCACCGATAAACAACGTAAAATCTAAGTTTCAAAAATCCTCCTGAACAAACTAAAATAGATAGAGGGCTGTACTTTTTAGAATTAATTACCCAATATATCTGACCCATAAACGTGTATAATAATAATTTGTATCCCAACTACTTTGCTCGTAATCGCGCATGAAGCGAAATAATAGCATTAAACCACCGATAAACAACGTAAAATCTAAGTTTCAAAAATCCTCCTGAACAAACTAAAATAGATAGAGGGCTGTACTTTTTAGAATTAATTACCCAATGTATCTGACCCATAAACGTGTATAATAATAATTTGTATCCCAACTACTTCGCTCGTAATCGCCCACGAAGCGAAATAATAGCATTAAAGCACCGATAAACAACGTAAAATCTAAGTTTCAAAAATCCTCCTGAACAAACTAAAATAGATAGAGGGCTGTACTTTTTAAAATTAATTACCCAATGTATCTGACCCATAAACGTGTATAATAATAATTTGTATCCCAACTACTTCGCTCGTAATCGCCCATGAAGCGAAATAATAGCATTAAAGCACCGATAAACAACGTAAAATCTAAGTTTCAAAAATCCTCCTGAACAAACTAAAATAGATAGAGGGCTGTACTTTTTAGAATTAATTACCCAATGTATCTGACCCATAAACGTGTATAATAATAATTTGTATCCCAACTATTTTGCTCGTAATCGCACATGAAGCGAAATAATAGCATTAAACCACCGATAAACAACGTAAAATCTAAGTTTCAAAAATCCTCCTGAACAAACTAAAATAGATAGAGGGCTGTACTTTTTAGAATTAATTACCCAATGTATCTGACCCATAAACGTGTATAATAATAATTTGTATCCCAACTACTTCGCTCGTAATCGCACATGAAGCGAAATAATAGCATTAAATCACCGATAAACAACGTAAAATCTAAGTTTCAAAAATCCTCCTGAACAAACTAAAATAGATAGAGGGCTGTACTTTTTAGAATTAATTACCCAATGTATCTGACCCATAAACGTGTATAATAATAATTTGTATCCCAACTACTGTGCTCGTAATCGCACATGAAGCGAAATAATAGCATTAAAGCACCCATAAACAACGTAATATCTAAGTTTCAAAAATCCTCCTGAACAAACTAAAATAGATAGAGGGCTGTACTTTTTAGAATTAATTACCCAATGTATCTGACCCATAAACGTGTATAATAATAATTTGTATCCCAACTACTGTGCTCGTAATCGCACATGAAGCGAAATAATAGCATTAAAGCACCCATAAACAACGTAATATCTAAGTTTCAAAAATCCTCCTGAACAAACTAAAATAGATAGAGGGCTGTACTTTTTAGAATTAATTACCCAATGTATCTGACCCATAAACGTGTATAATAAAAATTTGTATCCCAACTACTTCGCTCGTAATCGCACATGAAGCGAAATAATAGCATTAAAGCACCGATAAACAACGTAAAATCTAAGTTTCAAAAATCCTCCTGAACAAACTAAAATAGATAGAGGGCTGTACTTTTTAGAATTAATTACCCAATATATCTGACCCATAAACGTGTATAATAATAATTTGTATCCCAACTACTTTGCTCGTAATCGCGCATGAAGCGAAATAATAGCATTAAACCACCGATAAACAACGTAAAATCTAAGTTTCAAAAATCCTCCTGAACAAACTAAAATAGATAGAGGGCTGTACTTTTTAGAATTAATTACCCAATGTATCTGACCCATAAACGTGTATAATAATAATTTGTATCCCAACTACTTCGCTCGTAATCGCCCACGAAGCGAAATAATAGCATTAAAGCACCGATAAACAACGTAAAATCTAAGTTTCAAAAATCCTCCTGAACAAACTAAAATAGATAGAGGGCTGTACTTTTTAAAATTAATTACCCAATGTATCTGACCCATAAACGTGTATAATAATAATTTGTATCCCAACTACTTCGCTCGTAATCACCCATGAAGCGAAATAATAGCATTAAAGCACCGATAAACAACGTAAAATCTAAGTTTCAAAAATCCTCCTGAACAAACTAAAATAGATAGAGGGCTGTACTTTTTAGAATTAATTACCCAATGTATCTGACCCATAAACGTGTATAATAATAATTTGTATCCCAACTATTTTGCTCGTAATCGCACATGAAGCGAAATAATAGCATTAAACCACCGATAAACAACGTAAAATCTAAGTTTCAAAAATCCTCCTGAACAAACTAAAATAGATAGAGGGCTGTACTTTTTAGAATTAATTACCCAATGTATCTGACCCATAAACGTGTATAATAATAATTTGTATCCCAACTACTTTGCTCGTAATCGCACATGAAGCGAAATAATAGCATTAAACCACCGATAAACAACGTAAAATCTAAGTTTCAAAAATCCTCCTGAACAAACTAAAATAGATAGAGGGCTGTACTTTTTAGAATTAATTACCCAATGTATCTGACCCATAAACGTGTATAATAATAATTTGTATCCCAACTACTTCGCTCGTAATCGCACATGAAGCGAAATAATAGCATTAAAGCACCGATAAACAACGTAAAATCTAAGTTTCAAAAATCCTCCTGAACAAACTAAAATAGATAGAGGGCTGTACTTTTTAGAATTAATTACCCAATGTATCTGACCCATAAACGTGTATAATAATAATTTGTATCCCAACTACTTTGCTCGTAATCGCACATGAAGCGAAATAATAGCATTAAAGCACCGATAAACAACGTAAAATCTAACTTTCAAAAATCCTCCTGAACAAACTAAAATAGCTAGAGAGCTGTACTTTTTAGAAATAATTACCCAATGTATCTGATCCATAAACGTGTATAATAATAATTTGTATCCCAACTACTTTGCTCGAAATCGCGCATGAAGCGAAATAATAACATTCAACCACCGATAAACAACGTAAACTCTAAGTTTCAAAAATCCTCCTGAACAAACTAAAATAGATAGAGGGCTGTACTTTTTAGAATTAATTACCCAATGTATCTGACCCATAAATGTGTATAATAATAATTTGTATCCCAACTACTTTGCTCGTAATCGCACATGAAGCGAAATAATAGCATTAAACCACCGATAAACAACGTAAAATCTAAGTTTCAAAAATCCTCCTGAACAAACTAAAATAGATAGACGGCTGTACTTTTTAGAATTAATTACCCAATGTATCTGACCCATAAACGTGTATAATAATAATTTGTATCCCAACTACTTCGCTCGTAATCGCCCATGAAGCGAAATAATAGCATTAAAGCACCGATAAACAACGTAAAATCTAAGTTTCAAAAATCCTCCTGAACAAACTAAAATAGATAGAGGGCTGTACTTTTTAAAATTAATTACCCAATGTATCTGACCCATAAACGTGTATAATAATAATTTGTATCCCAACTACTTCGCTCGTAATCGCCCATGAAGCGAAATAATAGCATTAAAGCACCGATAAACAACGTAAAATCTAAGTTTCAAAAATCCTCCTGAACAAACTAAAATAGATAGAGGGCTGTACTTTTTAGAATTAATTACCCAATGTATCTGACCCATAAACGTGTATAATAATAATTTGTATCCCAACTACTTTGCTCGTAATCGCACATGAAGCGAAATAATAGCATTAAACCACCGATAAACAACGTAAAATCTAAGTTTCAAAAATCCTCCTGAACAAACTAAAATAGATAGAGGGCTGTACTTTTTAGAATTAATTACCCAATGTATCTGACCCATAAACGTGTATAATAATAATTTGTATCTTAACTATTTTGCTCGTAATCGCACATGAAGCGAAATAATAGCATTAAACCACCGATAAACAACGTAAAATCTAAGTTTCAAAAATCCTCCTGAACAAACTAAAATAGATAGAGGGCTGTACCTTTTAGCATTAATTACCCAATGTATCTGACCCATAAACGTGTATAATAATAATTTGTAACCCAACTACTGTGCTCGTAATCGCACATGAAGCGAAATAATAGCATTAAAGCACCGATAAACAACGTAAAATCTAAGTTTCAAAAATCCTCCTGAACAAACTAAAATAGATAGAGGGCTGTACTTTTTAGAATTAATTACCCAATGTATCTGACCCATAAACGAGTATAATAATAATTTGTATCCCAACTACTTTGCTCGTAATCGCACATGAAGCGAAATAATAGCATTAAACCACCGATAAACAACGTAAAATCTAACTTTCAAAAATCCTCCTGAACAAACTAAAATAGATTGAGAGCTGTACTTTTTAGAATTAATTACCCAATGTATCTGACCCATAAACGTGTATAATAATAATTTGTATCCCAACTACTTTGCTCGTAATCGCACATGAAGCGAAATAATAGCATTAAACCACCGATAAACAACGTAAAATCTAAGTTTCATAAATCCTCCTGAACAAACTAAAATAGATAGAGGGCTGTACTTTTTAGAATTAATTACCCAATGTATCTGACCCATAAACGTGTATAATAATAATTTGTATCCCAACTACTGTGCTCGTAATCGCACATGAAGCGAAATAATAGCATTAAAGCACCGATAAACAACGTAAAATCTAAGTTTCAAAAATCCTCCTGAACAAACTAAAATAGATAGAGGGCTGTACTTTTTAGAATTAATTACCCAATGTATCTGACCCATAAACGTGTATAATAATAATTTGTATCCCAACTACTTTGCTCGTAATCGCCCACGAAGCGAAATAATAGCATTAAACCACCGATAAACAACGTAAAATCTAAGTTTCAAAAATCCTCCTGAACAAACTAAAATAGATAGAGGGCTGTACGTTTTAAAATTAATTACCCAATGTATCTGACCCATAAACGTGTATAATAATAACTTGTATCCCAACTACTTCGCTCGTAATCGCCCATGAAGCGAAATAATAGCATTAAAGCACCGATAAACAACGTAAAATCTAAGTTTCAAAAATCCTCCTGAACAAACTAAAATAGATAGAGGGCTGTACTTTTTAGAATTAATTACCCAATGTATCTGACCCATAAACGTGTATAATAATAATTTGTATCTTAACTATTTTGCTCGTAATCGCACATGAAGCGAAATAATAGCATTAAACCACCGATAAACAACGTGAAATCTAAGTTTCAAAAATCCTCCTGAACAAACTAAAATAGATAGAGGGCTGTACTTTTTAGAATTAATTACCCAATGTATCTGACCCATAAACGTGTATAATAATAATTTGTATCCCAACTACTTTGCTCGTAATCGCACATGAAGCGAAATAATAGCATTAAACCACCGATAAACAACGTAAAATCTAAGTTTCAAAAATCCTCCTGAACAAACTAAAATAGATAGAGGGCTGTACTTTTTAGAATTAATTACCCAATGTATCTGACCCATAAACGTGTATAATAATAATTTGTATCCCAACTACTTTGCTCGTAATCGCACATGAAGCGAAATAATAGCATTAAAGCACCGATAAACAACGTAAAATCTAAGTTTCAAAAATCCTCCTGAACAAACTAAAATAGATAGAGGGCTGTACTTTTTAGAATTAATTACCCAATGTATCTGACCCATAAACGTGTATAATAATAATTTGTATCCCAACTACTTTGCTCGTAATCGCACATGAAGCGAAATAATAGCATTAAACCACCGATAAACAACGTAAAATCTAAGTTTCAAAAATCTTCCTGAACAAACTAAAATAGATAGAGGGCTGTACTTTTTAGAATTAATTACCCAATGTATCTGACCCATAAACGTGTATAATAATAATTTGTATCCCAACTACTTCGCTCGTAATCGCACATGAAGCGAAATAATAGCATTAAACCACCCATAAACAACGTAACATCTAAGTTTCAAAAATCCTCCTGAACAAACTAAAATAGATAGAGGGCTGTACTTTTTAGAATTAATTACCCAATGTATCTGACCCATAAACGTGTATAATAATAATTTGTATCCCAACTACTGTGCTCGTAATCGCACATGAAGCGAAATAATAGCATTAAACCACCGATAAACAACGTAAAATCTAACTTTCAAAAATCCTCCTGAACAAACTAAAATAGATAGAGGGCTGTACTTTTTAGAATTAATTACCCAATGTATCTGATCCATAAACGTGTATAATAATAATTTGTATCCCAACTACTTTGCTCGTAATCGCACATAAAGCGAAATAATAGCATTAAACCACCGATAAACAACGTAAACTCTAAGTTTCAAAAATCCTCCTGAACAAACTAAAATAGATAGAGGGCTGTACTTTTTAAAATTAATTACCCAATGTATCTGACCCATAAACGTGTATAATAATAATTTGTATCCCAACTACTTCGCTCGTAATCGCCCATGAAGCGAAATAATAGCATTAAAGCACCGATAAACAACGTAAAATCTAAGTTTCAAAAATCCTCCTGAACAAACTAAAATAGATAGAGGGCTGTACTTTTTAAAATTAATTACCCAATGTATCTGACCCATAAACGTGTATAATAATAATTTGTATCCCAACTACTTCGCTCGTAATCGCCCATGAAGCGAAACAATAGCATTAAGGCACCGATAAACAACGTAAAATCTAAGTTTCAAAAATCCTCCTGAACAAACTAAAATAGATAGAGGGCTGTACTTTTTAAAATTAATTACCCAATGTATCTGACCCATAAACGTGTATACTAATAATTTGTATCCCAACTACTTCGCTCGTAATCGCACATGAAGCGAAATAATAGCATTAAAGCACCGATAAACAACGTAAAATCTAAGTTTCAAAAATCCTCCTGAACAAACTAAAATAGATAGAGGGCTGTACTTTTTAGAATTAATTACCCAATGTATCTGACCCATAAACGTGTATAATAATAATTTGTATCCCAACTACTTTGCTCGTAATCGCACATGAAGCGAAATAATAGCATTAAAGCACCGATAAACAACGTAAAATCTAAGTTTCAAAAATCCTCCTGAACAAACTAAAATAGATAGAGGGCTGTACTTTTTAGAATTAATTACCCAATGTATCTGACCAATAAACGTGTATAATAATAATTTGTATCTTAACTATTTTGCTCGTAATCGCACATGAAGCGAAATAATAGCATTAAACCACCGATAAACAACGTACAATCTAAGTTTCAAAAATCCTCCTGAACAAACTAAAATAGATAGAGGGCTGTACTTGTTAGAATTAATTACCCAATGTATCTGACCCATAAACGTGTATAATACTAATTTGTATCCCAACTACTTCGCTCGTAATCGCCCATGAAGCGAAATAATAGCATTAAAGCACCGATAAACAACGTAAAATCTAAGTTTCAAAAATCCTCCTGAACAAACTAAAATAGATAGAGGGCTGTACTTTTTAGAATTAATTACCCAATGTATCTGACCCATAAACGTGTATAATAATAATTTGTATCCCAACTACTTTGCTCGTAATCGCACATGAAGCGAAATAATAGCATTAAACCACCCATAAACAACGTAACATCTAAGTTTCAAAAATCCTCCTGAACAAACTAAAATAGATAGAGGGCTGTACTTTTTAGAATTAATTACCCAATGTATCTGACCCATAAACGTGTATAATAATAATTTGTATCCCAACTACTTTGCTCGTAATCGCACATGAAGCGAAATAATAGCATTAAACCACCGATAAACAACGTAAAATCTAAGTTTCAAAAATCCTCCTGAACAAACTAAAATAGATAGACGGCTGTACTTTTTAGAATTAATTACCCAATGTATCTGACCCATAAACGTGTATAATAATAATTTGTATCCCAACTACTTCGCTCGTAATCGCCCATGAAGCGAAATAATAGCATTAAAGCACCGATAAACAACGTAAAATCTAAGTTTCAAAAATCCTCCTGAACAAACTAAAATAGATAGAGGGCTGTACTTTTTAAAATTAATTACCCAATGTATCTGACCCATAAACGTGTATAATAATAATTTGTATCCCAACTACTTCGCTCGTAATCGCCCATGAAGCGAAATAATAG
The DNA here is from genome assembly GCA_964023965.1 of Melinopterus prodromus. Classification (NCBI taxonomy): domain Eukaryota; kingdom Metazoa; phylum Arthropoda; class Insecta; order Coleoptera; family Scarabaeidae; genus Melinopterus; species Melinopterus prodromus. Next base: position 3,381,311 of record OZ030394.1, on the reverse strand, counting down.
CATTAAAGCACCGATAAACAACGTAAAATCTAAGTTTCAAAAATCCTCCTGAACAAACTAAAATAGATAGAGGGCTGTACTTTTTAGAATTAATTACCCAATGTATCTGACCCATAAACGTGTATAATAATAATTTGTATCCCAACTACTTTGCTCGTAATCGCACATGAAGCGAAATAATAGCATTAAACCACCGATAAACAACGTAAAATCTAAGTTTCAAAAATCCTCCTGAACAAACTAAAATAGATAGAGGGCTGTACTTTTTAGAATTAATTACCCAATGTATCTGACCCATAAAAGTGTATAATAATAATTTGTATCTTAACTATTTTGCTCGTAATCGCACATGAAGCGAAATAATAGCATTAAACCACCGATAAACAACGTAAAATCTAAGTTTCAAAAATCCTCCTGAACAAACTAAAATAGATAGAGGGCTGTACCTTTTAGCATTAATTACCCAATGTATCTGACCCATAAACGTGTATAATAATAATTTGTAACCCAACTACTGTGCTCGTAATCGCACATGAAGCGAAATAATAGCATTAAAGCACCGATAAACAACGTAAAATCTAAGTTTCAAAAATCCTCCTGAACAAACTAAAATAGATAGAGGGCTGTACTTTTTAGAATTAATGACCCAATGTATCTGACCCATAAACGAGTATAATAATAATTTGTATCCCAACTACTTTGCTCGTAATCGCACATGAAGCGAAATAATAGCATTAAACCACCGATAAACAACGTAAAATCTAACTTTCAAAAATCCTCCTGAACAAACTAAAATAGATTGAGAGCTGTACTTTTTAGAATTAATTACCCAATGTATCTGACCCATAAACGTGTATAATAATAATTTGTATCCCAACTACTTTGCTCGTAATCGCACATGAAGCGAAATAATAGCATTAAACCACCGATAAACAACGTAAAATCTAAGTTTCAAAAATCCTCCTGAACAAACTAAAATAGATAGAGGGCTGTACTTTTTAGAATTAATTACCCAATGTATCTGACCCATAAACGTGTATAATAATAATTTGTATCCCAACTACTGTGCTCGTAATCGCACATGAAGCGAAATAATAGCATTAAAGCACCGATAAACAACGTAAAATCGAAGTTTCAAAAATCCTCCTGAACAAACTAAAATAGATAGAGGGCTGTACTTTTTAGAATTAATTACCCAATGTATCTGACCCATAAACGTGTAAAATAATAATTTGTATCCCAACTACTTTGCTCGTAATCGCCCACGAAGCGAAATAATAGCATTAAACCACCGATAAACAACGTAAAATCTAAGTTTCAAAAATCCTCCTGAACAAACTAAAATAGATAGAGGGCTGTACGTTTTAAAATTAATTACCCAATGTATCTGACCCATAAACGTGTATAATAATAACTTGTATCCCAACTACTTCGCTCGTAATCGCCCATGAAGCGAAATAATAGCATTAAAGCACCGATAAACAACGTAAAATCTAAGTTTCAAAAATCCTCCTGAACAAACTAAAATAGATAGAGGGCTGTACTTTTTAGAATTAATTACCCAATGTATCTGACCCATAAACGTGTATAATAATAATTTGTATCTTAACTATTTTGCTCGTAATCGCACATGAAGCGAAATAATAGCATTAAACCACCGATAAACAACGTAAAATCTAAGTTTCAAAAATCCTCCTGAACAAACTAAAATAGATAGAGGGCTGTACTTTTTAGAATTAATTACCCAATGTATCTGACCCATAAACGTGTATAATAATAATTTGTATCCCAACTACTTTGCTCGTAATCGCACATGAAGCGAAATAATAGCATTAAACCACCGATAAACAACGTAAAATCTAAGTTTCAAAAATCCTCCTGAACAAACTAAAATAGATAGAGGGCTGTACTTTTTAGAATTAATTACCCAATGTATCTGACCCATAAACGTGTATAATAATAATTTGTATCCCAACTACTTTGCTCGTAATCGCACATGAAGCGAAATAATAGCATTAAAGCACCGATAAACAACGTAAAATCTAAGTTTCAAAAATCCTCCTGAACAAACTAAAATAGATAGAGGGCTGTACTTTTTAGAATTAATTACCCAATGTATCTGACCCATAAACGTGTATAATAATAATTTGTATCCCAACTACTTTGCTCGTAATCGCACATGAAGCGAAATAATAGCATTAAACCACCGATAAACAACGTAAAATCTAAGTTTCAAAAATCTTCCTGAACAAACTAAAATAGATAGAGGGCTGTACTTTTTAGAATTAATTACCCAATGTATCTGACCCATAAACGTGTATAATAATAATTTGTATCCCAACTACTTCGCTCGTAATCGCACATGAAGCGAAATAATAGCATTAAACCACCCATAAACAACGTAACATCTAAGTTTCAAAAATCCTCCTGAACAAACTAAAATAGATAGAGGGCTGTACTTTTTAGAATTAATTACCCAATGTATCTGACCCATAAACGTGTATAATAATAATTTGTATCCCAACTACTGTGCTCGTAATCGCACATGAAGCGAAATAATAGCATTAAACCACCGATAAACAACGTACAATCTAACTTTCAAAAATCCTCCTGAACAAACTAAAATAGATAGAGGGCTGTACTTTTTAGAATTAATTACCCAATGTATCTGATCCATAAACGTGTATAATAATAATTTGTATCCCAACTACTTTGCTCGTAATCGCACATAAAGCGAAATAATAGCATTAAACCACCGATAAACAACGTAAACTCTAAGTTTCAAAAATCCTCCTGAACAAACTAAAATAGATAGAGGGCTGTACTTTTTAAAATTAATTACCCAATGTATCTGACCCATAAACGTGTATAATAATAATTTGTATCCCAACTACTTCGCTCGTAATCGCCCATGAAGCGAAATAATAGCATTAAAGCACCGATAAACAACGTAAAATCTAAGTTTCAAAAATCCTCCTGAACAAACTAAAATAGATAGAGGGCTGTACTTTTTAAAATTAATTACCCAATGTATCTGACCCATAAACGTGTATAATAATAATTTGTATCCCAACTACTTCGCTCGTAATCGCCCATGAAGCGAAACAATAGCATTAAAGCACCGATAAACAACGTAAAATCTAAGTTTCAAAAATCCTCCTGAACAAACTAAAATAGATAGAGGGCTGTACTTTTTAAAATTAATTACCCAATGTATCTGACCCATAAACGTGTATAATAATAATTTGTATCCCAACTACTTCGCTCGTAATCGCACATGAAGCGAAATAATAGCATTAAAGCACCGATAAACAACGTAAAATCTAAGTTTCAAAAATCCTCCTGAACAAACTAAAATAGATAGAGGGCTGTACTTTTTAGAATTAATTACCCAATGTATCTGACCCATAAACGTGTATAATAATAATTTGTATCCCAACTACTTTGCTCGTAATCGCACATGAAGCGAAATAATAGCATTAAAGCACCGATAAACAACGTAAAATCTAAGTTTCAAAAATCCTCCTGAACAAACTAAAATAGATAGAGGGCTGTACTTTTTAGAATTAATTACCCAATGTATCTGACCAATAAACGTGTATAATAATAATTTGTATCTTAACTATTTTGCTCGTAATCGCACATGAAGCGAAATAATAGCATTAAACCACCGATAAACAACGTACAATCTAAGTTTCAAAAATCCTCCTGAACAAACTAAAATAGATAGAGGGCTGTACTTTTTAGAATTAATTACCCAATGTATCTGACCCATAAACGTGTATAATACTAATTTGTATCCCAACTACTTCGCTCGTAATCGCCCATGAAGCGAAATAATAGCATTAAAGCACCGATAAACAACGTAAAATCTAAGTTTCAAAAATCCTCCTGAACAAACTAAAATAGATAGAGGGCTGTACTTTTTAGAATTAATTACCCAATGTATCTGACCCATAAACGTGTATAATAATAATTTGTATCCCAACTACTTTGCTAGTAATTGCACATGAAGCGAAATAATAGCATTAAACCACCCATAAACAACGTAACATCTAAGTTTCAAAAATCCTCCTGAACAAACTAAAATAGATAGAGGGCTGTACTTTTTAGAATTAATTACCCAATGTATCTGACCCATAAACGTGTATAATAATAATTTGTATCCCAACTACTGTGCTCGTAATCGCACATGAAGCGAAATAATAGCATTAAAGCACCGATAAACAACGTAAAATCTAAGTTTCAAAAATCCTCCTGAACAAACTAAAATAGATAGAGGGCTGTACTTTTTAGAATTAATTACCCAATGTATCTGACCCATAAACGTGTATAATAATAATTTGTATCCCAACTACTTTGCTCGTAATCGCCCATGAAGCGAAATAATAGCATTAAACCACCGATAAACAACGTAAAATCTAAGGTTCACAAATCCTCCTGAACAAACTAAAATAGATAGAGGGCTGTACTTTTTAAAATTAATTACCCAATGTATCTGACCCATAAACGTGTATAATAATAATTTGTATCCCAACTACTTCGCTCGTAATCGCCCATGAAGCGAAATAATAGCATTAAAGCACCGATAAACAACGTAAAATCTAAGTTTCAAAAATCCTCCTGAACAAACTAAAATAGATAGAGGGCTGTACCTTTTAGCATTAAGTACCCAATGTATCTGACCCATAAACGTGTATAATAATAATTTGTAACTACTGTGCTCGTAATCGCACATGAAGCGAAATAATAGCATTAAAGCACCGATAAACAACGTAAAATCTAAGTTTCAAAAATCCTCCTGAACAAACTAAAATAGATAGAGGGCTGTACTTTTTAGAATTAATTACCCAATGTATCTGACCCATAAACGTGTATAATAATAATTTGTATCCCAACTACTTTGCTCGTAATCGCACATGAAGCGAAATAATAGCATTAAACCACCGATAAACAACGTAAAATCTAACTTTCAAAAATCCTCCTGAACAAACTAAAATAGATAGAGAGCTGTACTTTTTAGAATTAATTACCCAATGTATCTGACCCATAAACGTGTATAATAATAATTTGTATCCCAACTACTTTGCTCGTAATCGCACATGAAGCGAAATAATAGCATTAAACCACCGATAAACAACGTAAAATCTAAGTTTCAAAAATCTTCCTGAACAAACTAAAATAGATAGAGGGCTGTACTTTTTAGAATTAATTACCCAATGTATCTGACCCATAAACGTGTATAATAATAATTTGTATCCCAACTACTTCGCTCGTAATCGCACATGAAGCGAAATAATAGCATTAAACCACCCATAAACAACGTAACATCTAAGTTTCAAAAATCCTCCTGAACAAACTAAAATAGATAGAGGGCTGTACTTTTTAGAATTAATTACCCAATGTATCTGACCCATAAACGTGTATAATAATAATTTGTATCCCAACTACTGTGCTCGTAATCGCACATGAAGCGAAATAATAGCATTAAACCACCGATAAACAACGTACAATCTAACTTTCAAAAATCCTCCTGAACAAACTAAAATAGATAGAGGGCTGTACTTTTTAGAATTAATTACCCAATGTATCTGATCCATAAACGTGTATAATAATAATTTATATCCCAACTACTTTGCTCGTAATCGCACATAAAGCGAAATAATAGCATTAAACCACCGATAAACAACGTAAACTCTAAGTTTCAAAAATCCTCCTGAACAAACTAAAATAGATAGAGGGCTGTACTTTTTAAAATTAATTACCCAATGTATCTGACCCATAAACGTGTATAATAATAATTTGTATCCCAACTACTTCGCTCGTAATCGCCCATGAAGCGAAATAATAGCATTAAAGCACCGATAAACAACGTAAAATCTAAGTTTCAAAAATCCTCCTGAACAAACTAAAATAGATAGAGGGCTGTACTTTTTAAAATTAATTACCCAATGTATCTGACCCATAAACGTGTATAATAATAATTTGTATCCCAACTACTTCGCTCGTAATCGCCCATGAAGCGAAACAATAGCATTAAAGCACCGATAAACAACGTAAAATCTAAGTTTCAAAAATCCTCCTGAACAAACTAAAATAGATAGAGGGCTGTACTTTTTAAAATTAATTACCCAATGTATCTGACCCATAAACGTGTATAATAATAATTTGTATCCCAACTACTTCGCTCGTAATCGCACATGAAGCGAAATAATAGCATTAAAGCACCGATAAACAACGTAAAATCTAAGTTTCAAAAATCCTCCTGAACAAACTAAAATAGATAGAGGGCTGTACTTTTTAGAATTAATTACCCAATGTATCTGACCCATAAACGTGTATAATAATAATTTGTATCCCAACTACTTTGCTCGTAATCGCACATGAAGCGAAATAATAGCATTAAAGCACCGATAAACAACGTAAAATCTAAGTTTCAAAAATCCTCCTGAGCAAACTAAAATAGATAGAGGGCTGTACTTTTTAGAATTAATTACCCAATGTATCTGACCAATAAACGTGTATAATAATAATTTGTATCTTAACTATTTTGCTCGTAATCGCACATGAAGCGAAATAATAGCATTAAACCACCGATAAACAACGTAAAATCTAAGTTTCAAAAATCCTCCTGAACAAACTAAAATAGATAGAGGGCTGTACTTTTTAGAATTAATTACCCAATGTATCTGACCCATAAACGTGTATAATACTAATTTGTATCCCAACTACTTCGCTCGTAATCGCCCATGAAGCGAAATAATAGCATTAAAGCACCGATAAACAACGTAAAATCTAAGTTTCAAAAATCCTCCTGAACAAACTAAAATAGATAGAGGGCTGTACTTTTTAGAATTAATTACCCAATGTATCTGACCCATAAACGTGTATAATAATAATTTGTATCCCAACTACTTTGCTAGTAATCGCACATGAAGCGAAATAATAGCATTAAACCACCCATAAACAACGTAACATCTAAGTTTCAAAAATCCTCCTGAACAAACTAAAATAGATAGAGGGCTGTACTTTTTAGAATTAATTACCCAATGTATCTGACCCATAAACGTGTATAATAATAATTTGTATCCCAACTACTGTGCTCGTAATCGCACATGAAGCGAAATAATAGCATTAAAGCACCGATAAACAACGTAAAATCTAAGTTTCAAAAATCCTCCTGAACAAACTAAAATAGATAGAGGGCTGTACTTTTTAGAATTAATTACCCAATGTATCTGACCCATAAACGTGTATAATAATAATTTGTATCCCAACTACTTTGCTCGTAATCGCCCATGAAGCGAAATAATAGCATTAAACCACCGATAAACAACGTAAAATCTAAGGTTCACAAATCCTCCTGAACAAACTAAAATAGATAGAGGGCTGTACTTTTTAAAATTAATTACCCAATGTATCTGACCCATAAACGTGTATAATAATAATTTGTATCCCAACTACTTCGCTCGTAATCGCCCATGAAGCGAAATAATAGCATTAAAGCACCGATAAACAACGTAAAATCTAAGTTTCAAAAATCCTCCTGAACAAACTAAAATAGATAGAGGGCTGTACTTTTTAGAATTAATTACCCAATGTATCTGACCCATAAACGTGTATAATAATAATTTGTATCCCAACTACTTTGCTCGTAATCGCACATGAAGCGAAATAATAGCATTAAACCACCGATAAACAACGTAAAATCTAAGTTTCAAAAATCCTCCTGAACAAACTAAAATAGATAGAGGGCTGTACTTTTTAGAATTAATTACCCAATGTATCTGACCCATGAACGTGTATAATAATAATTTGTATCTTAACTATTTTGCTCGTAATCGCACATAAAGCGAAATAATAGCATTAAACCACCGATAAACAACGTAAAATCTAAGTTTCAAAAATCCTCCTGAACAAACTAAAATAGATAGAGGGCTGTACCTTTTAGCATTAAGTACCCAATGTATCTGACCCATAAACGTGTATAATAATAATTTGTAACCCAACTACTGTGCTCGTAATCGCACATGAAGCGAAATAATAGCATTAAAGCACCGATAAACAACGTAAAATCTAAGTTTCAAAAATCCTCCTGAACAAACTAAAATAGATAGAGGGCTGTACTTTTTAGAATTAATTACCCAATGTATCTGACCCATAAACGTGTATAATAATAATTTGTATCCCAACTACTTTGCTCGTAATCGCACATGAAGCGAAATAATAGCATTAAACCACCGATAAACAACGTAAAATCTAACTTTCAAAAATCCTCCTGAACAAACTAAAATAGATAGAGAGCTGTACTTTTTAGAATTAATTACCCAATGTATCTGACCCATAAACGTGTATAATAATAATTTGTATCCCAACTACTTTGCTCGTAATCGCACATGAAGCGAAATAATAGCATTAAACCACCGATAAACAACGTAAAATCTAAGTTTCAAAAATCCTCCTGAACAAACTAAAATAGATAGAGGGCTGTACTTTTTAGAATTAATTACCCAATGTATCTGACCCAGAAACGTGTATAATAATAATTTGTATCCCAACTACTTTGCTCGTAATCGCACATGAAGCGAAATAATAGCATTAAACCACCGATAAACAACGTAAAATCTAAGTTTCAAAAATCCTCCTGAACAAACTAAAATAGATAGAGGGCTGTACTTTTTAGAATTAATTACCCAATGTATCTGACCCATAAACGTGTATAATAATAATTTGTATCCCAACTACTGTGCTCGTAATCGCACATGAAGCGAAATAATAGCATTAAAGCACCGATAAACAACGTAAAATCTAAGTTTCAAAAATCCTCCTGAACAAACTAAAATAGATAGAGGGCTGTACTTTTTAGAATTAATTACCCAATGTATCTGACCCATAAACGTGTATAATAATAATTTGTATCCCAACTACTTTGCTCGTAATCGCACATGAAGCGAAATAATAGCATTAAACCACCGATAAACAACGTAAAATCTAAGTTTCAAAAATCCTCCTGAACAAACTAAAATAGATAGAGGGCTGTACGTTTTAAAATTAATTACCCAATGTATCTGACCCATAAACGTGTATAATAATAATTTGTATCCCAACTACTTCGCTCGTAATCGCCCATGAAGCGAAATAATAGCATTAAAGCACCGATAAACAACGTAAAATCTAAGTTTCAAAAATCCTCCTGAACAAACTAAAATAGATAGAGGGCTGTACTTTTTAGAATTAATTACCCAATGTATCTGACCCATAAACGTGTATAATAATAATTTGTATCTTAACTATTTTGCTCGTAATCGCACATGACGCGAAATAATAGCATTAAACCACCAAAAACAACGTAAAATCTAAGTTTCAAAAATCCTCCTGAACAAACTAAAATAGATAGAGGGCTGTACTTTTTAGAATTAATTACCCAATGTATCTGACCCATAAACGTGTATAATAATAATTTGTATCTTAACTATTTTGCTCGTAATCGCACATGACGCGAAATAATAGCATTAAACCACCGATAAACAACGTAAACTCTAAGTTTCAAAAATCCTCCTGAACAAACTAAAATAGATAGAGGGCTGTACTTTTTAAAATTAATTACCCAATGTATCTGACCCATAAACGTGTATAATAATAATTTGTATCCCAACTACTTCGCTCGTAATCGCCCATGAAGCGAAATAATAGCATTAAAGCACCGATAAACAACGTAAAATCTAAGTTTCAAAAATCCTCCTGAACAAACTAAAATAGATAGAGGGCTGTACTTTTTAAAATTAATTACCCAATGTATCTGACCCATAAACGTGTATAATAATAATTTGTATCCCAACTACTTCGCTCGTAATCGCCCATGAAGCGAAACAATAGCATTAAAGCACCGATAAACAACGTAAAATCTAAGTTTCAAAAATCCTCCTGAACAAACTAAAATAGATAGAGGGCTGTACTTTTTAAAATTAATTACCCAATGTATCTGACCCATAAACGTGTATAATAATAATTTGTATCCCAACTACTTCGCTCGTAATCGCACATGAAGCGAAATAATAGCATTAAAGCACCGATAAACAACGTAAAATCTAAGTTTCAAAAATCCTCCTGAACAAACTAAAATAGATAGAGGGCTGTACTTTTTAGAATTAATTACCCAATGTATCTGACCCATAAACGTGTATAATAATAATTTGTATCCCAACTACTTTGCTCGTAATCGCACATGAAGCGAAATAATAGCATTAAAGCACCGATAAACAACGTAAAATCTAAGTTTCAAAAATCCTCCTGAGCAAACTAAAATAGATAGAGGGCTGTACTTTTTAGAATTAATTACCCAATGTATCTGACCAATAAACGTGTATAATAATAATTTGTATCTTAACTATTTTGCTCGTAATCGCACATGAAGCGAAATAATAGCATTAAACCACCGATAAACAACGTACAATCTAAGTTTCAAAAATCCTCCTGAACAAACTAAAATAGATAGAGGGCTGTACTTTTTAGAATTAATTACCCAATGTATCTGACCCATAAACGTGTATAATACTAATTTGTATCCCAACTACTTCGCTCGTAATCGCCCATGAAGCGAAATAATAGCATTAAAGCACCGATAAACAACGTAAAATCTAAGTTTCAAAAATCCTCCTGAACAAACTAAAATAGATAGAGGGCTGTACTTTTTAGAATTAATTACCCAATGTATCTGACCCATAAACGTGTATAATAATAATTTGTATCCCAACTACTTTGCTAGTAATCGCACATGAAGCGAAATAATAGCATTAAACCACCCATAAACAACGTAACATCTAAGTTTCAAAAATCCTCCTGAACAAACTAAAATAGATAGAGGGCTGTACTTTTTAGAATTAATTACCCAATGTATCTGACCCATAAACGTGTATAATAATAATTTGTATCCCAACTACTGTGCTCGTAATCGCACATGAAGCGAAATAATAGCATTAAAGCACCGATAAACAACGTAAAATCTAAGTTTCAAAAATCCTCCTGAACAAACTAAAATAGATAGAGGGCTGTACTTTTTAGAATTAATTACCCAATGTATCTGACCCATAAACGTGTATAATAATAATTTGTATCCCAACTACTTTGCTCGTAATCGCCCATGAAGCGAAATAATAGCATTAAACCACCGATAAACAACGTAAAATCTAAGGTTCACAAATCCTCCTGAACAAACTAAAATAGATAGAGGGCTGTACTTTTTAAAATTAATTACCCAATGTATCTGACCCATAAACGTGTATAATAATAATTTGTATCCCAACTACTTCGCTCGTAATCGCCCATGAAGCGAAATAATAGCATTAAAGCACCGATAAACAACGTAAAATCTAAGTTTCAAAAATCCTCCTGAACAAACTAAAATAGATAGAGGGCTGTACTTTTTAGAATTAATTACCCAATGTATCTGACCCATAAACGTGTATAATAATAATTTGTATCCCAACTACTTTGCTCGTAATCGCACATGAAGCGAAATAATAGCATTAAACCACCGATAAACAACGTAAAATCTAAGTTTCAAAAATCCTCCTGAACAAACTAAAATAGATAGAGGGCTGTACTTTTTAGAATTAATTACCCAATGTATCTGACCCATGAACGTGTATAATAATAATTTGTATCTTAACTATTTTGCTCGTAATCGCACATAAAGCGAAATAATAGCATTAAACCACCGATAAACAACGTAAAATCTAAGTTTCAAAAATCCTCCTGAACAAACTAAAATAGATAGAGGGCTGTACCTTTTAGCATTAAGTACCCAATGTATCTGACCCATAAACGTGTATAATAATAATTTGTAACCCAACTACTGTGCTCGTAATCGCACATGAAGCGAAATAATAGCATTAAAGCACCGATAAACAACGTAAAATCTAAGTTTCAAAAATCCTCCTGAACAAACTAAAATAGATAGAGGGCTGTACTTTTTAGAATTAATTACCCAATGTATCTGACCCATAAACGTGTATAATAATAATTTGTATCCCAACTACTTTGCTCGTAATCGCACATGAAGCGAAATAATAGCATTAAACCACCGATAAACAACGTAAAATCTAACTTTCAAAAATCCTCCTGAACAAACTAAAATAGATAGAGAGCTGTACTTTTTAGAATTAATTACCCAATGTATCTGACCCATAAACGTGTATAATAATAATTTGTATCCCAACTACTTTGCTCGTAATCGCACATGAAGCGAAATAATAGCATTAAACCACCGATAAACAACGTAAAATCTAAGTTTCAAAAATCCTCCTGAACAAACTAAAATAGATAGAGGGCTGTACTTTTTAGAATTAATTACCCAATGTATCTGACCCATAAACGTGTATAATAATAATTTGTATCCCAACTACTTTGCTCGTAATCGCACATGAAGCGAAATAATAGCATTAAACCACCGATAAACAACGTAAAATCTAAGTTTCAAAAATCCTCCTGAACAAACTAAAATAGATAGAGGGCTGTACTTTTTAGAATTAATTACCCAATGTATCTGACCCATAAACGTGTATAATAATAATTTGTATCCCAACTACTGTGCTCGTAATCGCACATGAAGCGAAATAATAGCATTAAAGCACCGATAAACAACGTAAAATCTAAGTTTCAAAAATCCTCCTGAACAAACTAAAATAGATAGAGGGCTGTACTTTTTAGAATTAATTACCCAATGTATCTGACCCATAAACGTGTATAATAATAATTTGTATCCCAACTACTTTGCTCGTAATCGCACATGAAGCGAAATAATAGCATTAAACCACCGATAAACAACGTAAAATCTAAGTTTCAAAAATCCTCCTGAACAAACTAAAATAGATAGAGGGCTGTACGTTTTAAAATTAATTACCCAATGTATCTGACCCATAAACGTGTATAATAATAATTTGTATCCCAACTACTTCGCTCGTAATCGCCCATGAAGCGAAATAATAGCATTAAAGCACCGATAAACAACGTAAAATCTAAGTTTCAAAAATCCTCCTGAACAAACTAAAATAGATAGAGGGCTGTACTTTTTAGAATTAATTACCCAATGTATCTGACCCATAAACGTGTATAATAATAATTTGTATCTTAACTATTTTGCTCGTAATCGCACATGACGCGAAATAATAGCATTAAACCACCGATAAACAACGTAAAATCTAAGTTTCAAAAATCCTCCTGAACAAACTAAAATAGATAGAGGGCTGTACTTTTTAGAATTAATTACCCAATGTATCTGACCCATAAACGTGTATAATAATAATTTGTATCTTAACTATTTTGCTCGTAATCGCACATGACGCGAAATAATAGCATTAAACCACCGATAAACAACGTAAGTTTCAAAAATCCTCCTGAACAAACTAAAATAGATAGAGGGCTGTACTTTTTAGAATTAATTACCCAATGTATCTGACCCATAAACGTGTATAATAATAATTTGTATCCCAACTACTTCGCTCGTAATCGCACATGAAGCGAAATAATAGCATTAAAGCACCGATAAACAACGTAAAATCTAAGTTTCAAAAATCCTCCTGAACAAACTAAAATAGATAGAGGGCTGTACTTTTTAGAATTAATTACCCAATGTATCTGACCCATAAACGTGTATAATAATAATTTGTATCCCAACTACTTTGCTCGTAATCGCACATGAAGCGAAATAATAGCATTAAAGCACCGATAAACAACGTAAAATCTAACTTTCAAAAATCCTCCTGAACAAACTAAAATAGATAGAGAGCTGTACTTTTTAGGAATAATTACCCAATGTATCTGATCCATAAACGTGTATAATAATAATTTGTATCCCAACTACTTTGCTCGAAATCGCGCATGAAGCGAAATAATAACATTAAACCACCGATAAACAACGTAAAATCTAAGTTTCAAAAATCCTCCTGAACAAACTAAAATAGATAGAGGGCTGTACTTTTTAGAATTAATTACCCAATGTATCTGACCCATAAACGTGTATAATAATAATTTGTATCCCAACTACTTTGCTCGTAATCGCACATGAAGCGAAATAATAGCATTAAACCACCGATAAACAACGTAAAATCTAAGTTTCAAAAATCCTCCTGAACAAACTAAAATAGATAGACGGCTGTACTTTTTAGAATTAATTACCCAATGTAACTGACCCATAAACGTGTATAATAATAATTTGTATCCCAACTACTTCGCTCGTAATCGCCCATGAAGCGAAATAATAGCATTAAAGCACCGATAAATAACGTAAAATCTAAGTTTCAAAAATCCTCCTGAACAAACTAAAATAGATAGAGGGCTGTACTTTTTAGAATTAATTACCCAATGTATCTGACCCATAAACGTGTATAATAATAATTTGTATCCCAACTACTTTGCTCGTAATCGCACATGAAGCGAAATAATAGCATTAAAGCACCGATAAACAACGTAAAATCTAACTTTCAAAAATCCTCCTGAACAAACTAAAATAGATAGAGAGCTGTACTTTTTAGAAATAATTACCCAATGTATCTGATCCATAAACGTGTATAATAATAATTTGTATCCCAACTACTTTGCTCGAAATCGCGCATGAAGCGAAATAATAACATTCAACCACCGATAAACAACGTAAACTCTAAGTTTCAAAAATCCTCCTGAACAAACTAAAATAGATAGAGGGCTGTACTTTTTAGAATTAATTACCCAATGTATCTGACCCATAAACGTGTATAATAATAATTTGTATCCCAACTACTTTGCTCGTAATCGCACATGAAGCGAAATAATAGCATTAAACCACCGATAAACAACGTAAAATCTAAGTTTCAAAAATCCTCCTGAACAAACTAAAATAGATAGACGGCTGTACTTTTTAGAATTAATTACCCAATGTAACTGACCCATAAACGTGTATAATAATAATTTGTATCCCAACTACTTCGCTCGTAATCGCCCATGAAGCGAAATAATAGCATTAAAGCACCGATAAACAACGTAAAATCTAAGTTTCAAAAATCCTCCTGAACAAACTAAAATAGATAGAGGGCTGTACTTTTTAAAATTAATTACCCAATGTATCTGACCCATAAACGTGTATAATAATAATTTGTATCCCAACTACTTCGCTCGTAATCGCCCATGAAGCGAAATAATAGCATTAAAGCACCGATAAACAACGTAAAATCTAAGTTTCAAAAATCCTCCTTAACAAACTAAAATAGATAGAGGGCTGTACTTTTTAGAATTAATTACCCAATGTATCTGACCCATAAACGTGTATAATAATAATTTGTATCCCAACTATTTTGCTCGTAATCGCACATGAAGCGAAATAATAGCATTAAACCACCGATAAACAACGTAAAATCTAAGTTTCAAAAATCCTCCTGAACAAACTAAAATAGATAGAGGGCTGTACTTTTTAGAATTAATTACCCAATGTATCTGACCCATAAACGTGTATAATAATAATTTGTATCCCAACTACTTTGCTCGTAATCGCACATGAAGCGAAATAATAGCATTAAACCACCGATAAACAACGTAAAATCTAAGTTTCAAAAATCCTCCTGAACAAACTAAAATAGATAGAGGGCTGTACTTTTTAGAATTAATTACCCAATGTATCTGACCCATAAACGTGTATAATAATAATTTGTATCCCAACTACTTCGCTCGTAATCGCACATGAAGCGAAATAATAGCATTAAAGCACCGATAAACAACGTAAAATCTAAGTTTCAAAAATCCTCCTGAACAAACTAAAATAGATCGAGGGCTGTACTTTTTAGAATTAATTACCCAATGTATCTGACCCATAAACGTGTATAATAATAATTTGTATCCCAACTACTTTGCTCGTAATCGCACATGAAGCGAAATAATAGCATTAAAGCACCGATAAACAACGTAAAATCTAACTTTCAAAAATCCTCCTGAACAAACTAAAATAGATAGAGAGCTGTACTTTTTAGGAATAATTACCCAATGTATCTGATCCATAAACGTGTATAATAATAATTTGTATCCCAACTACTTTGCTCGAAATCGCGCATGAAGCGAAATAATAACATTCAACCACCGATAAACAACGTAAACTCTAAGTTTCAAAAATCCTCCTGAACAAACTAAAATAGATAGAGGGCTGTACTTTTTAGAATTAATTACCCAATGTATCTGACCCATAAATGTGTATAATAATAATTTGTATCCCAACTACTTTGCTCGTAATCGCACATGAAGCGAAATAATAGCATTAAACCACCGATAAACAACGTAAAATCTAAGTTTCAAAAATCCTCCTGAACAAACTAAAATAGATAGACGGCTGTACTTTTTAGAATTAATTACCCAATGTAACTGACCCATAAACGTGTATAATAATAATTTGTATCCCAACTACTTCGCTCGTAATCGCCCATGAAGCGAAATAATAGCATTAAAGCACCGATAAACAACGTAAAATCTAAGTTTCAAAAATCCTCCTGAACAAACTAAAATAGATAGAGGGCTGTACTTTTTAAAATTAATTACCCAATGTATCTGACCCATAAACGTGTATAATAATAATTTGTATCCCAACTACTTCGCTCGTAATCGCCCATGAAGCGAAATAATAGCATTAAAGCACCGATAAACAACGTAAAATCTAAGTTTCAAAAATCCTCCTGAACAAACTAAAATAGATAGAGGGCTGTACTTTTTAGAATTAATTACCCAATGTATCTGACCCATAAACGTGTATAATAATAATTTGTATCCCAACTACTTTGCTCGTAATCGCACATGAAGCGAAATAATAGCATTAAACCACCGATAAACAACTTAAAATCTAAGTTTCAAAAATCCTCCTGAACAAACTAAAATAGATAGAGGGCTGTACTTTTTAGAATTAATTACCCAATGTATCTGACCCATAAACGTGTATAATAATAATTTGTATCTTAACTATTTTGCTCGTAATCGCACATGAAGCGAAATAATAGCATTAAACCACCGATAAACAACGTAAAATCTAAGTTTCAAAAATCCTCCTGAACAAACTAAAATAGATAGAGGGCTGTACCTTTTAGCATTAATTACCCAATGTATCTGACCCATAAACGTGTATAATAATAATTTGTAACCCAACTACTGTGCTCGTAATCGCACATGAAGCGAAATAATAGCATTAAAGCACCGATAAACAACGTAAAATCTAAGTTTCAAAAATCCTCCTGAACAAACTAAAATAGATAGAGGGCTGTACTTTTTAGAATTAATTACCCAATGTATCTGACCCATAAACGTGTATAATAATAATTTGTATCCCAACTACTTTGCTCGTAATCGCACATGAAGCGAAATAATAGCATTAAACCACCGATAAACAACGTAAAATCTAACTTTCAAAAATCCTCCTGAACAAACTAAAATAGATTGAGAGCTGTACTTTTTAGAATTAATTACCCAATGTATCTGACCCATAAACGTGTATAATAATAATTTGTATCCCAACTACTTTGCTCGTAATCGCACATGAAGCGAAATAATAGCATTAAACCACCGATAAACAACGTAAAATCTAAGTTTCAAAAATCCTCCTGAACAAACTAAAATAGATAGAGGGCTGTACTTTTTAGAATTAATTACCCAGTGTATCTGACCCATAAACGTGTATAATAATAATTTGTATCCCAACTACTGTGCTCGTAATCGCACATGAAGCGAAATAATAGCATTAAAGCACCGATAAACAACGTAAAATCTAAGTTTCAAAAATTCTCCTGAACAAACTAAAATAGATAGAGGGCTGTACTTTTTAGAATTAATTACCCAATGTATCTGACCCATAAACGTGTATAATAATAATTTGTATCCCAACTACTTTGCTCGTAATCGCACATGAAGCGAAATAATAGCATTAAACCACCGATAAACAACGTAAAATCTAAGTTTCAAAAATCCTCCTGAACAAACTAAAATAGATAGAGGGCTGTACTTTTTAGAATTAATTACCCAATGTATCTGACCCATAAACGTGTATAATAATAATTTGTATCCCAACTACTTCGCTCGTAATCGCACATGAAGCGAAATAATAGCATTAAACCACCCATAAACAACGTAACATCTAAGTTTCAAAAATCCTCCTGAACAAACTAAAATAGATAGAGGGCTGTACTTTTTAGAATTAATTACCCAATGTATCTGACCCATAAACGTGTATAATAATAATTTGTATCCCAACTACTGTGCTCGTAATCGCACATGAAGCGAAATAATAGCATTAAACCACCGATAAACAACGTAAAATCTAACTTTCAAAAATCCTCCTGAACAAACTAAAATAGATAGAGGGCTGTACTTTTTAGAATTAATTACCCAATGTATCTGATCCATAAACGTGTATAATAATAATTTGTATCCCAACTACTTTGCTCGTAATCGCACATGAAGCGAAATAATAGCATTAAACCACCGATAAACAACGTAAACTCTAAGTTTCAAAAATCCTCCTGAACAAACTAAAATAGATAGAGGGCTGTAATTTTTAAAATTAATTACCCAATGTATCTGACCCATAAACGTGTATAATAATAATTTGTATCCCAACTACTTCGCTCGTAATCGCCCATGAAGCGAAATAATAACATTAAAGCACCGATAAACAACGTAAAATCTAAGTTTCAAAAATCCTCCTGAACAAACTAAAATAGATAGAGGGCTGTACTTTTTAAAATTAATTACCCAATGTATCTGACCCATAAACGTGTATAATAATAATTTGTATACCAACTACTTCGCTCGTAATCGCCCATGAAGCGAAACAATAGCATTAAAGCACCGATAAACAACGTAAAATCTAAGTTTCAAAAATCCTCCTGAACAAACTAAAATAGATAGAGGGCTGTACTTTTTAAAATTAATTACCCAATGTATCTGACCCATAAACGTGTATAATAATAATTTGTATCCCAACTACTTCGCTCGTAATCGCACATGAAGCGAAATAATAACATTCAACCACCGATAAACAACGTAAAATATAAGTTTCAAAAATCCTCCTGAACAAACTAAAATAGATAGAGGGCTGTACTTTTTAGAATTAATTACCCAATGTATCTGATCCATAAACGTGTATAATAATAATTTGTATCCCAACTACTTTGCTCGTAATCGCACATGAAGCGAAATAATAACATTCAACCACCGATAAACAACGTAAAATCTAAGTTTAAAAAATCCTCCTGAACAAACTAAAATAGATAGAGGGCTGTACTTTTTAGAATTAATTACCCAATGTATCTGATCCACAAACGTGTATAATAATAATTTGTATCCCAACTACTTTGCTCGTAATCGCACATGAAGCGAAATAATAGCATTAAACCACCGATAAACAACGTAAAATCTAAGTTTCAAAAATCCTCCTGAACAAACTAAAATAGATAGAGGGCTGTACTTTTTAGAATTAATTACCCAATATATCTGATCCATAAACGTGTATAATAATAATTTGTATCCCAACTACTTTGCTCGTAATCGCACATGAAGCGAAATAATAACATTCAACCACCGATAAACAACGTAAAATCTAAGTTTCAAAAATCCTCCTGAACAACCTAAAATAGATAGAGGGCTGTACTTTTTAGAATTAATTACCCAATGTATCTGACCCATAAACGTGTATAATAATAATTTGAATCCCAACTACTTTGCTCGTAATCGCACATGAAGCGAAATAATAACATTCAACCACCGATAAACAACGTAAAATCTAAGTTTCAAAAATCCTCCTGAACAAACTAAAATAGATAGAGGGCTGTACTTTTTAGAATTAAGTACCCAATGTATCTGATCCATAAACGTGTATAATAATAATTTGTATCCCAACTACTTTGCTCGTAATCGCACATGAAGCGAAATAATAACATTCAACCACCGATAAACAACGTAAAATCTAAGTTTCAAAAATCCTCCTGAACAAACTAAAATAGATAGAGGGCTGTACTTTTTAAAATTAATTACCCAATGTATCTGATCCATAAACGTGTATAATAATAATTTGTATCCCAACTACTTTGCTCGTAATCGCACATGAAGCGAAATAATAACATTCAACCACCGATAAACAACGTAAAATATAAGTTTCAAAAATCCTCCTGAACAAACTAAAATAGATAGAGGGCTGTACTTTTTAGAATTAATTACCCAATGTATCTGATCCATAAACGTGTATAATAATAATTTGTATCCCAACTACTTTGCTCGTAATCGCACATGAAGCGAAATAATAACATTCAACCACCGATAAACAACGTAAAATCTAAGTTTAAAAAATCCTCCTGAACAAACTAAAATAGATAGAGGGCTGTACTTTTTAGAATTAATTACCCAATGTATCTGATCGATAAACGTGTATAATAATAATTTTTGTCGCAAGTACTTTGCTCGTCAGCGCTCATGAAGCGAAGTCATAGCATTCTAGCACCTAAAAACAACGTAAAATCTACGTTTCAAGAAATTTTGAACGAACCAGAAAGCGAAATCAGAACTTTCTATTACATGATAGTAATTTTCCTGCAGTTCCCTCAACACCTCCAAATTTTGACACCCGAATTCAAGAAATTACGATAAAATGCCTCGCTCCGATTGCACGGTAATAAATATTACGCCGGAACGAGCCTTCGTCCGAGACGCTAAGACTTCAAAACTATGGGCGGCGCGGGGCGAAACGGAAACGTATCGCCCAATTAATTACTGTCAGAAATATTAACAAACAACTGCCGGTAGATGGCGCCACTCGTCGCCTCCGCCCGCTATCTATTTAATTAAAATTCCAAGTCCGAGTCATCTGCTGCCAGTACAATGCTATATTTCAAAGAATTCGTTCTGAATATCGGTAGGTACCCCAGTCAAATTTATCACTCTGGCCTCGGGCATAGTTGCGTCCATTTATAACCCCGTGGAATCGGGGTGGTAGAGGGGAACGTCCGTCCAAATGTTTATTATTAATTGCCAGCATCGGTTTATCGGTCTTAAGGTCCCGTTGGCGGAAAATTGATATCGCCTTTCGGGGGGCCGTTCAGGGGTCGCCGAAGCCCTGACAGCTCCTGAAGGCTTGATAAATGACTCTTTAAGTTGACTATGATTATTGTTCACACCGGGCCAAATTATTTTAT
The DNA here is from genome assembly GCA_964023965.1 of Melinopterus prodromus. Taxonomy (NCBI): domain Eukaryota; kingdom Metazoa; phylum Arthropoda; class Insecta; order Coleoptera; family Scarabaeidae; genus Melinopterus; species Melinopterus prodromus. The sequence goes on along the minus strand of OZ030394.1, from coordinate 3,360,126 downwards.
TGGCTTGTTTTTCAGGGGCCTCTCCTCGACTGACGCAGACAAATGATGCCCGAGCGGGCGCGAGCGCCCTCTTGTGTTCTTTTACCGAACTCGGCCGCCCACGCGCGCTATTTATCATTATCAATACGCACGGTTGGGTTGGTAATCTGCAGGACTTACGTCGCGTCGACCTGGTGTCATCCTCTGTCCTGAGATTTTCGGGATAATTTATCATTCGAAAGTATCGTTATGCTGTTAAAAAGTTAAATATTTAGCTGGTCTTAGGGTGGATCTTTCAAAGCGAGGTTAAGTCTTCTAGTTAACAAACTAGACCAGTGCTGAAGCCATTGAAAATTTTAAAAAGTGAAACAAAATAATAGTAGAATGAAACCCATTGTAAAAGGAAGAGAATATAACAAAAATGAAAGGAAAAATAATTTACGGGCGATCTGAGGTTGGGAAGTGGAAGAGGGTGAGTTTCTAAGGGTAAGAAACGGTTTATCTCGATTTCCGGCAAAACTACAAGTCCTATGGAAAAAAGTTAAATGGCAAAGTTGTAGGTAAGAAAAAGATCTACAACTTTTGTATTTACATTTTTTTCACATAACCTTAAAATTTATGTGAAAAATTCAAATAACCAAGTTTTTGGTTTTTACTTTTATCTTTAGGCAAAAACTTGCCTTTTTATGTTCCAAACACACTGTCATTTTTTTGATTTACAATATTTATTTTTCCATCTTATTTGGACTTAACATCGAAAAAGTACCCTAATTTTCAATCGAAAATTCTCACGTCAAAACATTTTCTTCTTTTTTGAAAAAGTCGGTGGGCTTTTTGTTTGATGAAATCTCTAGTTTATGATGGTGTAAGAAGAAGTTTAAAATGTGGCTGCCGAAAACAAGGTTTCAAATGCACAAATTTATGCTCAAATTGTCATTGTTTTGAAAAATGCTCCAATGTAGAAGAAAAAAGCTACGAAGAAGTTAGTGATTCAGATGAAATTGTGTATGAAGAACCAATGCAGACTGGAACTAATATTTGAGACGAAGACGGTGATGGTCTTGAAGACTTCGAAGATTTACTAGAATCTAGAAGGTTTATCGAATCTAACGATGAAGAGATGCCATCAAAGAGACAAAAAGTAATGGATACTAACCTAATGTAAATAGAATTTAATAAATTAACTTTTTTACTGAAAAAAAAAAAAATAGCAACAGTCACATTTTATAGATGAAGTACCCTTTAAATCGTACCTTTAATTATATTTCAAACAACTATTTTCGCGTATTTTTTGCAATCTTCATGTTTTATGGATTTGTAATTTTTCTGTTTATCAATATAACATGGAATCTTACGTCTTTCGAGTAATTAAAGGATAAATTAGCCTGGAAACCATTTGGAATTCAACTGTTTTCTGAACAGATTATGAAAGAGCACACCAGTATGCACTACTTTGCTCATTTAACCGACTTTCTATCTCCATTAACAACAAAAATACCCATACAATCCAATGCCCCGTGGGACACACTGTATATAAATAATTTTAAACACTCCCTATCTGAGCCTCGACACCATACTTGCGCAGATTAGTGGAGTGGCTTTGAAAGTAATAAATATAATATATAAACGTGGGGCAAGACAGAAACGTTTATTTCTGTTTGCAAATTGCTGGAGATACACAGATAGAAAAGATTTCTTGTTTTAAAGAAATGTATTTGTTTGAATTTATTCTTTTGGGTCAAAACATATTTCTTTGATGCCAACAATATTTACTTCATTGAATACTCTAGTTTATTTGCTTGCAGAGATTAATTTATTTGAAATATTTATTTAAGTGGAATAACTATATATGGATACAAACAAAAATTACTTTCCTTTAAAGTAATATTTTAGTTTTGATTTTAAAAAAACGTTTCTTTACACCAATGAAATATAATTTTGATTCTAACATATAATTTTGTATATAAGGAGAGATTTATTTCGCTTAAAGTAATCTTTTGTCTTTGGCTTAAAAATAGGTTTACTTCCGCCAAAGAAATCATATTTTGATTAAAATAAATATATTTGTACACAAGAAGAGATTTATTTCCTTTAAAGTAATATTTTTGTTTTGGCTTTAAAATAGGTTTATTTCCACCAAAGAAATCATATTTTGATTCAAATAAATATATTTTTAATGTCATCCAACTGTATTGTTAGATGGCGCTGTAAACTCTCTCCTCGCACTTCGTACATATCGAGAGTATAAAGCCGCGTGATCGACAGTATAGAATTTATAGAGTACAGTGCCTGTAGGTTCAAGTTGCGATTCCAAATCAGAGTACAATTTACTAACTTAACCTTGACTATATGTTGGGTTGGGAAGACCAAGCACTGGTCGAGGATGTGCGACATCCCAAAAAGGAGGTGACACACGCCGAGTCTTCCGAAAAATTCTTGTCTATTAAATTCCTTCAACAAATTAATAATTTTAAGCATTTTAACTCGACCAACAATTTTGTTAATTTAAAAAAAAATGTAATTCTTTCACTCAACACAATCATAATTATTTGAAGTAAATAAATCTCATTTCTTATAATACACAAATTGCAAACTTTTCAACTGGAAACATAAGTTGTTTGACACAAATCAACGTTCTTTCTACCAAACAAATATTTCAAATAAATGCGTTTTTATCCGCAAATAAATATTTCTTTGCCACTATTGAAACAACAAATTTCTTTGAGTCAATGCATATTTATTTGAATCAAACAAAAATTTCTCTCTGTGTACTTTTCACTTCTAACAAATTTCATGCAAACAACTACGATATCAGTTTTGTACTACCCAAAACAAATCATAATCGTTAAAGCTCCTAAACATCGATCGACCAGGTTCACCGTAATCCTACACACCGAACCGAACCTCATTACACGTGACCGGCATAAATACAATAGTAACTGGTATGTATATTAAACCGTTAATATTTCACAATGGAAATCAATTCTATCGTACCGTGTTATGATTATTATTATTATTATGAAGCGGCGACGCGCTCGTTTGTATGTGCGCACGGCCAACCATACCCCATGTTAATTAATTGTTTTGTTTGTCGACCGCGGCCCAATTTCTGCCTGTGTGCTATCTGTGTTGCTGGTTGTAATTGTACTATGATGATATGCTGTGAATACGCGAAAGAGTGTCCGGAGTTTAGCCCGGTCACACCGCTGCCACCAAAAGCGAAACAAAATAAATGCAAAGTGCGGAATCAGTGAAAATGGGGTAATCAATCAGTACCGGCCGTTTTTTTTTTTGTTGGGCTGTGCGCTAAAGCGTCAAATAAAGATACATGAAGCGCGGTAATTATTACCCGATGTGGACACAGATGTGCACTTTTGGTCCTTTACGCCGGATGTGTGCATTGGGAAAATAATTTTTGTTTATCCGTGACGTAGCGCTCAATTATTTTGTGTATATCCGTAAAATTAGCAACGGGAAACGGGAGTATATTTCTACTTGTTTTCGGCTTATAAAATTTCTGTTTACAGAAAAATATAAACTTGCGGTTTAAAATGTCGAACTGCGTACCAATTATTTATTGTTGATTGGGGTGTTCATGTTAGAGGTATTTGAACATGAAGTCAATTGTTTGAAGTTTGTCACAAACAGCACTATTTTTGAACCTTTCCATCAAAAACTAAATAGAGGTGTTTGGTTTTATTAAAATCACATCAAAAGTCATTCGGAATAAGTTTTGGGTTTCTAAAAAGATCATAACCACAGTTAGAATTCTAATTTAACATACTGGTGCTGGTGGAAAAACAAATAAATTGTCAAATTTGCTCAAGAATAAACAATTAATTTTATACATTTAAATCAACAATGCTTTATTGTCAAATGTTAAATTGGAATCGCAATGCTGCGTTATCTATCTATAGAATTAGAATCAAACTATTACAAGACCGTAAAAAAATCTGCATGTGACCTTACAAGATATTAACTGGATTTTTAACGCGAAACTAGAAAAATTTTAAAATCTTTCTAAATAATATCGAGTAGAGTGGGGCACTACTTGAGTAGATTTCATAAATTTGAGTATTGAGTAACGTGAGTACTGAGTAAAAGTAATACTCTTGAGTACTCTACTCAACACGGTTTGAGTAGATTTACTCAGATTACGCATCTACTCAAATCGATTTGAGTATTTTACTCAGAGTACTACATCTACTCAAAACGATTTGAGTAGATTTACGCGGATTGATTAGATAATCAATACTCACCGAAAACCAATGATTATTGAGCAACTACTTAGTACCCAAAATAAAAAAAAATATTATTGAGTAAGCTACTCGAACTCTACTAATACTCTACTAATAGTCGTGTTTCCTGAAAGAATTTATAAATGTCGATTTATAAAAAATAGTATAAGAATCAGAAAAGAGAAGTTGCTGTTTTTATTTTTGTTTACTGACAATGTGATTACTTATTTATATTTATTTATAAAATAAGGATAAACAAGAAGATATAAACTTGGGGCAAAATGATTCAAAACTGATATCTAAGCACTTGTTATAAAGAATAACTTTTTATTTGGAGACACTAACAAAAGCGTCTGTTATATATGTATAATATGTAACATATTTTATATACAGCGTGTCCCACTTTTTTCCCACATGTTTTTCTTTTTCAGCTAATAAATGATATGCTGAGTAAAACTTTGATATCGATATATTTGTTTTGCAAATCCTAAAAGAGTTACAGCTGTGGGAAATATAAAAATAGAAAAATGTAAATGGTTCTAACTTCTGAAAGAATTGAAAAATTCATGTGAACATTTTTACTGAGAAGAACATTGCCTTTCTAACAAGTCTTTGAAAAGATTCATGTGGATTTTTAGTTAATTAAAATTACTTCAATTTCATATGGGAGCATTCAAACTAAAAAACAACCTTTTCCATGACATTTCACCTATTTGTGTGACACGCTGTATATAAAAAAGCGTCTGGTATATTTGTATATTATGTAACATATGTTTAATACAGGATTTTCCACCATTTTCCTTGTAAATTATTAAAACAACAATATTTTATACGGCTGTAACGTCTTAAGGAATTGAAAAATCCCTAGAAATCTTGTACTGTAAGTGACATTAACTCTCTAAAATAATCAGTAATAATAATCCCAGTGTGTGATAAGTTTTTTATTTTTATATTATTTTGTTTCTGGGGAAAAACTCAATTAAAAAATGAGTTAATTTTTAAATAAACCCAGTTTCTTCTGGAACAAGTACAAAATTATGATGATTCGAATTAATTTTAAATACATATGGTGTTTCAACTTTACATCCCTTAAAACTGCGTGCCATACCCTACTTTTTCTACACCCCCCCCCTCCCTACAAAACTTGCAGATATCGAGCACCTTCTTTTCCATTTTTAGGTGTATCAGTTTTTAATTTCAGCCTCAATCCGATGGCTATAAGTTTGGAGGAGTTCGCTTCAAAAGTTTATTAAGTCGGAAAATATAAACAGCCGCCCAGAGTACACACAGAGGGCTGAAAGCTGAAAGCTGCGTAAGATTCAAAGATCCAAGGAAGCGCAGGATGTTTGCGACCACATTTCGATTAACTTTCAGCCAGAGGAGCCAACCCCCAATATGCAGGGGAAGAAAATTAAGAAAAAAAAGAACTTTCGACGGCAAAATTGTGAGACACAAATAATAAAAAACGTTAAAATGTACTCACCCTTATATTGGACTTTATTAAACGTGCTGGTGATGATCCTCAACTCTGGATTTGGCGTGTCCCCAATCTGTAACCGTGAGAGTAGGGCATTAGATACGACATTCTCGCGGTGTGGTAATCTTTTTAGACCTACCCTCTCCCTCTAGATACCCTCTCTCTCCTACCCTAGTGCCGGCATGACCAAACCCGTATAGCGTGACTAAAATCACTTGCAACAGCTCTGCGTCGCACACGCCATTAAGTTCGTGATATTTTAAAACTCGGGAGAATTTTTCCGAGTTATATATTACGATTATTATTTTGACGCGAAGAGCTTGAAGGCCACTCCCGCGACGCGATGGAATTCGCTACGCACGTGACAGAGGGTGGTTTGCAGAGACAATCCAACTTAAGCTTAGCTTAAGCTAACACGTTTTCATATGGAAAAAAATGGGGTTTATTGAGGGAGGTTTAATTTAATTTAGAGGTGTTATGGGTTCTATGAGTTGAGACTAAAAACAAATGCTCATTATTATCACATTATCTTAATGTGGAATTACTTCATATAATTCCTACATTGCAATGTAATTGTGTTTTTAGTAAATATATAACTTCTTGAATTTCTATTAAATATAACGTTAATTTTATATTAATAAACATAAAAGCTTTCGATTAAGGAAACGAAAATCTCATTTCAAGATTGCATCTAATTGCTTTTTTGCGTTAATAAATACAAAAATCAATTTCTTGTTGTCAATATGTTTACTGAAGCTTTTTTCAGAACTAACATATGTATTAACATTTATTCACAAAATAGACATACATTAAAATTAACTTGCTTTAAGTTTGTATTTATGGTAATTTGGTACTTTTGATTTCCTTGTGGTTTTCAGTTATAGTTTATATTGTTTAGAAATTTAAAAGACCTTTATTTTTTATGTAAATGTGTTTTAATTAACCTTACAGTACACAATTCATAAGTAAAAATGCTATATTTAACTTATTATCGTTGTTAATACACGCTTCTGACTATATTGAGAAATCAAGAAATAAAATTTCCAAAAATGTTCCACCTAACGTATTGTAAATGATAAATGTGTGCTTATTGAACTGGAACTATATTACAATAAAACTTTTATAGAAAACTTTTGTAGCGTTTTGAAATATTAAAAAAAAAAATAAAAATAAATAATTAAAAAGTTATCAAACAATGTAAAATCAAAAATGTGACACAATAAATACATATTACAACAATAAAAAATTATTCATTTTAAGTACAAATATTAATAATTGGAATTAACAAATGAACAACAGAAAATACCAAAATGTTTTATTTATGTTTCTAGGAAGTAGAAAGTAATAAGATTCATATGGTCATATTGGTTTTCTATGTTCCTTCAGAAGTTGGAGCCGTTTAAAATAAGAAGAAAGAGGGACAGCCTGTATATATTATTGCTATAATTTTAATTATTTTGGTTGTCAAGCATGTATTAGATCTCGTGAAAGATAATTGAAACATTAACTGCTATAAAGTAAACACAGATATAATATTTCCATTGTCCTTCATAGAAATTATATGCTCCGTCCTAAATATAAATAATAAAATTATAAACCCCTAACCACAACAAGTATTTTAGAAACCTAAATACGTATTTCAGCAACTATGTTGCCATCTTCAGTAGAACCTAAAAAGGAAAAGAGAGATTAGCACTTCATAGTATCTTTACTGGATATTGTCCAAGCAAATCACTAGTGGAAGTGACGTCCATGTTAAAAATTACCCTATATATACCCGTTTGTTGGTCACACCTCAGTGAATTTTGATCATTGAAGCGTAAAAAACAAGTTTTAATTAAAGCAGATCAAACAATGGCGAACTAGGTATAGGACCCCTGTCTGAATTTATTAATTTATCTCTATTCAAGTGAATAAAGATACTTTCGAAGCTGTTTAGTTCCCTATTATTTGACACAGCTTTAACAAGTTTTAAGTCATCTACAACTACTTTATGACCTGTGTCTAAAATATGTTGAGCCACACTAGATTTTTCAAAACGATTATATTTAAAATGAGGTACATGTTCTTTGAACCTAGTTAAAATTGTTCTTCTAGTCTGGCCTACGTATTCTTTTTCACAGTCATGACATTTGATACAATATATGCCAGATTTATCAAGTACATCTACCTTATCCTTTGGGTTTCCAAGAAGGTTTTTTATGCTATTATGAGTCGAATATGCTATACAGCGATTTTGTGATGTAAAAATACTTCTCAAACCCCTTGTATATGCACAATCGAACGGTATTTTAACATATTTCTTCTTATCTACAGACAAAGTATTTAAAGTAGATATTTGATTTACATACATTTTTTGATTCTGCTTCGTAATCATTCTATCAACTATTTTCTCAGGGTACCCATTATGTATGACAACATTCTTAATAAACAATAATTCTTGCTGATATCTATCTGCGGACAATGGAAATTTCAATAACCTATTTACTAAACAACTAATAAAAGACAATTTTTGTTGAAAAGGATGCTGCGAATCATTAGGGATAAACCTGATTGTGTTAGTATCTTTAAGTTTAATTAAATTTAGAGAATTTAGAGAATTTTGATATTACAATTGTGAAATAGTCTATATTCAGTGATAATCCTTGGCAAAAAGTCGATTTGTGCATGTACTTTCGTAATTAATATGAGTATTAGATACATTAAATTTATATATGTCGTGATATTACGCAATATCTTAAAATGAGATTTTCGTATAATATCATCAAATTTCATGTTTATTAATATTATTATAAAAGTAATTCTATATTTAATTAAATGCATTACCTAAACATGATGGTGTATGGGAAACTGCATGAGAATTTTATTAAATTAATAGGTAGTAGAGAAGTGGATATTTCAAATGTGTGCAGCAATAAAAATTAACTTGTATTTTCGAATTGTGGTGGCTTTGTGATGTGTTGTCTTTTACAGCCTTTTATAGGAAATTTAGTGTACTTTATTTTTATATATAGTGGTCTACGTCCAAAAGTGCATAGTTTTATCACTTTTTCCCAAAAAACTGAAGAGGAGTCGAAAATTTTGAGTTTTTTTTGCGATATTCGTTGTGAAACCATATCCGTGGGAAGTAGCAAAGTTGAAATTCGGATTCAGCACCCCAAAAAACATATAAAATCAAAGAAAAAATTCTTCTACCTACAAAAACGCAGAAAAAACCAAGATAGCCCCGAACCCAAAGGTGTAAATATTGGACGGAGCCGAACAAATACCAAACGAATATCCAATAGAGTCCTTCATACCCATGTAGGTACTATATATACCTACACCTAGCAATAAAAGAAGCTCGCCCGGAAAAAATAAACGCAATAAAATTGTTTCTGCGCGGCATAGGAGAGTTATTAAACTGCGGGAATGCGGGGGTGGCAGCGTCCGGTGTGCAGGGGGCGGGAGGGGGGAGACAGAGTGAGTGTTGGCGCGTAATACGCTCGGACGGCAACGGGCGGCTGCTATTGCATAAACTACTGTAAGGGCCAAATAAACGCTAAATGTCGCTACAGCCCGCCGCCCATAAAAACCGAATGTCCCGAATAACCATTTGTCTTTTATAATTTACAGTAGCACTGCAAATATTTAATTACTGCTCTGGCGCCTCGCTAAACCCCCAATAAAAATATATAAAACAGGAACGGCAAAGCGCGCCAACCGCGTACCGGTCTAGCCGATAATACGTGTTAATGAAAACCGCAAATTTGCTGTTTTGCAGTTTTTACAACCGTAACCAACAGTATTTATACTTGGATGAATGTCTCCGTTATCAACGGGATCAAATTGGAAGAAAAACAAAGTATTGCTAAATCTACAGTACTTTATTGTGATCAGTAATAGGTCTGTTTCACGATCGATTTCGGTTGCAATTATATTCAATTATTCAAGCATCATCAGGTGAGTTGGAAGCTGAAAGAACGCATTTTCCTCTTTTTGATGTTAGTTAATTAGCCATTGACGGTGAGTGTTTGATTTAGTCTTTGTTTTGTCCGACCAGAATTTGTCTTTTCTCTTATTTGTCACCCAGTTGAAGCCAGAGCACAATCATGAATGATTTTTCCATTTTTTGCGTCTATACACACATACAAATTTTACGGAGAGAATTTGCACGTAGTTAGTTGTACACAAAAAAGAGTGATTTTTTCTCCGAAAATCAGTTGATTGTGTGCTAAAAATTGTTGATATACGTAATATCGGAGTTAATTTAACTACACAGCACGGAGTTGAAAATAGTTTATATCCGAAATGGTGAAAATTTTCACTGGAGCTATGAAGTGAAAATTAACACCATGCAGGGTGTTGAAATAACTGACAAAATGAGAGAAAGTACACTTTTTGGAGTTGATATGACTGAACATTGTGACGGAGTGATAAAACTCCTAAAAGTAAAAATTAATTCCCTGTGTAATATTGATTTCTGAATAATCTCCAAAAAGGTAAGATTTATACTGTAAAGGCAAAAACTTACGGTTTGACAACAACAGGCGTCAACATGTCGCCACCATGACGGTTTGCAGTTTGTTTCGCAGTGTGTTGTGGTCGTCACTTACTCCTAAGTTTGCGGGGTGCAGTTGAGAGTGAGTTTCATTTCCATTACTTTTAATATTTTATATGTAAGTACATTATTATTTCAAATGGAGCAGTGTATTTTCATACGAGTTAAATACGGACAAATAAAAAAATGGGTCTGAATTATCAACGATGTACTAAATTTCGACACAATTAATACTACAGGTAAGTTACTTATATTACTACATATGTATGTATGTATGTATGTATGTATGTATGTATGTATGTATGTATGTATGTATGTATGTATGTATGTAGACATATGTATGCGTGTACATTACTTATTCGTTGTGCTCACATGCTTTTATAATTTTGTAGTTTATAAAAATGTTACGCACACTACTAATGTACTATAGAAAATAGCTTGTGAAGATACCGGCTAGTCAAATGCGCAGTACGTTTGTTGCCGCATTTGTGGTACCTTCATACCGAGTATGACACTGCATTGTACCTACAGAATGCATGTCGATTTTTGTGCTTTTTTATGAAGTAGTGTGTATTCCTTTGCCCGGCAACGCGTTTTTTTTTTTATTTTTTCTATTTGCCTTACTACATACAAAAATACAACAATTCTGCACATATTTCTTCTTTTATGTAGGTACAGTTGGCAAGCTATTTAAAATAGCAGAGACAAAATATCAAGATATCAAGTATTATGATGACGTGAGTTATGAAATCGACAAGGGGTTATTGGTAGACTTCATATGGCATAGTCAACGAGGAATTACTTTGGTGATAAAGACGGGCGAAGAGGATGACGATGTTAATACAAATCCTTTAAGTAAATATTAATTTTTATAAATAATATTTTATTTGTTTTGATATGAGGTACACATTCTTTATAATAAGGCGAATGATATGTATATAGTTACCAATTATATTATATGTACTTAGTTATTAATGAAAGTACTCTAGACTTTATGTATTCTGTTATATTTGATATTAGTTATTAATTTATTATTATTAATATTAATACGGAGATTATTGTTATATTTAGGATAAACTGTATTTTATTTATTGAGTATTGTGCAAACATATATATTCATTTACTTGTTTTTTCGAAAAATAAATTGTTAAAATGTATTTTTGGTTTTTACTGGTCCCCGTCATATTCCTAATAAAGATAAGAACCGCGCTCAAAAAAAAAAACAACTCTATTTGGTACATATTTAACTTCATTACGTACGCAAACAACTCTTTTAGGGAAAGAATAATTTCACCAATAAAAGAAAAGCACCCCGCAACAGGGTAATTTTAACACTAATAAAGGAGTTAACAACATCTCCACGGATGTATTTCACTACTACAGAAGAACTTTTGCACTCCGGAACGCGGAAGTTTGACACGCGGGGAGATTATTTTATGTCTATAAGGGAGTAAACCTGCATTTCCCTAAACATATATTTTCAACTCCGTTACAAATAATAATAACTATAAAAAGAGTGAATGAGCTCTGTAAAAATTCAACTCCGTCTCGTTTAACTACATGCGCAAACGGTCGCGAGGGAGATCCATAGCGGTGTTGAATCGGTGTTAAATCCAACTCCGTATTTTTATGTGTGTACATTGATTGAGAGATTGTAGCTGTCATATTTAGAGTTTTATATTTGTTAGATATCATGAAACATTTTTACAGTTTTCTATTTAATTACTGAATAACTTTGTAGTTAGATACATGGATGTATTGTTGATTCTATGAACTCTTTTTCGGCTCACGTGATGATGGATAAATATAATTGCAACCGAAATCGATCGTGAAGTACATAAGTTGTATTAATGACCAAACTTAGAGCTGAAAAGCTTTTGGTTCAAAAGGGTCCAAAGGAACTGAACGTTTCCTCTAAGCATTTTTCAAGGATTTTGCGAATGAGCTGCCATTTCTGCAATTTCGTCAAAATAGTTAAATAATAAATTAAAGTAGAGGAAATTCTGAATAATTTATGTCTACGATACTTTTTGGTAAAATTAATAGTTTAGCCGTTGCATGAGCAAATTCTATTTGATCGAGATCGGTCGTGTCTGCATTAATATGAAACTAGTAAGCGAGGATTTGACAAATGTTATAACAGATATGACGGGTGTACTCTAATGACAGTAGGTAGTCTCAAAGGGTGATGTTTTGACAATGCCCACTGTCAAAAAATATTCGCAAGATCAGCCTGGGGACGAGCACGAAGATAATGCGGATGCAGGACCTCTGCAATTAGATGTTGAGCGGGACGTCAGCGATGAAGATGACGTTAATCCTGATCAACGAACGAGACGACGAAGGCGGTGGCGGTAGCTGCGTGTGCGTGCTGTGTTTTATTCAATAATTTTTAGATCAAAACGTTTTACGTTCCTTTAACTAATTTTGGGAAATTTAAGGAAAATCGTCCTACCCCCCCCCCCACTTATACTATATAATTACACAATATTTTCCAAACAAAACAACATTTGTTTCCAAACCCATACTGGGGCTGTCATTATATTAGCGTAAACTCTGTCATCAAATCCGCTTATAATTATTTTAATAATGTGTTTGTTTCAAAATAATTACCGATGCGGCCGTATTGAATTTTGTGACAGATTAAATTTATATAAATCACGTCGGAGCGGGGTTAGCGGGGATCGGAATACGCGACCGCTTTCAGTTGATAATATTGCAAACAGCGACCGAAATACCACAATCAAACAAATATTCAAATTGCCGAAATTGAAACTGAACACGGAATACTGTCATAACATACCTATGTATGCGGCGCGTGCATGCTCGATGTGGTTAATAACGCATTGTTTGTTATGCGACAGCGGAATTTTTGAGTATTATATTATAAACTGTTAATTATTAAGCTTCATTTCAGCTGCTTTTGGGAACTCGTGTTAGCCTATAACAGCACATTTGTTTTTGCTATTACAATTTTAAACAAAAAAAGTTGTTGTTGTGGGTTATTAGGGCCTTTATACTGTTTATTGATGCATCATAAACAATCGTAGCAAGTTTCATAAAAATTCTTAGGTTATTTTTAGAGTTATGACTTGTTTACGATTTATATTGAAAATATGGCTGTTTCGATAAATTCAAAAAATCAGCATTTCCTTTAGAAGGAGTTTTATGTCTTGGTAAGGCGTTTATACTGTTTATTGATGCATAATAAACAATCGTAGCAAGTTTCATAAAAATTCTTAGGTTATTTTTAGAGCTATGATTTGTTTACGATTTATATTGAATATATTGCTGTTTAGATAAATTCAAAAAATCAGCATTTCCTTTAGAGGGAGTTTTATGTCTTGGTAGGTCCTTTATACTGTTTATTTATGCATCGTAAACAATCGTAGCAAGTTTCATAAAAATTCTTAGGTTATTTTTAGAGTTATGATTTGTTTACGATTTATACTGAAAATATGACTGTTTCGATAAATTCCAAAAATCAGGATTTCCTTTAGAGGGAGTTTTATGTCTTGTTACGGCCTTTATACTATTTATTGATGCATCATAAACAATCGTAGCAAGTTTCATAAAAATTCTTAGGTTATTTTTAGAGTTATGACTTGTTTACGATTTATATTGAAAATATGGCTGTTTCGATAAATTCAAAAAATCAGCGTTTCCTTTAGAGGCAGTTTCATGTCTTGTTAGGGCATTTATACTGTTTGTTGATGCATCGTAAACAATCGTAGCAAGTTTCATAAAAATGCTTAGGTTATTTTTAGAGTTATGATTTGTTTACGATTTATATTGAAAATACGGCTGTTTCGATAAATTCAAAAAATCAGCATTTCCTTTAGAGGGAGTTTTATGTCTTGGTAGGTCCTTTATACTGTTTATTGATGCATCATAAACAATCATAGCAAGTTACATAAAAATTCTTAGTTTATTTTTGAAGTTATGATTTGTTTACGATTTATATTGAAAACATGGCTGTTTCGATAAATTAAAAAAAATCTGCGTTTTCTTTAGAGGGAGTTTTATGTCTTGTTAAGGCCTTTATACTGTTTAGTGATGGATCATAAACAATGATTTATATTGAAAATATGCCTGTTTCGATAAATTAAAAAAATCAGCATTTCCTTTAGAGGGAGTTTTATGTCTTGTTAAGGCCTTTATACTGTTTAGTGATGGATCAGAAACAAACGTAGCAAGTTTCATAAAAATTCTTAGGTTATTTTTAGAGTTATGATTTGTTTACGAGTTATATTGAAACTATGGATGTTTCGATAAATTTAAAAAATAAGCGTTTTCTTTAGAGGGAGTTTTATGTCTTGTCAGGGCCTTTATATTGTTTATTGATGCATCATAAACAATTGTAGCAAGTTTCATAAAAATACTTAGTTTATTTTTAGAGTTATGATTTGTTTACGATTTATATTGAAAATATCGCTGTTTCGATAAATTCAAAACATTTATATACACTCTAAAATGTTAATTTAGCGAATACTATGGGTATAGAGAACATTCACTTCGGTATCAGCTGCAGGTAGACTACAATGCCATAAAAAAGAACGCAAGACTATGAAGACGTTAAATGAATACCCCATAAAAGTGCCGTTATTAAGCGCAAGGGGATCGAATTCGGAACGTCGCACAGTGGTCGAAAATGCAAATCACAGTGGCCGAAAATGCAAATCTAGCAGTTCAAAAATATTTGAGCCCTATGGTCCAATTTAATCCTAGGTGACATATGAAGGTTGAATATATGATCTGATAATTTTAACAAACTCTTACAATCATACTATAAAACGGTTCTATTAAAAATTTGGTTAAATGGTATTCTTTACTTGTCCGATATAGTACGATATAGTCAATGTAAATGTCTATACATTCGTTCTAAATACACCATAACATCAACTTTGAATATATGTATTTATGTCCTAATTTTGATGAGTTAAAAGTGCAAAATGGACTACTGTGCGCTGTACCTGCGGAGTATTATACCTATATAAGGGGGGGCCAGGGGGAACAAAATATCGCGCGGGGCGTGCAGCGTTAGCATCGAAACCACAGGCACCCGGCGCCTCCACCTTTTTTGCTGCGACGTCCGGCGAGTCCGGCCGCCTCAACGGTGAATTAGTACCGAACGGTCCGGTTGCGCTAAGCATTCCCCGAATGCCATCCGGTCCGTACGTCGGCCGTTAAACGCAAATGCACGACAGAAAAGACCTACAACTGTCTACTTTAGCCGTCCCTACACTGCGTGGATACTCTGGAAGCACGGTTTCGGTCGCACGACTGACTCCGATCGTTACACTCTGCAATATTATCGTTTTTGTTAAGTTAACATTGCAGCCGCGGTTGTAATTTTACATTCTAGCATTCCCGTGTTTAGAATGGGTTGCATTCGACAAAATACAACTAGAAATCGAACAGTTGTAGGCAATTGCTTGTTTGATTGTTATGATCTTTTTAACTAAAATGATTGTCAGTTCCAAAAGTTCTACTTTTAGTTCTTTGTTACAGTTCAAGGTCGACTGTATAATAATAACAGTGTCTTTACCCTGTAACATTTCCTATTATGTGAATTAGGGTGGTGCTTATTTTTTGTACTGTTATTTCTTATGCAGGACTTTCTCAACTTGTTCATTTATATCAATTCTTAATTGCTATGAAATTTGAGATCGATCGATACAGTACATTAACCCATGCCTCAAGGGTCACAAAACCGAGTATACGTTTAATTTATTCATATTAAAAAGGTAATATTTTTGGTTTTTTTACTACAATAAATTAACGTACCACAGTTTTTATCTTACATAAGAAAAATAATCAATGAACTATTGAGTCAGAGCACTTCACATATTTCCAAATATATACTTAATTTGTTAAAAATACAATAATCTAAGCTAAATGCCATCAATAAACACAATCGAATAGTCTATGGAGAAAACCCTACCAAAAATAGTTTTCACTTGCTCGATTTTGTTGATTATTGTCCAGAATAGTCACTTAGCTTCGACCATTGTATTTGCCACAAATTAAATACTTGCAAATAAGTGAAATGCTTTGATATCGAGATGAATTGTCACCTAACTATAAACAATTTTACTCACAACAAACAACTTCATTAAGGACTGGACCGAAGCATATCAATGGCTACAATTAAACAACAAAGTTCTTGAAGTGGGTACCAAATATTACACATGTTCTACTAAATCAAAAGGTAAAAATATTCAAGTACACAATAATTCAAGACAGTAATTCAAATACTTGTTTATGTTTTTTATAGAATGTACGGATATATATATTTATTGGACTTGAAATTTTGTTTATTTGTTTCTTTATTTAAATACAATACTTGATAAGTTGGAGGAATCACCTCAAACATACTGTGTAAGGATGTATGTAGTTTATTTTCTTATTATGCAATGATTCTTTAGTTGGATTGTCTCTAACCTATAGATTTTTATATTTTATAGACTTACCTGGACCATGAGAGAGATGGCAACAATTCCTTGCGATTTATGCTGAGCTTCTGTCATATTGTGATAGAGTTCCCTGTTGAATCCGTACAGTTGAATCTAGAAACAATAAAAAGAAATGTTTATTATTAGATAAAAAAAAAATCAAGAGCAAATATTAGTGGAACTGCATTACTCTATCACTTTAATATAATTTCTAGAAAGTCACAATGAGGGTAAATGCGACTCCCAACGGAACAAAACCAACAAACGCCAGATTGTTCAGTTTATTATATTATGTCGAGTAATACTGTTCAACATTAAATCCACAAGAATACTCTGTCTGTATATACTTATACTTAAGTCTATTATATCAACCCTTTGTAGGTTGTTTAAACGCATAGAGTCTAATTCGGTAATTTAAGCAGAACAATTCCATTAGCAGCAACCGTATTTTGTGATACAGGCCGAGATTCGTTAGAAGTTATATTTCTGCTCCTGACACATCTAATGTATCATGAATAATTGAATTTACGGCTTAGCGTCTGCGTTGTTTGTTTATTCCGATGTGAGTTGCACATCTAATTTCAAACGTAACAAATGTTATTTAGTTTCGCTATAGGGCAATTTGCCATCTCTAGTTTCGATAATCTTGACTCCAGTATTTGAAGGCCTATAACTCAATTACTGAACAAATTTTTTTTTAAAATGTATGTCCTAGTCCTGGATCATTTCTACATTAGTTGTATGACTGTCAAGTTATGTTGTGGTTTCTATTATGTTTTTCTATCTCGTGATGTTCTAATAGGTCTAATTTGTGGTTTTTATTATATTTATGAAGAAGTGTAGGTTCGTTGTATTTTATAGAATGTCCTGTTGAAATTTTTTGCTGATAAATGTTAGAAGAGGCGCTGGATTTGTGTTCCGCTATCCGTTTTGCCAACTTCTTTCCGGTTTCACCTACATAAACACCGTCACAATTAGAGCATTTGACTGAGTATAGACTCCAGATTAAAGCGTTTATTTGAACAGAAAACGAGAGCAATCATAGTCAAAACAACTAATAATAGTTCACTAGAAACAATGAGGTGCAGTTTGCGCTTTATTTCGAATGGAAAGTTTGGATAGATTGGATTAAGTGGTTGCCACGAGTTGGCAACCACAAGGGGAATTGTTTGCCCCGTTTTTTTTTCTTCTCCTGGAACCAGTAGGGTAAACAGTGAATCGGATGTTCTTTTCAGTCGGTAACAAAGAAAACGTTCGAGATCAGAATTTCGCATTAGCGCAATGAATGGGATCAACATCAACAATGCACTTTCGAATGTCTTGCTCGTCGGAATTTCGCAGAATAAAGGTAGTGATTCATTTACTTGCGGGGTATTCTTGTTGTTCGCCTTTTTGTCGACTGTTAGTTTCCCGGTAAGTTTACGACCAAGAAATAACTAATGAGGCGTTCGATGTCTCCCGGCGTATAAAAGGCAGTTGTTAGGTAAGTTTAAACAAGTACTATCGTGGCCATATATTATGTCCCTTCTTTTGACGTCGATTTTCTCGCAGAACGAATTAAAAAGTAAAATCACCTGCGGAATGCTAGCTTTCAATGTGCATTTTTGTAAAATCATTGGATTAGTGCTTGACCCACAAAAAGCTATATTATGCAATGCCAGAAATTCCTTTATCAGAAGAGCTAGAATAATGAAATATAGACTATAGGCTACCCACTACATCATAGGTTTAAAACTTATTACATAATCATTGTTTATCTTGCATTTTCCCTACAAAAGATCGAGTTGAAGCATCTCATGATTGCTGCAATTGACGCGGCGCTCTTCGGTCTTTCGGGCGAGCGGGTGAAGGGATCGACAGCGACGCTGCAAGTAGTGGCGGATCGCACGTGCATTAGTTACTAGGAGAACAGTGTTTACGGACACAATACATATAACGACACGGCGATTATGCCTCGCCAAAGAAATTTGGATATCCGGCGACAGTTTACCGAATTAAAAAATAATGGCAAAATGAGTCAGTAAGATAACAGAACCACGAACAGGCATTTGGAAGTCCCATGGTATATCTTGGCAATTTAAATCGGGTTTCGGGATTAGCATTTAAAATTAATGAACCATCTGCAAAATAATCTATGTGCCTACAAATTTACGATGCTAAATTTGTAAAAGTTTTTGATATTTCTAAGTTTTATACGCTCAGAGCTGACGTTTGTAATATATGTAATATATCAAGAGTTGTATTTATTTTATATTGTTTGTGCATGTATTTAAATATTATTAATAAATAAACTGTTGAAACTGTTATAATAGTTTCAATATTTATATAACAAAATCGGGCATACTTTTTAAATATTTTTTGGGTTTATCAAGCAAACTTAATTTAGTATTCACCACTAATCGGAAAATCTGCTACCTCCATATTATTAGATCTATCCGCTTCCATCAAAATCTTGTTTGCAACCTTATTGTATGAAAACTGAAGAACACATAAACGCCAATCGATAGAAGAGATTTCTCTCGTGCCGGGGCACATATTATAATCAAAATTATGCAAAAATTATGAATTTAATTGTTAGTTAAAATTACTACCTTGACAAGTTATCGTTCTTTTTGTGTATTGATAATAAGCTGCCTGAATTAAATTTGTTACAAAATAAGCTTTTGAAAATAATCTGTAAATATGCATATCTGAAAATAATAAAATACGAGAATCCCCGTGAAGGTTTCAGGGATTCAGCGCGACACATTCAAACCGAAAGCTGCCACTTCACGGGGATACCGAACAAATATAATTCGATAGACGATATAGGGAGCTTTCGGTATTCATTTCGTAGCAATACGGCGCTGGTCCAAATCCGGCGACTTTGGTTCCAGGATCGTTTCGCTTCGAGATCAGAGACACACGTACATACACACACACACACACACATGCTCATGCGAGAAAGAGCGAGAGAAAAAGATCGAAATGTATCATCTTTCGAAATGATTCTGAATACGTTTTATTGAATTCCACTGAAAGTCGGCGTGTGATAGAACGCTACACGTATCTATCCCATATTATTGCTTCATTCATATCGATGCTAGTTTTATTACTAGTCATATAATATGTACATCCGAGGCTGCGAGCAGCTTTCTACCCTCAACCGTTTGCTTAGTAATGTATGACTCCTCTCGCTGCATATATATACGCTCCCGGTCTCGGGGTTGGAAAAGCCGGGCGGTTTGTCTGGATGGAATTTCAATTAAGTTATTTTATTTATTTTGCTCGCTCGCTCACGTTAAAATTTAAAATGATGAATTTTCGAGTGCTTGCCCTTTACGTATATTGGATCGGTATTGTATAAATTTGACGGTCGTTATATTTCCGTCCGTCTTTTAAATATTCGCCCCGGAATCGTGTTTGACTTTTTACAGTTGCTATCTATCTCTGAATTTAATCATTGAAGATGAGATTTTTTTTTGTCGGACGGTAGGTATGCTTTATTTTATTAAGTTCAAATTATTTCCTCGTAACGATACAGTGTTCTTTGTGTGTAAAAAGGGCAAACCAAGATGAAATGAATATTCAAATCGCCTATTAAGCGATAGGAGGTTAGCTAATACATATAAATTGCATGACTTCCGGTGTTTCCGGAAACGACGTCATCAATGAAATTTTAAATGACAATCTGATATTGATTTGATATTTTCAGTCATGATGATATTCTGAATGCGAAAACAGGAAAGTAGATATTCCATACGTGGATACAGCGAAATACCTTGGCATGACACTGGATGCCAAGCTTAGATGGAAAGTACTATCGTGGCCATATATTATGTCCCATCTTTAGACGTAATTTTAATTAACAATTAAATTTATAATTTTTGCATAATTTCGATTATAATATGTGACCCGGTACGAAAGAAATCTCTTCTATCGATTGGCGTTTATGTTTTCTTCAGTTTTATACAATAAGGTTGTAAACAAGATTTTGCTGGAAGCGGATAAATCTAATAATATGGAGTTAACAGATTTTCCGATTAGTGGTGAATACTAAATTAAGTTTGCTTCATAAACCCAAAAAATATTTAAAAAGTATGCCCGATTTTGTTATATAAATATTCAAACTATTATAACAGTTTCAACGGTTTATTTATTAATAGTATTTAAATACATGCACAAACAATATAAAATAAATACAACTCTTCATATATTACATATATTACAAACGTCAGCTCTGAGCGTATAAAACTTAGAAATATCAAAAAACTTTTACAAATTTAGCATCGTTAATTTGTAGACACATAGATTATTTTGCAGATCGTTCATTAATTTTAAATGCTAATCCCGAAACCCGATTTAAATTGCCAAGAATTTCCATGGCATTTCCAAATGCCTGTTCGTGGTTCTGTTATCGATTGACTCATTTAGCCATTATTTTTTAATTCGGTAATCTGTCGCCGGATATCCAAATTTCTTTGGCGAGGCATAATCGCCCTGTCGCTATATGTATTGTGTCCGTAAACACTGTGCTCCTAGTAACTAATGCACGTGCGATCCGCCACTACTTGCAGCGTCGCTGTCGATCCCTTCCCCCGCTCGCCCGAAAGACCGAAGAGCGCCGCGTCAATTGCAGCAATCATGAGATGCTTCAACTCGATCTTTTGTAGGGAAAATGCAAGATAAACAATGACTATGTAATAAGATTTAAACCTATGAATTAGTGGGTAGCCTATAGTCTATATTTCGTTATTCTAGCTCTTCTAATAAAGAAATTGCTGGCATTGAATAATGTAGATTTTCGGGGGTCAAGCACTAATCCAATATTTTTACAAAAATGCACATTGACAGCTAGCATTCCGCAGGCGATTCAACTTTTTAATTCGTTGAAATCTATATATTATTTCCGGAGTAATTAATTGCTAAAGTTAAACGAATAAAACTTACGGCGCAAAATCAGCGCCAATTCGTCTTAATTTGGAAAAATCGGGAAAACACCAACATATACAGCTTTCTAATTTTTATGAGTTGTAGCATATTAATCAAGGACAGCATCAGAATTTTTTAAAATTTTTTCGCCCCTAAATTTGCGAGAAAATGGACTTCAAAAGAGGGGACATAATATATGGCCACGATAGTACATGTCAAGAAAAAGCGGAACGAACTCGACCTAAAATTCCGCAAAATGTATTGGCTAATGGGACGGAGGTCAGCCCTGTCAGTGCAAAATAAGCTCCTACTATACAAGCAATTATTAAAGCCAATATAGGTGTATGCAATACAGTTATGGGGATGCACTAAGCAGTCCCATATCAACCACCTCATTCAGAGGTTCCAAAATAACGTTCTAAGGGCCATTGTTGGTGCACCATGGTACATCAAAAACACCAATCTTCATCGGAACCTTCGCATGGAGATGGTAATTAGCGAAATATCAAAATTTGCTAAGAAGCGCGAGGATCGTCTACTCCACCACGATAACTTTGAAGCCATCCAGCTGCTAGACAACAGTGCGCTTAGTGCGTCGGCTGAAAAGAACTAAACCATTCCAACTAGCGCGGTACGAGTGAAATCAGTGTTAAAATATCTTCATTTACAGAGACACCATCTTCCGAGATCGCACTATTGAGACACTCTATACAAATATCAGTATCATACTCAACGGAAACACGACACACAACCGTCTCAATATCAAGACGATCCAAACACCATATAAACGTTCCTATAACGATCTCCATAATTTAATATGTTTACTCTAAGGGCGGCGCTTATCGAACACGATGGCGGATAAGATTTCAAACGGCGAGCCACTTAATAAAATTATAATACTTGAATAAACCCCCCCATTCTATGATTAATTTACGTCATTAGCGTCACATCAATTTCCATCATAGTGCGGTCGACGGCTCTCAATAAAACGTAGGTGGCACGGGTGGGGTGGGGGGGGGGGGGGCGTTGGTGTTGAAAAAAACACGCGCGTTCGCCCCCTTTTGGTAAAAGGTGATCGCAATTTCGCGGAGAGCCTTTTATTACTGCGGTCGGCGAAAGCGTGAACCATTGTGCCGCTGAAAATATATCAGTCGGACAGGTCGGCCCCCCCGGACGAATAGAAAATGGAAAATCGGGAAAATCGCAGGTCACCGTCACCGCCGTTGTCGGCGATGCGGTACGATTGATTTTTTCCATAATTAAAATCGTACAGACACCTGTGCTATTTACCCGGCGCCTTCACCATTTTTGAAAGGTGTCTTTTTTGTATGACTACAATAATTGGCATTATTTTTGTAATAATTATTTTATTTAACAGGGGAGGAATGTGATGATGACTGCAGCAAACCTATTGTAAATTAATTACTGCTACAACAGTTGTCATTTTTTTGTGATTTTATTTCTATTATGTTTTACCGTGTCAAATTCATAAAATAATATAATGTCCAGTTTAAATACGCAGCATATACGGATTTAAAATTGAACAATGCATGTCGTTTTTGAGTTATATGAGATAACATGTTTGGGTCTGTTATGTTGTAAGAAAATCCTGAAAAAAGTTTTATTTTTAAAGACCAGTGGTAGAGGAAGAAAATGAAAGTTTACACCAGTCGATATTGTGTATTGAAACGGTACATATGCTATTCATGCTGTTTTCCGTTCGATGCATTCATTTTAAGACATGATAGTGGAGGCAATTAAGAACCTATTTTACCATAAATATCACTATAAAATCTATTATTTTTAGTATTATTTCAAAATTGTCTAATATTTATACTTATTGTTTCCATGAAAACTTTCGAAATTTGATCATACTTCAAGCTGAAACGGTCGTTTTTTAGTGGTATGACCCTAATACGCATGTTTTGAACCCGCATTCGCATTCCGCATAAACACATTTATCGAAAACGCCTAACCAATTTCTATTCACAAACTTACTATTGTCTCTCCTCAACAAGAATCCAATTTAAACCAGTGAACTGTGTATGCGAGTAGGTGATTTCGATGTATTTTCTTGCCTTGAATATGAATCCGATTGGCTTCAAGCAACCAATTTCCAAGAAATGCATATACAAGCACAAAGTTTAAGGTTTTTTTCGGATGATTTTTAAGAGATAGGTCATCGGGGTTATTTGGTATACATGATCCAAAACGGAAAAATATACGTACATAACGGCATTTACAACATACAAGATGCATTGAACATAAAGTTGTCAATATCTCGATAACCGTAACCATTTGTATATAGCTAAATATAGTTAAATATGTTCTAAATTACCTCTACTATCGCGGTATCAAGAAATTGCACCAAATTACATATAAGCCGGTATATCCATTTTTGGATTTTCCTATACAACGTATTAGAAATAAAATCACAAAAACTGCAACCGCACCTATCCGCAGCAGATTTTCCAGTAGTTGTAATGTCAAATATGTATACTATAATTTGAACCACTTTCAAAAGCTTTACAAAGCTAAACACTAAACTAAAACACTCAAGTTCTGCATAAGACTGCTTTTTTTTATAACAGCGAATGTTCTCGGCCCTGCAATAAACAAAATTGTGGGTAAATTTTAATAAAAATAATGTCGAATGAAAGTCCATACTTGGTTCTAAAGAATGTATAACAAAAAAGTGACATTTATCGTTAAAATACAAAATTGCAAGCGTTTTTAAGAGCGTCAACTTATGTGCATCTACGTTCAGCCAAAGTAAAATATAACTTTTGGCTGTTTTTTTGTTAAATCTTACAACTCCTCAAAAGATTTGGTAGATTTAGAGTTCCAGTTTATAGTTTCAATTCTTTTGTTTTAATTGTATATAAATATTTGTTTCTTTTATTGAGATTTGAGTTATACTTATGAGTAAGTTTCTTTTAGTGTTTAAAGTGAGCAGTAATAAAGTTATTTTTTATGTTGATTCTAAGAACAAGCGAGAAACGTTGTTGTCTCCTGCAGACCTCCATGTTAACTAACTAACTCGTGATTACATGATTACGTAATTACATTTAAAGCCACTTCTTGCAATCACGTAATTTATTACTCATGCGTCCGTCACAGTCGTCAGAATAAAAGAGAGAAATGGCGAAAAAGGAGCGAAAAAGAGAGAGAAAGAGAGAGATAGAACGAGATGGTGATTAGTGTGAGGGAGGTCCCGCAGAGACCTCTCTCGGTGATAGTTATTATTACGTTAATAATTCACCGGCGGGCAAAAGTAACCGAAGCGCGCCATGAAGAAATGTCTCGGGGCCCGGCGCTCATTTTTTCCCCTCTCTCAGAAGCGGAGTTCATTTGTTTGACTGACGTTTCAATTACTGAAATTAAAATTTGCATTTTAAATTGCCGCGTACCACGTGCTCCGCCCGCCGCGCGCGCGCTCATACAATATTAACCGCTTAATTTTTGAATAAACGAATACGCGTTTTCGGGCTACCGCGGTATCGCATTCCTTCACGCGAAGCAAAACAATATTCGAACTGTAGAATACGAGGCGTGCATAATTATGGTACTCAGAACGTAGGGTTGGAACGGAAGTGAACTTCGCGAAAGCGGATGCGGATGCGGAAGCTAAATAGTCGACTTCCGCGGAAGCGGAATTAAAAGCGGAAGCGGAAGTATAAAGAACGTTTATTATAGTGACACAAAAACAAAATAATATTACAACAAAACGTACAACACAAAATTGAGAAATTTAAAAACCTACAAAATTAAATTACTCCTTTTCGTGTGGTGTACAAAAACTTATGAAACTGCTCGGCATCTCTAACTTCCGCAATAGATGCGTTTACAAAAGTGCGGATGCCGAAGCGGAACTGAAAAAAAATATGCGAAAGTTCCGCAGTTGCGGAAGCGGATACGGAATTCCGTTACAACCCTACAGTCAGAAGTACTTTATTCCATCTTAAGAACCAATTGATCGATTTAATTTTTTTTATCATGGTCGAGTAGAGAATTTTATGCCCTTTCAAATGATGTATAACAAGATATAGGGTGCCGTTTGAAATTTTGAAGTAGGGTGATTGTGGGGAGAAGGGATGAAACCTAAAATTCTCTAGGTACCATTTTTTAACTTCCCCCTCGATATCTTAATCGACGTTTCCACTCAAAGCAATAATCGCATCAGGTCAAGAGTTATTAAGGGTTGAGTTATTTCATACCTTCCATCTTCTGTGTAGTCTATCTTAAGAACCAATCGATCGATTTCAATTTTGTTATCATGGTTGAGTAGAGAACTGTGTGCCCTTTCAAATGATGTATCACAAGATAGGGGGTGCCATTTGAAATTTCGAAGTGTGGTGATTGGGGGGAGAAGGGATGATATCTAAAATTCTCTAGATACCATTTTTGAATTTCCCCGTCAATATCTAAATCGACGTTTTTTCACTCAAAGCAATAAAGCAAAATATAGGGTGGATACTTTTGAAATGAAAACACAAAAGAAAACACAGAAAAAAATTATTTTGGCCTGTTTTTTTCGGCTAAATTTCCCACTGTGCGAGGGGTAAAAAATGTGGAATGTCATACATGCCATTATAGGAATAATTCAGGAGCACAATGCAATTTATTTGTTTATACATTTTTAGACACTCTGGTAGTCAGGAATAGCAAAAATATAATAGAAATTGACGTGTATCGGATAGATACTAACACAATCAGGTTTATCCCTAATGATTCGCAGCATCCTTTTCAACAAAAATTGTCTTTTATTAGTTGTTTAGTAAATAGGTTATTAAAATTTCCATTGTTCGCAGATAGATATCAGCAAGAATTATTGTTTATTAAGAATGTTGTCATACATAATGGGTACCCTGAGAAAATAGTTGATAGGATGATTAAGAAGCAGAACCAAAAAATGTATGTAAATCAAATATCTACTTTAAATACTTTGTCTGTAGAAAAGAAGAAATATGTTAAAATACCGTTCGATTGTGCATATACAAGGGGTTTGAGAAGTATTTTTACATTACAAAATCTCTGTATAGCATATTCGACTCATAATAGCATAAAAAACCTTCTTGGAAACCCAAAGGATAAGGTAGATGTACTTGATAAATCTGGTATATATTGTATCAAATGTCATGACTGTGAAAAAGAATACGTAGGCCAGACTAGAAGAACAATTTTAACTAGGTTCAAAGAACATGTAGCTCATTTTAAATATAATCGTTTTGAAAAATCTAGTGTGGGTCAACATATTTTAGACACAGGTCATAAAGTAGTTGTAGATGACTTAAAACTTGTAAAAGCTGTGTCAAATAATAGGGAACTAAACAGCTTGGAAAGTACCTTTATTCACTTGAATAGAGATAAATTAATAAATTCAGACAGGGGTCCTATACCTAGTTCGCCATTGTTTGACCTGCTTTAATTAAAACTTGTTTTTTACGCTTCAATGATCAAAATTCACTGAGGTGTGAACAACAAATGGGTATATATAGGGTAATTTTTAACATGGACGTCACTTCCACTAGTGATTTGCTTGGACAATATCCAGTAAAGATACTATGAAGTGCTAATCTCTCTTTTTCTCTTTTTAGGTTCTACTGAAGATGGCAACATAGTTGCTGAAATACGTATTTAGGTTCTAAAATACTTATTGTGGTTAGGGGTTTATAATTTTATTATTAAGTTCGCCACAGTCTCCAAAATATTGTCATAAACAATAGGTAATAATTGCAACAACATTTAATATAAGTACCTACCTACATAATTATTTAAAGTAGCAGCAAATTTTTCTTAATAATTACAAAATAGCTAATAAATAGCTTAAAAATTTCAAAATCAAAATTCGTAGCAAGGAAAATGTATTATCTTAATAAATAAAGGGTATTTTAAACAAACACATATGTGTTTAATATTTTAAATATTTCAAAAAGAGCGATAGTTCATTCTTAAGTACGCTATCATCAATATATACATATGTCCTCTGAATATGTACTTATCGAATTTTTGACTTTGGTTATAAATACGAAATACTTTTAAATATAACGTGTGTTTCATTTCTAAGCATTTCAAATTTGTAGCTTAAGCAGTTTCCTAAAACTTTTATTGGAATCTTTTTCTTGTCAACTTTTTAAAAAGAAATATATTGTGTGCTACGTTTCTTTTTATACACACTGTGTAAAAGATTTACAGCATTTTGCAGATCGGAATTTTTATTTTACAGACTCTTTTGGAGTATTCATCTTTACAGAATATAATTCCAGAACAAAAGGAAATGTGTTGACTGAAAATCATAAGAAATCATAAGAATTCATACAGTTTTTCTCTTCTAAATTAGTCAAGGGTGTCTCATTAGTCTCGTACAGTATTAGTTATAATTTCTCTTATTGCAAAAGACGCAAAAGGCCTAAGGAGTAGAAATAAAAATGGAAGCACATCTTATAACCAAGAAGTTCTTTGAACTTCCCTCACGCCAACACGGCTCGAAAACAAACTTTAAAACCCACACAATGAGTGCGGCATTTCGTTTAGTTTTTTAATGAGTACAGTTAGTGATTTTAATAGAGGGCGAAGTGAACTCTCGGCGTATAATCTTGTCGGGCGAGTGTTGTACACGTTTATGAATGTAAGCGTTTTTACGGGCGACAGTAAAAGGCCCCTAAGCATGCTAGATCATAAACATTTTCATTACTTCGGGCTCATAAGTGTCCGACCCAGTATTTTTCTTCTTCTGTATCGGATGTCGTAAATAACGTTAAGGGCCGGAGGAGTGGTGGTGGTAATCCTGCCTTAACGGTGGACTTGGATAACAGCCAGCGAACAAAATTAAATAAGAGATATTTTTTTCACGACAGCCGATACCGTGTCGTGGCTTGGGCTTGGTCTGAAAAACCGGTGTATTTCCATTAATTTGCTTTTTGTATAAACCTGTTCCAAAGAACAGTGACAAAAAATCACGAGTTCCGAAGAACTGTGACAAAAAATCACAACCTGTTCCGGAAGAACAGTGACACAAAAATCACAACCTGTTCCGGAAAGCTGTTCAAAAGAACTATTATTGCGTAAAAAAGTCTTCATTTAAATTTCAACTCCTAGTTGAATACATTTTTTTATAAATTTATTGTGGTAAAAAATAATTCAAGGCGCATTAGAACGTTGTATATCTAGCAGATATAATTATATCACTGGCAAACTTTGAATGAAAAACCGTAGATTATCGTACTTTGATAAAACACCAACCCAAATAATAACAGACAACAATAAAAACAGGTGTACTTACTCATAATACAACCCTGAATAATTTATTTGCAACCAAACACCCCTTCCTTTTATAACTAACGACTTTTTAATTGACGTATAACTTTTCCATTTAATATATGTCACATGATTACCTAGCATACAAAATGAAAGAAAAAAAATCTGTAAATTAATAACGCAAAACAAAATTAAAATGACTGTCATGGTATCGATGACCGCCGGGTTTACTGTGGATTGGTGAGGTTTAATACAGTGTATGCCCTCCACGAGCACGAATCTCTTCCTCACACCTGCGTGGCATGCTTCGCACTAGTCTGCGAAGAGATTCTTGGGGTATGCTTTCCCATTCCTCAATGAGGGCTTGTGTCAGTTCCTGTATGGTTAGTGGTGAATTAAAACGCTTGCGAACACGTCGGTCAAGCTGATCCCACACGTGTTCAACTACTTTGCTCGTAATCGCACATGAAGCGAAATAATAACATTCAACCACCGATAAACAACGTAAAATCTAAGTTTCAAAAATCCTCCTGAACAAACTAAGATAGATAGAGGGCTGTACTTTTTAGAATTAATTACCCAATGTATCTGATCCATAAACGTGTATAATAATAATTTGTATCCCAACTACTTTGCTCGTAATCGCACATGAAGCGAAATAATAACATTCAACCACCGATAAACAACGTAAAATCTAAGTTTCAAAAATCCTCCTGAACAAACTAAAATAGATAGAGGGCTGTACTTTTTAGAATTAATTACCCAATGTATCTGATCCATAAACGTGTATAATAATAATTTGTATCCCAACTACTTTGCTCGTAATCGCACATGAAGCGAAATAATAGCATTAAACCACCGATAAACAACGTAAAATCTAAGTTTCAAAAATCCTCCTGAACAAACTAAGATAGATAGAGGGCTGTACTTTTTAGAATTAATTACCCAATGTATCTGACCCATAAACGTGTATAATAATAATTTGTATCCCAACTACTTTGCTCGTAATCGCACATGAAGCGAAATAATAGCATTAAACCACCGATAAACAACGTAAAATCTAAGTTTCAAAAATCCTCCTGAACAAACTAAAATAGATAGAGGGCTGTACTTTTTAGAATTAATTACCCAATGTATCTGACCCATAAACGTGTATAATAATAATCTCTATCCCAACTACTTTGCTCGTAATCGCACATGAAGCGAAATAATAGCATTAAACCACAGATAAACAACGTAAAATCTAAGTTTCAAAAATCCTCCTGAACAAACTAAAATAGATAGAGGGCTGTACTTTTTAGAATTAATTACCCAAAGTATCTGATCCATAAACGTGTATAATAATAATTTGTATCCCAACTACTTTGCTCGTAATCGCACATGAAGCGAAATAATAGCATTAAACCACCGATAAACAACGTAAAATCTAAAATCTAAGTTTCCAAAATCCTCCTGAACAAACTAAGATAGATAGAGGGCTGTACTTTTTAGAATTAATTACCCAATGTATCTGACCCATAAACGTGTATAATAATAATTTGTATCTTAACTATTTTGCTCCTAATCGCACATGAAGCGAAATAATAGCATTAAACCACCGATAAACAACGTAAAATCTAAGTTTCAAAAATCCTCCTGAACAAACTAAAATAGATAGAGGGCTGTACTTTTTAGAATTAATTACCCAATGTATCTGACCCATAAACGTGTATAATAATAATTTGTATCCCAACTACTTTGCTCGTAATCGCACATGAAGCGAAATAATAGCATTAAACCACCGATAAACAACGTAAAATCTAAGTTTCAAAAATCCTCCTGAACAAACTAAAACAGATAGAGGGCTGTACTTTTTAAAATTAATTACCCAATGTATCTGACTCATAAACGTGTATAATAATAATTTGTATCCCAACTACTTCGCTCGTAATCGCCCATGAAGCGAAATAATAGCATTAAAGCACCGATAAACAACGTAAAATCTAAGTTTCAAAAATCCTCGTGAACAAACTAAACTAGATAGAGGGCTGTACTTTTTAGAATTAATTACCCAATGTATCTGACCCATAAACGTGTATAATAATAATTTGTATCTTAACTATTTTGCTCGTAATCGCACATGAAGCGAAATAATAGCATTAAACCACCGATAAACAACGTAAAATCTAAGTTTCAAAAATCCTCCTGAACAAACTAAAATAGATAGAGGGCTGTACTTTTTAAAATTAATTACCCAATGTATCTGACCCATAAAAGTGTATAATAATAATTTGTATCCCAACTACTTCGCTCGTAATCGCCTATGAAGCGAAATAATAGCATTAAAGCACCGATAAACAACGTAAAATCTAAGTTTCAAAAATCCTCCTGAACAAACTAAAATAGATAGAGGGCTGTACTTTTTAGAATTAATTACCCAATGTATCTGACCCATAAACGTGTATAATAATAATTTGTATCCCAACTACTTTGCTCGTAATCGCACATGAAGCGAAATAATAGCATTAAACCACCGATAAACAACGTAAAATCTAAAATCTAAGTTTCAAAAATCCTCCTGAACAAACTAAAATAGATAGAGGGCTGTACTTTTTAGAATTAATTACCCAATGTATCTGACCCATAAACGTGTATAATAATAATTTGTATCTTAACTATTTTGCTCGTAATCGCACATGAAGCGAAATAATAGCATTAAACCATCGATAAACAACGTAAAATCTAAGTTTCAAAAATCCTCCTGAACAAACTAAAATAGATAGAGGGCTGTACTTTTTAGAATTAATTACCCAATGTATCTGACACATAAACGTGTATAATAATAATTTGTATCCCAACTACTTCGCTCGTAATCGCCCATGAAGCGAAATAATAGCATTAAAGCACCGATAAACAACGTAAAATCTAAGTTTCAAAACTCCTCCTGAACAAACTAAAATAGATAGAGGGCTGTACTTTTTAGAATTAATTACCCAATGTATCTGACCCATAAACGTGTATAATAATAATTTGTATCCCAACTACTTCGCTCGTAATCGCACATGAAGCGAAATAATAGCATTAAACCACCGATAAACAACGTAAAATCTAAGTTTCAAAAATCCTCCTGAACAAACTAAAATAGATAGAGGGCTGTACTTTTTAGAATTAATTACCCAATGTATCTGACCCATAAACGTGTATAATAATAATTTGTATCCCAACTACTGTGCTCGTAATCGCACATGAAGCGAAATAATAGCATTAAAGCACCGATAAACAACGTAAAATCTAAGTTTCAAAAATCCTCCTGAACAAACTAAAATAGATAGAGGGTTGTACTTTTTAGAATTAATTACCCAATGTATCTGACCCATAAACGTGTATAATAATAATTTGTATCCCAACTACTTTGCTCGTAATCGCACATGAAGCGAAATAATAGCATTAAACCACCGATAAACAACGTAAAATCTAAGTTTCAAAAATCCTCCTGAACAAACTAAAATAGATAGAGGGCTGTACTTATTAAAATTAATTACCCAATGTATCTGACCCATAAACGTGTATAATAATAATTTGTATCCCAACTACTTCGCTCGTAATCGCCCATGAAGCGAAATAATAGCATTAAAGCACCGATAAACAACGTAAAATCTAAGTTTCAAAAATCCTCCTGAACAAACTAAAATAGATAGAGGGCTGTACTTTTTAGAATGAATTACCCAATGTTTCTGACCCATAAACGTGTATAATAATAATTTGTATCCCAACTACTTTGCTCGTAATCGCACATGAAGCGAAATAATAGCATTAAACCACCGATAAACAACGTAAAACCTAAGTTTCAAAAATCCTCCTGAACAAACTAAAATAGATAGAGGGCTGTACTTTTTAAAATTAATTACCCAATGTATCTGACCCATAAACGTGTATAATAATAATTTGTATCCCAACTACTTCGCTCGTAATCGCCCATGAAGCGAAATAATAGCATTAAAGCACCGATAAACAACGTAAAATCTAAGTTTCAAAAATCCTCCTGAACAAACTAAAATAGATAGAGGGCTGTACTTTTTAAAATTAATTACCCAATGTATCTGACCCATAAACGTGTATAATAATAATTTGTATCCCAACTACTTCGCTCGTAATCGCCTATGAAGCGAAATAATAGCATTAAAGCACCGATAAACAACGTAAAATCTAAGTTTCAAAAATCCTCCTGAACAAACTAAAATAGATAGAGGGCTGTACTTTTTAGAATTAATTACCCAATGTATATGACCCATAAACGTGTATAATAATAATTTGTATCCCAACTACTTTGCTCGTAATCGCACATGAAGCGAAATAATAGCATTAAACCACCGATAAACAACGTAAAATCTAAGTTTCAAAAATCCTCCTGAACAAACTGAAATTAGATAGAGGGCTGTACTTTTTAGAATTAATTACCCAATGTATCTGACCCATAAACGTGTATAATAATAATTTGTATCTTAACTATTTTGCTCGTAATCGCACATGAAGCGAAATAATAGCATTAAACCACCGATTAACAACGTAAAATCTAAGTTTCAAAAATCCTCCTGAACAAACTAAAATAGATAGATTGCTGTACTTTTTAGCATTAATTACCCAATGTATCTGACCCATAAACGTGTATAATAATAATTTGTATCCCAACTACTGTGCTCGTAATCGCACATGAAGCGAAATAATAGCATTAAACCACCGATAAACAACGTAAAATCTAAGTTTCAAAAATCCTCCTGAACAAACTAAAATAGATAGAGGGCTGTACTTTTTAGAATTAATTACCCAATGTATCTGACCCATAAACGTGTATAATAATAATTTGTATCCCAACTACTTTGCTCGTAATCGCACATGAAGCGAAATAATAGCATTAAACCACCGATAAACAACGCAAAATCAAACTTTCAAAAATCCTCCTGAACAAACTAAAATAGATAGAGAGCTGTACTTTTTAGAATTAATTACCCAATGTATCTGACCCATAAACGTGTATAATAATAATTTGTATCCCAACTACTTTGCTCGTAATCGCACATGAAGCGAAATAATAGCATTACACCACCGATAAACAACGTAAAATCTAAGTTTCAAAAATCCTCCTGAACAAACTAAAATAGATAGAGGGCTGTACTTTTTAGAATTAATTACCCAATGTATCTGACCCATAAACGTGTATAATAATAATTTGTATCTTAACTATTTTGCTCGTAATCGCACATGAAGCGAAATAATAGCATTAAACCACCGATAAACAACGTAAAATCTAAGTTTCAAAAATCCTCCTGAACAAACTAAAATAGATAGAGGGCTGTACTTTTTAGAATTAATTACCCAATGTATCTGACCCATAAACGTGTATAATAATAATTTGTATCCCAACTACTTCGCTCGTAATCGCCCATGAAGCGAAATAATAGCATTAAAGCACCGATAAACAACGTAAAATCTAAGTTTCAAAAATCCTCCTGAACAAACTAAAATAGATAGAGGGCTGTACTTTTTAGAATTAATTACCCAATGTATCTGACCCATAAACGTGTATAATAATAATTTGTATCCCAACTACTTTGCTCGTAATCGCACATGAAGCGAAATAATAGCATTAAACCACCGATAAGCAACGTAAAATCTAAGTTTCAAAAATACTCCTGAACAAACTAAAATAGATAGAGGGCTGTACTTTTTAGAATTAATTACCCAATGTATCTGACCCATAAACGTGTATAATAATAATTTGTATCCCAACTACTGTGCTCGTAATCGCACATGAAGCGAAATAATAGCATTAAAGCACCGATAAACAACGTAAAATCTAAGTTTCAAAAATCCTCCTGAACAAACTAAAATAGATAGAGGGCTGTACTTTTTAGAATTAATTACCCAATATATCTGACCCATAGACGTGTATAATAATAATTTGTATCCCAACTACTTTGCTCGTAATCGCACATGAAGCGAAATAATAGCATTAAACCACCGATAAACAACGTAAAATCTAAGGTTCACAAATCCTCCTGAACAAACTAAAATAGATAGAGGGCTGTACTTTTTAAAATTAATTACCCAATGTATCTGACCCATAAACGTGTATAATAATAATTTGTATCCCAACTACTTCGCTCGTAATCGCCCATGAAGCGAAATAATAACATTAAAGCACCGATAAACAACGTAAAATCTAAGTTTCAAAACTCCTCCTGAACAAACTAAAATAGATAGAGGGCTGTACTTTTTAGAATTAATTACCCAATGTATCTGACCCATAAACGTGTATAATAATAATTTGTATCCCAACTACTTTGCTCGTAATCGCACATGAAGCGAAATAATAGCATTAAACCACCGATAAACAACGTAAAATCTAAGTTTCAAAAATCCTCCTGAACAAACTAAAATAGATAGAGGGCTGTACTTTTTAGAATTAATTACCCAATGTATCTGACCCATAAACGTGTATAATAATAATTTGTATCCCAACTACTGTGCTCGTAATCGCACATGAAGCGAAATAATAGCATTAAAGCACCGATAAACAACGTAAAATCTAAGTTTCAAAAATCCTCCTGAACAAACTAAAATAGATAGAGGGCTGTACTTTTTAGAATTAATTACCCAATGTATCTGACCCATAAACGTGTATAATAATAATTTGTATCCCAACTACTTTGCTCGTATTCGCACATGAAGCGAAATAATAGCATTAAACCACCGATAAACAACGTAAAATCTAAGTTTCAAAAATCCTCCTGAACAAACTAAAATAGATAGAGGGCTGTACTTTTTAAAATTAATTACCCAATGTATCTGACCCATAAACGTGTATAATAATAATTTGTATCCCAACTACTTCGCTCGTAATCGCCCATGAAGCGAAATAATAGCATTAAAGCACCGATAAGCAACGTAAAATCTAAGTTTCAAAAATCCTCCTGAACAAACTAAAATAGATAGAGGGCTGTACTTTTTAGAATTAATTACCCAATGTATCTGACCCATAAGCGTGTATAATAATAATTTGTATCCCAACTACTTTGCTCGTAATCGCACATGAAGCGAAATAATAGCATTAAACCACCGATAAACAACGTAAAACCTAAGTTTCAAAAATCCTCCTGAACAAACTAAAATAGATAGAGGGCTGTACTTTTTAAAATTAATTACCCAATGTATCTGACCCATAAACGTGTATAATAATAATTTGTATCCCAACTACTTTGCTCGTAATCGCACATGAAGCGAAATAATAGCATTAAATCACAGATAAACAACGTAAAATCTAAGTTTCAAAAATCCTCCTGAACAAACTAAAATAGATAGAGGGCTGTACTTTTTAGAATTAATTACCCAATGTATCTGATCCATAAACGTGTATAATAATAATTTGTATCCCAACTACTTCGCTCGTAATCGCCCATGAAGCGAAATAATAGCATTAAAGCACCGATAAACAACGTAAAATCTAAGTTTCAAAAATCCTCCTGAACAAACTAAAATAGATAGAGGGCTGTACTTTTTAGAATTAATTACCCAATGTATCTGACCCATAAACGTGTATAATAATAATTTGTATCCCAACTACTTCGCTCGTAATCGCCCATGAAGCGAAATAATAGCATTAAAGCACCGATAAACAACGTAAAATCTAAGTTTCAAAAATCCTCCTGAACAAACTAAAATAGATAGAGGGCTGTACTTTTTAGAATTAATTACCCAATGTATCTGACCCATAAACGTGTATAATAATAATTTGTATCCCAACTACTTTGCTCGTAATCGCACATGAAGCGAAATAATAGCATTAAACCACCGATAAGCAACGTAAAATCTAAGTTTCAAAAATACTCCTGAACAAACTAAAATAGATAGAGGGCTGTACTTTTTAGAATTAATTACCCAATGTATCTGACCCATAAACGTGTATAATAATAATTTGTATCCCAACTACTGTGCTCGTAATCGCACATGAAGCGAAATAATAGCATTAAAGCACCGATAAACAACGTAAAATCTAAGTTTCAAAAATCCTCCTGAACAAACTAAAATAGATAGAGGGCTGTACTTTTTAGAATTAATTACCCAATATATCTGACCCATAGACGTGTATAATAATAATTTGTATCCCAACTACTTTGCTCGTAATCGCACATGAAGCGAAATAATAGCATTAAACCACCGATAAACAACGTAAAATCTAAGGTTCACAAATCCTCCTGAACAAACTAAAATAGATAGAGGGCTGTACTTTTTAAAATTAATTACCCAATGTATCTGACCCATAAACGTGTATAATAATAATTTGTATCCCAACTACTTCGCTCGTAATCGCCCATGAAGCGAAATAATAACATTAAAGCACCGATAAACAACGTAAAATCTAAGTTTCAAAACTCCTCCTGAACAAACTAAAATAGATAGAGGGCTGTACTTTTTAGAATTAATTACCCAATGTATCTGACCCATAAACGTGTATAATAATAATTTGTATCCCAACTACTTTGCTCGTAATCGCACATGAAGCGAAATAATAGCATTAAACCACCGATAAACAACGTAAAATCTAAGTTTCAAAAATCCTCCTGAACAAACTAAAATAGATAGAGGGCTGTACTTTTTAGAATTAATTACCCAATGTATCTGACCCATAAACGTGTATAATAATAATTTGTATCCCAACTACTGTGCTCGTAATCGCACATGAAGCGAAATAATAGCATTAAAGCACCGATAAACAACGTAAAATCTAAGTTTCAAAAATCCTCCTGAACAAACTAAAATAGATAGAGGGCTGTACTTTTTAGAATTAATTACCCAATGTATCTGACCCATAAACGTGTATAATAATAATTTGTATCCCAACTACTTTGCTCGTATTCGCACATGAAGCGAAATAATAGCATTAAACCACCGATAAACAACGTAAAATCTAAGTTTCAAAAATCCTCCTGAACAAACTAAAATAGATAGAGGGCTGTACTTTTTAAAATTAATTACCCAATGTATCTGACCCATAAACGTGTATAATAATAATTTGTATCCCAACTACTTCGCTCGTAATCGCCCATGAAGCGAAATAATAGCATTAAAGCACCGATAAGCAACGTAAAATCTAAGTTTCAAAAATCCTCCTGAACAAACTAAAATAGATAGAGGGCTGTACTTTTTAGAATTAATTACCCAATGTATCTGACCCATAAGCGTGTATAATAATAATTTGTATCCCAACTACTTTGCTCGTAATCGCACATGAAGCGAAATAATAGCATTAAACCACCGATAAACAACGTAAAACCTAAGTTTCAAAAATCCTCCTGAACAAACTAAAATAGATAGAGGGCTGTACTTTTTAAAATTAATTACCCAATGTATCTGACCCATAAACGTGTATAATAATAATTTGTATCCCAACTACTTTGCTCGTAATCGCACATGAAGCGAAATAATAGCATTAAATCACAGATAAACAACGTAAAATCTAAGTTTCAAAAATCCTCCTGAACAAACTAAAATAGATAGAGGGCTGTACTTTTTAGAATTAATTACCCAATGTATCTGATCCATAAACGTGTATAATAATAATTTGTATCCCAACTACTTTGCTCGTAATCGCACATGAAGCGAAATAATAGCATTAAACCACCGGTAAACAACGAAAAATCTAAGTTTCAAAAATCCTCCTGAACAAACTAAGATAGATAGAGGGCTGTACTTTTTAGAATTAATTACCCAATGTATCTGACCCATAAACGTGTAAAATAATAATTTGTATCCCAACTACTTTGCTCGTAATCGCACATGAAGCGAAATAATAGCATTAAACCACCGATAAACAACGTAAAATCTAAGTTTCAAAAATCCTCCTGAACAAACTAAAATAGATAGAGGGCTGTACTTTTTAGAATTAATTACCCAATGTATCTGACCCATAAACGTGTATAATAATAATTTGTATCCCAACTACTGTGCTCGTAATCGCACATGAAGCGAAATAATAGCATTAAAGCACCGATAAACAACGTAAAATCTAAGTTTCAAAAATCCTCCTGAACAAACTAAAATAGATAGAGGGCTGTACTTTTTAGAATTAATTACCCAATGTATCTGACCCATAAACGTGTATAGTAATAATTTGTATCCCAACTACTTTGCTCGTAATCGCACATGAAGCGAAATAATAGCATTAAACCACCGATAAACAACGTAAAATCTAAGGTTCACAAATCCTCCTGAACAAACTAAAATAGATAGAGGGCTGTACTTTTTAAAATTAATTACCCAATGTATCCGACCCATAAACGTGTATAATAATAATTTGTATCCCAACTACTTCGCTCGTAATCGCCCATGAAGCGAAATAATAGCATTAAAGCACCGATAAACAACGTAAAATCTAAGTTTCAAAACTCCTCCTGAACAAACTAAAATAGATAGAGGGCTGTACTTTTTAGAATTAATTACCCAATGTATCTGACCCATAAACGTGTATAATAATAATTTGTATCCCAACTACTTCGCTCGTAATCGCACATGAAGCGAAATAATAGCATTAAACCACCGATAAACAACGTAAAATCTAAGTTTCAAAAATCCTCCTGAACAAACTAAAATAGATAGAGGGCTGTACTTTTTAGAATTAATTACCCAATGTATCTGACCCATAAACGTGTATAATAATAATTTGTATCCCAACTACTGTGCTCGTAATCGCACATGAAGCGAAATAATAGCATTAAAGCACCGATAAACAACGTAAAATCTAAGTTTCAAAAATCCTCCTGAACAAACTAAAATAGATAGAGGGCTGTACTTTTTAGAATTAATTACCCAATGTATCTGACCCATAAACGTGTATAATAATAATTTGTATCCCAACTACTTTGCTCGTAATCGCACATGAAGCGAAATAATAGCATTAAACCACCGATAAACAACGTAAAATCTAAGTTTCAAAAATCCTCCTGAACAAACTAAAATAGATAGAGGGCTGTACTTATTAAAATTAATTACCCAATGTATCTGACCCATAAACGTGTATAATAATAATTTGTATCCCAACTACTTCGCTCG
Organism: Melinopterus prodromus; assembly: GCA_964023965.1. Classification (NCBI taxonomy): domain Eukaryota; kingdom Metazoa; phylum Arthropoda; class Insecta; order Coleoptera; family Scarabaeidae; genus Melinopterus; species Melinopterus prodromus. The sequence goes on along the minus strand of OZ030394.1, from coordinate 3,320,184 downwards.
TAATCGCCCATGAAGCGAAATAATAGCATTAAAGCACCGATAAACAACGTAAAATCTAAGTTTCAAAAATCCTCCTGAACAAACTAAAATAGATAGAGGGCTGTACTTTTTAGAATGAATTACCCAATGTTTCTGACCCATAAACGTGTATAATAATAATTTGTATCCCAACTACTTTGCTCGTAATCGCACATGAAGCGAAATAATAGCATTAAACCACCGATAAACAACTTAAAACCTAAGTTTCAAAAATCCTCCTGAACAAACTAAAATAGATAGAGGGCTGTACTTTTTAAAATTAATTACCCAATGTATCTGACCCATAAACGTGTATAATAATAATTTGTATCCCAACTACTTCGCTCGTAATCGCCCATGAAGCGAAATAATAGCATTAAAGCTCCGATAAACAACGTAAAATCTAAGTTTCAAAAATCCTCCTGAACAAACTAAAATAGATAGAGGGCTGTACTTTTTAAAATTAATTACCCAATGTATCTGACCCATAAACGTGTATAATAATAATTTGTATCCCAACTACTTCGCTCGTAATCGCCTATGAAGCGAAATAATAGCATTAAAGCACCGATAAACAACGTAAAATCTAAGTTTCAAAAATCCTCCTGAACAAACTAAAATAGATAGAGGGCTGTACTTTTTAGAATTAATTACCCAATGTATATGACCCATAAACGTGTATAATAATAATTTGTATCCCAACTACTTTGCTCGTAATCGCACATGAAGCGAAATAATAGCATTAAACCACCGATAAACAACGTAAAATCTAAGTTCAAAAATCCTCCTGAACAAACTGAAATTAGATAGAGGGCTGTACTTTTTAGAATTAATTACCCAATGTATCTGACCCATAAACGTGTATAATAATAATTTGTATCTTAACTATTTTGCTCGTAATCGCACATGAAGCGAAATAATAGCATTAAACCACCGATTAACAACGTAAAATCTAAGTTTCAAAAATCCTCCTGAACAAACTAAAATAGATAGAGGGCTGTACTTTTTAGCATTAATTACCCAATGTATCTGACCCATAAACGTGTATAATAATAATTTGTATCCCAACTACTGTGCTCGTAATCGCACATGAAGCGAAATAATAGCATTAAACCACCGATAAACAACGTAAAATCTAAGTTTCAAAAATCCTCCTGAACAAACTAAAATAGATAGAGGGCTGTACTTTTTAGAATTAATTACCCAATGTATCTGACCCATAAACGTGTATAATAATAATTTGTATCCCAACTACTTTGCTCGTAATCGCACATGAAGCGAAATAATAGCATTAAACCACCGATAAACAACGCAAAATCAAACTTTCAAAAATCCTCCTGAACAAACTAAAATAGATAGAGAGCTGTACTTTTTAGAATTAATTACCCAATGTATCTGACCCATAAACGTGTATAATAATAATTTGTATCCCAACTACTTTGCTCGTAATCGCACATGAAGCGAAATAATAGCATTACACCACCGATAAACAACGTAAAATCTAAGTTTCAAAAATCCTCCTGAACAAACTAAAATAGATAGAGGGCTGTACTTTTTAGAATTAATTACCCAATGTATCTGACCCATAAACGTGTATAATAATAATTTGTATCTTAACTATTTTGCTCGTAATCGCACATGAAGCGAAATAATAGCATTAAACCACCGATAAACAACGTAAAATCTAAGTTTCAAAAATCCTCCTGAACAAACTAAAATAGATAGAGGGCTGTACTTTTTAGAATTAATTACCCAATGTATCTGACCCATAAACGTGTATAATAATAATTTGTATCCCAACTACTTTGCTCGTAATCGCCCATGAAGCGAAATAATAGCATTAAACCACCGATAAACAACGTAAAATCTAAGGTTCACAAATCCTCCTGAACAAACTAAAATAGATAGAGGGCTGTACTTTTTAAAATTAATTACCCAATGTATCTGACCCATAAACGTGTATAATAATAATTTGTATCCCAACTACTTCGCTCGTAATCGCCCATGAAGCGAAATAATAACATTAAAGCACCGATAAACAACGTAAAATCTAAGTTTCAAAACTCCTCCTGAACAAACTAAAATAGATAGAGGGCTGTACTTTTTAGAATTAATTACCCAATGTATCTGACCCATAAACGTGTATAATAATAATTTGTATCCCGACTACTTTGCTCGTAATCGCACATGAAGCGAAATAATAGCATTAAACCACCGATAAACAACGTAAAATCTAAGTTTCAAAAATCCTCCTGAACAAACTAAAATAGATAGAGGGCTGTACTTTTTAGAATTAATTACCCAATGTATCTGACCCATAAACGTGTATAATAATAATTTGTATCCCAACTACTGTGCTCGTAATCGCACATGAAGCGAAATAATAGCATTAAAGCACCGATAAACAACGTAAAATCTAAGTTTCAAAAATCCTCCTGAACAAACTAAAATAGATAGAGGGCTGTACTTTTTAGAATTAATTACCCAATGTATCTGACCCATAAACGTGTATAATAATAATTTGTATCCCAACTACTTCGCTCGTAATCGCCTATGAAGCGAAATAATAGCATTAAAGCACCGATAAACAACGTAAAATCTAAGTTTCAAAAATCCTCCTGAACAAACTAAAATAGATAGAGGGCTGTACTTTTTAGAATTAATTACCCAATGTATATGACCCATAAACGTGTATAATAATAATTTGTATCCCAACTACTTTGCTCGTAATCGCACATGAAGCGAAATAATAGCATTAAACCACCGATAAACAACGTAAAATCTAAGTTCAAAAATCCTCCTGAACAAACTGAAATTAGATAGAGGGCTGTACTTTTTAGAATTAATTACCCAATGTATCTGACCCATAAACGTGTATAATAATAATTTGTATCTTAACTATTTTGCTCGTAATCGCACATGAAGCGAAATAATAGCATTAAACCACCGATTAACAACGTAAAATCTAAGTTTCAAAAATCCTCCTGAACAAACTAAAATAGATAGAGGGCTGTACTTTTTAGCATTAATTACCCAATGTATCTGACCCATAAACGTGTATAATAATAATTTGTATCCCAACTACTGTGCTCGTAATCGCACATGAAGCGAAATAATAGCATTAAACCACCGATAAACAACGTAAAATCTAAGTTTCAAAAATCCTCCTGAACAAACTAAAATAGATAGAGGGCTGTACTTTTTAGAATTAATTACCCAATGTATCTGACCCATAAACGTGTATAATAATAATTTGTATCCCAACTACTTTGCTCGTAATCGCACATGAAGCGAAATAATAGCATTAAACCACCGATAAACAACGCAAAATCAAACTTTCAAAAATCCTCCTGAACAAACTAAAATAGATAGAGAGCTGTACTTTTTAGAATTAATTACCCAATGTATCTGACCCATAAACGTGTATAATAATAATTTGTATCCCAACTACTTTGCTCGTAATCGCACATGAAGCGAAATAATAGCATTACACCACCGATAAACAACGTAAAATCTAAGTTTCAAAAATCCTCCTGAACAAACTAAAATAGATAGAGGGCTGTACTTTTTAGAATTAATTACCCAATGTATCTGACCCATAAACGTGTATAATAATAATTTGTATCTTAACTATTTTGCTCGTAATCGCACATGAAGCGAAATAATAGCATTAAACCACCGATAAACAACGTAAAATCTAAGTTTCAAAAATCCTCCTGAACAAACTAAAATAGATAGAGGGCTGTACTTTTTAGAATTAATTACCCAATGTATCTGACCCATAAACGTGTATAATAATAATTTGTATCCCAACTACTTTGCTCGTAATCGCCCATGAAGCGAAATAATAGCATTAAACCACCGATAAACAACGTAAAATCTAAGGTTCACAAATCCTCCTGAACAAACTAAAATAGATAGAGGGCTGTACTTTTTAAAATTAATTACCCAATGTATCTGACCCATAAACGTGTATAATAATAATTTGTATCCCAACTACTTTGCTCGTAATCGCACATGAAGCGAAATAATAGCATTAAACCACCGATAAACAACGTAAAATCTAAGTTTCAAAAATCCTCCTGAACAAACTAAAATAGATAGAGGGCTGTACTTTTTAGAATTAATTACCCAATGTATCTGACCCATAAACGTGTATAATAATAATTTGTATCCCAACTACTGTGCTCGTAATCGCACATGAAGCGAAATAATAGCATTAAAGCACCGATAAACAACGTAAAATCTAAGTTTCAAAAATCCTCCTGAACAAACTAAAATAGATAGAGGGCTGTACTTTTTAGAATTAATTACCCAATGTATCTGACCCATAAACGTGTATAATAATAATTTGTATCCCAACTACTTTGCTCGTAATCGCACATGAAGCGAAATAATAGCATTAAACCACCGATAAACAACGTAAAATCTAAGTTTCAAAAATCCTCCTGAACAAACTAAAATAGATAGAGGGCTGTACTTTTTAAAATTAATTACCCAATGTATCTGACCCATAAACGTGTATAATAATAATTTGTATCCCAACTACTTCGCTCGTAATCGCCCATGAAGCGAAATAATAGCATTAAAGCACCGATAAGCAACGTAAAATCTAAGTTTCAAAAATCCTCCTGAACAAACTAAAATAGATAGAGGGCTGTACTTTTTAGAATTAATTACCCAATGTATGTGACCCATAAGCGTGTATAATAATAATTTGTATCCCAACTACTTTGATCGTAATCGCACATGAAGCGAAATAATAGCATTAAACCACCGATAAACAACGTAAAACCTAAGTTTCAAAAATCCTCCTGAACAAACTAAAATAGATAGAGGGCTGTACTTTTTAGAATTAATTACCCAATGTATCTGACCCATAAACGTGTATAATAATAATTTGTATCCCAACTACTTTGCTCGTAATCGCACATGAAGCGAAATAATAGCATTAAACCACCGATAAACAACGAAAAATCTAAGTTTCAAAAATCCTCCTGAACAAACTAAGATAGATAGAGGGCTGTACTTTTTAGAATTAATTACCCAATGTATCTGACCCATAAACGTGTAAAATAATAATTTGTATCCCAACTACTTTGCTCGTAATCGCACATGAAGCGAAATAATAGCATTAAACCACCGATAAACAACGTAAAATCTAAGTTTCAAAAATCCTCCTGAACAAACTAAAATAGATAGAGGGCTGTACTTTTTAGAATTAATTACCCAATGTATCTGACCCATAAACGTGTAAAATAATAATTTGTATCCTAACTACTTTGCTCGTAATCGCACATGAAGCGAAATAATAGCATTAAACCACAGATAAACAACGTAAAATCTAAGTTTCAAAAATCCTCCTGAACAAACTAAAATAGATAGAGGGCTGTACTTTTTAGAATTAATTACCCAATGTATCTGATTCATAAACGTGTATAATAATAATTTGTATCCCAACTACTTTGCTCGTAATCGCACATGAAGCGAAATAATAGCATTAAACCACCGATAAACAACGTAAAATCTAAGTTTCAAAAATCCTCCTGAACAAACTAAGATAGATAGAGGGCTGTACTTTTTAGAATTAATTACCCAATGTATCTGACCCATAAACGTGTATAATAATAATTTGTATCCCAACTACTTTGCTCGTAATCGCACATGAAGCGAAATAATAGCATTAAACCACCGATAAACAACGTAAAATCTAAGTTTCAAAAATCCTCCTGAACAAACTAAAATAGATAGAGGGCTGTACTTTTTAGAATTAATTACCCAATGTATCTGACCCATAGACGTGTATAATAATAATTTCTATCCCAACTACTTTGCTCGTAATCGCACATGAAGCGAAATAATAACATTCAACCACCGATAAACAACGTAAAATCTAAGTTTCAAAAATCCTACTGAACAAACTAAAATAGATAGAGGGCTGTACTTTTTAGAATTAATTACCCAATGTATCTGATCTATAAACGTGTATAATAATAATTTGTATCCCAACTACGTTGCTCGTAATCGCACATGAAGCGAAATAATAACATTCAACCACCGATAAACAACGTAAAATCTAAGTTTCAAAAATCCTCCTGAACAAACTAAAATAGACAGAGGGCTGTACTTTTTAGAATTAATTACCCAATGTATCTGATCTATAAACGTGTATAATAATAATTTGTATCCCAACTACGTTGCTCGTAATCGCACATGAAGCGAAATAATAGCATTAAACCACCGATAAACAACGTAAAATCTAAGTTTCAAAAATCCTCCTGAACAAACTAAAATAGATAGAGGGCTGTACTTTTTAGAATTAATTACCCAATGTATCTGACCCATAAACGTGTATAATAATAATTTGTATCCCAACTACTTTGCTCGTAATCGCACATGAAGCGAAATAATAGCATTAAACCACCGATAAACAACGCAAAATCAAACTTTCAAAAATCCTCCTGAACAAACTAAAATAGATAGAGAGCTGTACTTTTTAGAATTAATTACCCAATGTATCTGACCCATAAACGTGTATAATAATAATTTGTATCCCAACTACTTTGCTCGTAATCGCACATGAAGCGAAATAATAGCATTACACCACCGATAAACAACGTAAAATCTAAGTTTCAAAAATCCTCCTGAACAAACTAAAATAGATAGAGGGCTGTACTTTTTAGAATTAATTACCCAATGTATCTGACCCATAAACGTGTATAATAATAATTTGTATCTTAACTATTTTGCTCGTAATCGCACATGAAGCGAAATAATAGCATTAAACCACCGATAAACAACGTAAAATCTAAGTTTCAAAAATCCTCCTGAACAAACTAAAATAGATAGAGGGCTGTACTTTTTAGAATTAATTACCCAATGTATCTGACCCATAAACGTGTATAATAATAATTTGTATCCCAACTACTTTGCTCGTAATCGCCCATGAAGCGAAATAATAGCATTAAACCACCGATAAACAACGTAAAATCTAAGGTTCACAAATCCTCCTGAACAAACTAAAATAGATAGAGGGCTGTACTTTTTAAAATTAATTACCCAATGTATCTGACCCATAAACGTGTATAATAATAATTTGTATCCCAACTACTTCGCTCGTAATCGCCCATGAAGCGAAATAATAACATTAAAGCACCGATAAACAACGTAAAATCTAAGTTTCAAAACTCCTCCTGAACAAACTAAAATAGATAGAGGGCTGTACTTTTTAGAATTAATTACCCAATGTATCTGACCCATAAACGTGTATAATAATAATTTGTATCCCAACTACTTTGCTCGTAATCGCACATGAAGCGAAATAATAGCATTAAACCACCGATAAACAACGTAAAATCTAAGTTTCAAAAATCCTCCTGAACAAACTAAAATAGATAGAGGGCTGTACTTTTTAGAATTAATTACCCAATGTATCTGACCCATAAACGTGTATAATAATAATTTGTATCCCAACTACTGTGCTCGTAATCGCACATGAAGCGAAATAATAGCATTAAAGCACCGATAAACAACGTAAAATCTAAGTTTCAAAAATCCTCCTGAACAAACTAAAATAGATAGAGGGCTGTACTTTTTAGAATTAATTACCCAATGTATCTGACCCATAAACGTGTATAATAATAATTTGTATCCCAACTACTTTGCTCGTAATCGCACATGAAGCGAAATAATAGCATTAAACCACCGATAAACAACGTAAAATCTAAGTTTCAAAAATCCTCCTGAACAAACTAAAATAGATAGAGGGCTGTACTTTTTAAAATTAATTACCCAATGTATCTGACCCATAAACGTGTATAATAATAATTTGTATCCCAACTACTTCGCTCGTAATCGCCCATGAAGCGAAATAATAGCATTAAAGCACCGATAAGCAACGTAAAATCTAAGTTTCAAAAATCCTCCTGAACAAACTAAAATAGATAGAGGGCTGTACTTTTTAGAATTAATTACCCAATGTATCTGACCCATAAGCGTGTATAATAATAATTTGTATCCCAACTACTTTGATCGTAATCGCACATGAAGCGAAATAATAGCATTAAACCACCGATAAACAACGTAAAACCTAAGTTTCAAAAATCCTCCTGAACAAACTAAAATAGATAGAGGGCTGTACTTTTTAGAATTAATTACCCAATGTATCTGACCCATAAACGTGTATAATAATAATTTGTATCCCAACTACTTTGCTCGTAATCGCACATGAAGCGAAATAATAGCATTAAACCACCGATAAACAACGAAAAATCTAAGTTTCAAAAATCCTCCTGAACAAACTAAGATAGATAGAGGGCTGTACTTTTTAGAATTAATTACCCAATGTATCTGACCCATAAACGTGTAAAATAATAATTTGTATCCTAACTACTTTGCTCGTAATCGCACATGAAGCGAAATAATAGCATTAAACCACAGATAAACAACGTAAAATCTAAGTTTCAAAAATCCTCCTGAACAAACTAAAATAGATAGAGGGCTGTACTTTTTAGAATTAATTACCCAATGTATCTGATTCATAAACGTGTATAATAATAATTTGTATCCCAACTACTTTGCTCGTAATCGCACATGAAGCGAAATAATAGCATTAAACCACCGATAAACAACGTAAAATCTAAGTTTCAAAAATCCTCCTGAACAAACTAAGATAGATAGAGGGCTGTACTTTTTAGAATTAATTACCCAATGTATCTGACCCATAAACGTGTATAATAATAATTTGTATCCCAACTACTTTGCTCGTAATCGCACATGAAGCGAAATAATAGCATTAAACCACCGATAAACAACGTAAAATCTAAGTTTCAAAAATCCTCCTGAACAAACTAAAATAGATAGAGGGCTGTACTTTTTAGAATTAATTACCCAATGTATCTGACCCATAGACGTGTATAATAATAATTTCTATCCCAACTACTTTGCTCGTAATCGCACATGAAGCGAAATAATAACATTCAACCACCGATAAACAACGTAAAATCTAAGTTTCAAAAATCCTACTGAACAAACTAAAATAGATAGAGGGCTGTACTTTTTAGAATTAATTACCCAATGTATCTGATCTATAAACGTGTATAATAATAATTTGTATCCCAACTACGTTGCTCGTAATCGCACATGAAGCGAAATAATAACATTCAACCACCGATAAACAACGTAAAATCTAAGTTTCAAAAATCCTCCTGAACAAACTAAAATAGACAGAGGGCTGTACTTTTTAGAATTAATTACCCAATGTATCTGATCTATAAACGTGTATAATAATAATTTGTATCCCAACTACGTTGCTCGTAATCGCACATGAAGCGAAATAATAGCATTAAACCACCGATAAACAACGTAAAATCTAAGTTTCAAAAATCCTCCTGAACAAACTAAAATAGATAGAGGGCTGTACTTTTTAGAATTAATTACCCAATGTATCTGACCCATAAACGTGTATAATAATAATTTGTATCCCAACTACTTTGCTCGTAATCGCACATGAAGCGAAATAATAGCATTAAACCACCGATAAACAACGCAAAATCAAACTTTCAAAAATCCTCCTGAACAAACTAAAATAGATAGAGAGCTGTACTTTTTAGAATTAATTACCCAATGTATCTGACCCATAAACGTGTATAATAATAATTTGTATCCCAACTACTTTGCTCGTAATCGCACATGAAGCGAAATAATAGCATTACACCACCGATAAACAACGTAAAATCTAAGTTTCAAAAATCCTCCTGAACAAACTAAAATAGATAGAGGGCTGTACTTTTTAGAATTAATTACCGAATGTATCTGACCCATAAACGTGTATAATAATAATTTGTATCTTAACTATTTTGCTCGTAATCGCACATGAAGCGAAATAATAGCATTAAACCACCGATAAACAACGTAAAATCTAAGTTTCAAAAATCCTCCTGAACAAACTAAAATAGATAGAGGGCTGTACTTTTTAGAATTAATTACCCAATGTATCTGACCCATAAACGTGTATAATAATAATTTGTATCCCAACTACTTTGCTCGTAATCGCCCATGAAGCGAAATAATAGCATTAAACCACCGATAAACAACGTAAAATCTAAGGTTCACAAATCCTCCTGAACAAACTAAAATAGATAGAGGGCTGTACTTTTTAAAATTAATTACCCAATGTATCTGACCCATAAACGTGTATAATAATAATTTGTATCCCAACTACTTCGCTCGTAATCGCCCATGAAGCGAAATAATAACATTAAAGCACCGATAAACAACGTAAAATCTAAGTTTCAAAACTCCTCCTGAACAAACTAAAATAGATAGAGGGCTGTACTTTTTAGAATTAATTACCCAATGTATCTGACCCATAAACGTGTATAATAATAATTTGTATCCCAACTACTTTGCTCGTAATCGCACATGAAGCGAAATAATAGCATTAAACCACCGATAAACAACGTAAAATCTAAGTTTCAAAAATCCTCCTGAACAAACTAAAATAGATAGAGGGCTGTACTTTTTAGAATTAATTACCCAATGTATCTGACCCATAAACGTGTATAATAATAATTTGTATCCCAACTACTGTGCTCGTAATCGCACATGAAGCGAAATAATAGCATTAAAGCACCGATAAACAACGTAAAATCTAAGTTTCAAAAATCCTCCTGAACAAACTAAAATAGATAGAGGGCTGTACTTTTTAGAATTAATTACCCAATGTATCTGACCCATAAACGTGTATAATAATAATTTGTATCCCAACTACTTTGCTCGTAATCGCACATGAAGCGAAATAATAGCATTAAACCACCGATAAACAACGTAAAATCTAAGTTTCAAAAATCCTCCTGAACAAACTAAAATAGATAGAGGGCTGTACTTTTTAAAATTAATTACCCAATGTATCTGACCCATAAACGTGTATAATAATAATTTGTATCCCAACTACTTCGCTCGTAATCGCCCATGAAGCGAAATAATAGCATTAAAGCACCGATAAGCAACGTAAAATCTAAGTTTCAAAAATCCTCCTGAACAAACTAAAATAGATAGAGGGCTGTACTTTTTAGAATTAATTACCCAATGTATCTGACCCATAAGCGTGTATAATAATAATTTGTATCCCAACTACTTTGATCGTAATCGCACATGAAGCGAAATAATAGCATTAAACCACCGATAAACAACGTAAAACCTAAGTTTCAAAAATCCTCCTGAACAAACTAAAATAGATAGAGGGCTGTACTTTTTAGAATTAATTACCCAATGTATCTGACCCATAAACGTGTATAATAATAATTTGTATCCCAACTACTTTGCTCGTAATCGCACATGAAGCGAAATAATAGCATTAAACCACCGATAAACAACGAAAAATCTAAGTTTCAAAAATCCTCCTGAACAAACTAAGATAGATAGAGGGCTGTACTTTTTAGAATTAATTACCCAATGTATCTGACCCATAAACGTGTAAAATAATAATTTGTATCCCAACTACTTTGCTCGTAATCGCAAATGAAGCGAAATAATAGCATTAAACCACCGATAAACAACGTAAAATCTAAGTTTCAAAAATCCTCCTGAACAAACTAAAATAGATAGAGGGCTGTACTTTTTAGAATTAATTACCCAATGTATCTGACCCATAAACGTGTAAAATAATAATTTGTATCCTAACTACTTTGCTCGTAATCGCACATGAAGCGAAATAATAGCATTATACCACAGATAAACAACGTAAAATCTAAGTTTCAAAAATCCTCCTGAACAAACTAAAATAGATAGAGGGCTGTACTTTTTAGAATTAATTACCCAATGTATCTGATTCATAAACGTGTATAATAATAATTTGTATCCCAACTACTTTGCTCGTAATCGCACATGAAGCGAAATAATAGCATTAAACCACCGATAAACAACGTAAAATCTAAGTTTCAAAAATCCTCCTGAACAAACTAAGATAGATAGAGGGCTGTACTTTTTAGAATTAATTACCCAATGTATCTGACCCATAAACGTGTATAATAATAATTTGTATCCCAACTACTTTGCTCGTAATCGCACATGAAGCGAAATAATAGCATTACACCATCGATAAACAACGTAAAATCTAAGTTTCAAAAATCCTCCTGCACAAATTAAAATAGATAGAGGGCTGTACTTTTTAGAATTAATTACCCAATGTATCTGATCCATAAACGTGTATAATAATAATTTGTATCCCAACTACTTTGCTCGTAATCGCACATGAAGCGAAATAATAGCATTAAACCACAGATAAACAACGTAAAATCTAAGTTTCAAAAATCCTCCTGAACAAACTAAAATAGATAGAGGGCTGTACTTGTTAGAATTAATTACCCAATGTATCTGATCCATAAACGTGTATAATAATAATGTGTATCCCAACTACTTTGCTCGTAATCGCACATGAAGCGAAATAATAGCATTAAACCACCGATAAACAACGTAAAATCTAAAATCTAAGTTTCAAAAATCCTCCTGAACAAACTAAAATAGATAGAGGGCTGTACTTTTTAGAATTAATTACCCAATGTATCTGACCCATAAACGTGTATAATAATAATTTGTATCTTAACTATTTTGCTCGTAATCGCACATGAAGCGAAATAATAGCATTAAACCATCGATAAACAACGTAAAATCTAAGTTTCAAAAATCCTCCTGAACAAACTAAAATAGATAGAGGGCTGTACTTTTTAGAATTAATTACCCAATGTATCTGACACATAAACGTGTATAATAATAATTTGTATCCCAACTACTTCGCTCGTAATCGCCCATGAAGCGAAATAATAGCATTAAAGCACCGATAAACAACGTAAAATCTAAGTTTCAAAACTCCTCCTGAACAAACTAAAATAGATAGAGGGCTGTACTTTTTAGAATTAATTACCCAATGTATCTGACCCATAAACGTGTATAATAATAATTTGTATCCCAACTACTTCGCTCGTAATCGCACATGAAGCGAAATAATAGCATTAAACCACCGATAAACAACGTAAAATCTAAGTTTCAAAAATCCTCCTGAACAAACTAAAATAGATAGAGGGCTGTACTTTTTAGAATTAATTACCCAATGTATCTGACCCATAAACGTGTATAATAATAATTTGTATCCCAACTACTGTGCTCGTAATCGCACATGAAGCGAAATAATAGCATTAAAGCACCGATAAACAACGTAAAATCTAAGTTTCAAAAATCCTCCTGAACAAACTAAAATAGATAGAGGGTTGTACTTTTTAGAATTAATTACCCAATGTATCTGACCCATAAACGTGTATAATAATAATTTGTATCCCAACTACTTTGCTCGTAATCGCACATGAAGCGAAATAATAGCATTAAACCACCGATAAACAACGTAAAATCTAAGTTTCAAAAATCCTCCTGAACAAACTAAAATAGATAGAGGGCTGTACTTATTAAAATTAATTACCCAATGTATCTGACCCATAAACGTGTATAATAATAATTTGTATCCCAACTACTTCGCTCGTAATCGCCCATGAAGCGAAATAATAGCATTAAAGCACCGATAAACAACGTAAAATCTAAGTTTCAAAAATCCTCCTGAACAAACTAAAATAGATAGAGGGCTGTACTTTTTAGAATGAATTACCCAATGTTTCTGACCCATAAACGTGTATAATAATAATTTGTATCCCAACTACTTTGCTCGTAATCGCACATGAAGCGAAATAATAGCATTAAACCACCGATAAACAACGTAAAACCTAAGTTTCAAAAATCCTCCTGAACAAACTAAAATAGATAGAGGGCTGTACTTTTTAAAATTAATTACCCAATGTATCTGACCCATAAACGTGTATAATAATAATTTGTATCCCAACTACTTCGCTCGTAATCGCCCATGAAGCGAAATAATAGCATTAAAGCACCGATAAACAACGTAAAATCTAAGTTTCAAAAATCCTCCTGAACAAACTAAAATAGATAGAGGGCTGTACTTTTTAAAATTAATTACCCAATGTATCTGACCCATAAACGTGTATAATAATAATTTGTATCCCAACTACTTCGCTCGTAATCGCCTATGAAGCGAAATAATAGCATTAAAGCACCGATAAACAACGTAAAATCTAAGTTTCAAAAATCCTCCTGAACAAACTAAAATAGATAGAGGGCTGTACTTTTTAGAATTAATTACCCAATGTATATGACCCATAAACGTGTATAATAATAATTTGTATCCCAACTACTTTGCTCGTAATCGCACATGAAGCGAAATAATAGCATTAAACCACCGATAAACAACGTAAAATCTAAGTTTCAAAAATCCTCCTGAACAAACTGAAATTAGATAGAGGGCTGTACTTTTTAGAATTAATTACCCAATGTATCTGACCCATAAACGTGTATAATAATAATTTGTATCTTAACTATTTTGCTCGTAATCGCACATGAAGCGAAATAATAGCATTAAACCACCGATTAACAACGTAAAATCTAAGTTTCAAAAATCCTCCTGAACAAACTAAAATAGATAGATTGCTGTACTTTTTAGCATTAATTACCCAATGTATCTGACCCATAAACGTGTATAATAATAATTTGTATCCCAACTACTGTGCTCGTAATCGCACATGAAGCGAAATAATAGCATTAAACCACCGATAAACAACGTAAAATCTAAGTTTCAAAAATCCTCCTGAACAAACTAAAATAGATAGAGGGCTGTACTTTTTAGAATTAATTACCCAATGTATCTGACCCATAAACGTGTATAATAATAATTTGTATCCCAACTACTTTGCTCGTAATCGCACATGAAGCGAAATAATAGCATTAAACCACCGATAAACAACGCAAAATCAAACTTTCAAAAATCCTCCTGAACAAACTAAAATAGATAGAGAGCTGTACTTTTTAGAATTAATTACCCAATGTATCTGACCCATAAACGTGTATAATAATAATTTGTATCCCAACTACTTTGCTCGTAATCGCACATGAAGCGAAATAATAGCATTACACCACCGATAAACAACGTAAAATCTAAGTTTCAAAAATCCTCCTGAACAAACTAAAATAGATAGAGGGCTGTACTTTTTAGAATTAATTACCCAATGTATCTGACCCATAAACGTGTATAATAATAATTTGTATCTTAACTATTTTGCTCGTAATCGCACATGAAGCGAAATAATAGCATTAAACCACCGATAAACAACGTAAAATCTAAGTTTCAAAAATCCTCCTGAACAAACTAAAATAGATAGAGGGCTGTACTTTTTAGAATTAATTACCCAATGTATCTGACCCATAAACGTGTATAATAATAATTTGTATCCCAACTACTTCGCTCGTAATCGCCCATGAAGCGAAATAATAGCATTAAAGCACCGATAAACAACGTAAAATCTAAGTTTCAAAAATCCTCCTGAACAAACTAAAACAGATAGAGGGCTGTACTTTTTAGAATTAATTACCCAATGTATCTGACCCATAAACGTGTATAATAATAATTTGTATCCCAACTACTTTGCTCGTAATCGCACATGAAGCGAAATAATAGCATTAAACCACCGATAAGCAACGTAAAATCTAAGTTTCAAAAATACTCCTGAACAAACTAAAATAGATAGAGGGCTGTACTTTTTAGAATTAATTACCCAATGTATCTGACCCATAAACGTGTATAATAATAATTTGTATCCCAACTACTGTGCTCGTAATCGCACATGAAGCGAAATAATAGCATTAAAGCACCGATAAACAACGTAAAATCTAAGTTTCAAAAATCCTCCTGAACAAACTAAAATAGATAGAGGGCTGTACTTTTTAGAATTAATTACCCAATGTATCTGACCCATAGACGTGTATAATAATAATTTGTATCCCAACTACTTTGCTCGTAATCGCACATGAAGCGAAATAATAGCATTAAACCACCGATAAACAACGTAAAATCTAAGGTTCACAAATCCTCCTGAACAAACTAAAATAGATAGAGGGCTGTACTTTTTAAAATTAATTACCCAATGTATCTGACCCATAAACGTGTATAATAATAATTTGTATCCAACTACTTCGCTCGTAATCGCCCATGAAGCGAAATAATAACATTAAAGCACCGATAAACAACGTAAAATCTAAGTTTCAAAACTCCTCCTGAACAAACTAAAATAGATAGAGGGCTGTACTTTTTAGAATTAATTACCCAATGTATCTGACCCATAAACGTGTATAATAATAATTTGTATCCCAACTACTTTGCTCGTAATCGCACATGAAGCGAAATAATAGCATTAAACCACCGATAAACAACGTAAAATCTAAGTTTCAAAAATCCTCCTGAACAAACTAAAATAGATAGAGGGCTGTACTTTTTAGAATTAATTACCCAATGTATCTGACCCATAAACGTGTATAATAATAATTTGTATCCCAACTACTGTGCTCGTAATCGCACATGAAGCGAAATAATAGCATTAAAGCACCGATAAACAACGTAAAATCTAAGTTTCAAAAATCCTCCTGAACAAACTAAAATAGATAGAGGGCTGTACTTTTTAGAATTAATTACCCAATGTATCTGACCCATAAACGTGTATAATAATAATTTGTATCCCAACTACTTTGCTCGTATTCGCACATGAAGCGAAATAATAGCATTAAACCACCGATAAACAACGTAAAATCTAAGTTTCAAAAATCCTCCTGAACAAACTAAAATAGATAGAGGGCTGTACTTTTTAAAATTAATTACCCAATGTATCTGACCCATAAACGTGTATAATAATAATTTGTATCCCAACTACTTCGCTCGTAATCGCCCATGAAGCGAAATAATAGCATTAAAGCACCGATAAGCAACGTAAAATCTAAGTTTCAAAAATCCTCCTGAACAAACTAAAATAGATAGAGGGCTGTACTTTTTAGAATTAATTACCCAATGTATCTGACCCATAAGCGTGTATAATAATAATTTGTATCCCAACTACTTTGCTCGTAATCGCACATGAAGCGAAATAATAGCATTAAACCACCGATAAACAACGTAAAACCTAAGTTTCAAAAATCCTCCTGAACAAACTAAAATAGATAGAGGGCTGTACTTTTTAAAATTAATTACCCAATGTATCTGACCCATAAACGTGTATAATAATAATTTGTATCAACTACTTTGCTCGTAATCGCACATGAAGCGAAATAATAGCATTAAATCACAGATAAACAACGTAAAATCTAAGTTTCAAAATCCTCCTGAACAAACTAAAATAGATAGAGGGCTGTACTTTTTAGAATTAATTACCCAATGTATCTGATCCATAAACGTGTATAATAATAATTTGTATCCCAACTACTTTGCTCGTAATCGCACATGAAGCGAAATAATAGCATTAAACCACCGATAAACAACGTAAAATCTAAGTTTCAAAAATCCTCCTGAACAAACTAAAATAGATAGAGGGCTGTACTTTTAGAATTAATTACCCAATGTATCTGACCCATAAACGTGTATAATAATAATTTGTATCCCAACTACTGTGCTCGTAATCGCACATGAAGCGAAATAATAGCATTAAAGCACCGATAAACAACGTAAAATCTAAGTTTCAAAAATCCTCCTGAACAAACTAAAATAGATAGAGGGCTGTACTTTTTAGAATTAATTACCCAATGTATCTGACCCATAAACGTGTATAGTAATAATTTGTATCCCAACTACTTTGCTCGTAATCGCACATGAAGCGAAATAATAGCATTAAACCACCGATAAACAACGTAAAATCTAAGGTTCACAAATCCTCCTGAACAAACTAAAATAGATAGAGGGCTGTACTTTTTAAAATTAATTACCCAATGTATCCGACCCATAAACGTGTATAATAATAATTTGTATCCCAACTACTTCGCTCGTAATCGCCCATGAAGCGAAATAATAGCATTAAAGCACCGATAAACAACGTAAAATCTAAGTTTCAAAACTCCTCCTGAACAAACTAAAATAGATAGAGGGCTGTACTTTTTAGAATTAATTACCCAATGTATCTGACCCATAAACGTGTATAATAATAATTTGTATCCCAACTACTTCGCTCGTAATCGCACATGAAGCGAAATAATAGCATTAAACCACCGATAAACAACGTAAAATCAAAGTTTCAAAAATCCTCCTGAACAAACTAAAATAGATAGAGGGCTGTACTTTTTAGAATTAATTACCCAATGTATCTGACCCATAAACGTGTATAATAATAATTTGTATCCCAACTACTGTGCTCGTAATCGCACATGAAGCGAAATAATAGCATTAAAGCACCGATAAACAACGTAAAATCTAAGTTTCAAAAATCCTCCTGAACAAACTAAAATAGATAGAGGGCTGTACTTTTTAGAATTAATTACCCAATGTATCTGACCCATAAACGTGTATAATAATAATTTGTATCCCAACTACTTTGCTCGTAATCGCACATGAAGCGAAATAATAGCATTAAACCACCGATAAACAACGTAAAATCTAAGTTTCAAAAATCCTCCTGAACAAACTAAAATAGATAGAGGGCTGTACTTATTAAAATTAATTACCCAATGTATCTGACCCATAAACGTGTATAATAATAATTTGTATCCCAACTACTTCGCTCGTAATCGCCCATGAAGCGAAATAATAGCATTAAAGCACCGATAAACAACGTAAAATCTAAGTTTCAAAAATCCTCCTGAACAAACTAAAATAGATAGAGGGCTGTACTTTTTAGAATGAATTACCCAATGTTTCTGACCCATAAACGTGTATAATAATAATTTGTATCCCAACTACTTTGCTCGTAATCGCACATGAAGCGAAATAATAGCATTAAACCACCGATAAACAACTTAAAACCTAAGTTTCAAAAATCCTCCTGAACAAACTAAAATAGATAGAGGGCTGTACTTTTTAAAATTAATTACCCAATGTATCTGACCCATAAACGTGTATAATAATAATTTGTATCCCAACTACTTCGCTCGTAATCGCCCATGAAGCGAAATAATAGCATTAAAGCTCCGATAAACAACGTAAAATCTAAGTTTCAAAAATCCTCCTGAACAAACTAAAATAGATAGAGGGCTGTACTTTTTAAAATTAATTACCCAATGTATCTGACCCATAAACGTGTATAATAATAATTTGTATCCCAACTACTTCGCTCGTAATCGCCTATGAAGCGAAATAATAGCATTAAAGCACCGATAAACAACGTAAAATCTAAGTTTCAAAAATCCTCCTGAACAAACTAAAATAGATAGAGGGCTGTACTTTTTAGAATTAATTACCCAATGTATCTGACCCATAAACGTGTATAATAATAATTTGTATCTTAACTATTTTGCTCGTAATCGCACATGAAGCGAAATAATAGCATTAAACCACCGATTAACAACGTAAAATCTAAGTTTCAAAAATCCTCCTGAACAAACTAAAATAGATAGAGGGCTGTACTTTTTAGCATTAATTACCCAATGTATCTGACCCATAAACGTGTATAATAATAATTTGTATCCCAACTACTGTGCTCGTAATCGCACATGAAGCGAAATAATAGCATTAAACCACCGATAAACAACGTAAAATCTAAGTTTCAAAAATCCTCCTGAACAAACTAAAATAGATAGAGGGCTGTACTTTTTAGAATTAATTACCCAATGTATCTGACCCATAAACGTGTATAATAATAATTTGTATCCCAACTACTTTGCTCGTAATCGCACATGAAGCGAAATAATAGCATTAAACCACCGATAAACAACGCAAAATCAAACTTTCAAAAATCCTCCTGAACAAACTAAAATAGATAGAGAGCTGTACTTTTTAGAATTAATTACCCAATGTATCTGACCCATAAACGTGTATAATAATAATTTGTATCCCAACTACTTTGCTCGTAATCGCACATGAAGCGAAATAATAGCATTACACCACCGATAAACAACGTAAAATCTAAGTTTCAAAAATCCTCCTGAACAAACTAAAATAGATAGAGGGCTGTACTTTTTAGAATTAATTACCCAATGTATCTGACCCATAAACGTGTATAATAATAATTTGTATCTTAACTATTTTGCTCGTAATCGCACATGAAGCGAAATAATAGCATTAAACCACCGATAAACAACGTAAAATCTAAGTTTCAAAAATCCTCCTGAACAAACTAAAATAGATAGAGGGCTGTACTTTTTAGAATTAATTACCCAATGTATCTGACCCATAAACGTGTATAATAATAATTTGTATCCCAACTACTTTGCTCGTAATCGCCCATGAAGCGAAATAATAGCATTAAACCACCGATAAACAACGTAAAATCTAAGGTTCACAAATCCTCCTGAACAAACTAAAATAGATAGAGGGCTGTACTTTTTAAAATTAATTACCCAATGTATCTGACCCATAAACGTGTATAATAATAATTTGTATCCCAACTACTTCGCTCGTAATCGCCCATGAAGCGAAATAATAACATTAAAGCACCGATAAACAACGTAAAATCTAAGTTTCAAAACTCCTCCTGAACAAACTAAAATAGATAGAGGGCTGTACTTTTTAGAATTAATTACCCAATGTATCTGACCCATAAACGTGTATAATAATAATTTGTATCCCAAC
Source organism: Melinopterus prodromus (assembly GCA_964023965.1). Classification (NCBI taxonomy): domain Eukaryota; kingdom Metazoa; phylum Arthropoda; class Insecta; order Coleoptera; family Scarabaeidae; genus Melinopterus; species Melinopterus prodromus. The sequence goes on along the minus strand of OZ030394.1, from coordinate 3,299,513 downwards.
TACTTTGCTCGTAATCGCACATGAAGCGAAATAATAGCATTAAACCACCGATAAACAACGTAAAATCTAAGTTTCAAAAATCCTCCTGAACAAACTAAAATAGATAGAGGGCTGTACTTTTTAGAATTAATTACCCAATGTATCTGACCCATAAACGTGTATAATAATAATTTGTATCCCAACTACTGTGCTCGTAATCGCACATGAAGCGAAATAATAGCATTAAAGCACCGATAAACAACGTAAAATCTAAGTTTCAAAATCCTCCTGAACAAACTAAAATAGATAGAGGGCTGTACTTTTTAGAATTAATTACCCAATGTATCTGACCCATAAACGTGTATAATAATAATTTGTATCCCAACTACTTTGCTCGTAATCGCACATGAAGCGAAATAATAGCATTAAACCACCGATAAACAACGTAAAATCTAAGTTTCAAAAATCCTCCTGAACAAACTAAAATAGATAGAGGGCTGTACTTTTTAAAATTAATTACCCAATGTATCTGACCCATAAACGTGTATAATAATAATTTGTATCCCAACTACTTCGCTCGTAATCGCCCATGAAGCGAAATAATAGCATTAAAGCACCGATAAGCAACGTAAAATCTAAGTTTCAAAAATCCTCCTGAACAAACTAAAATAGATAGAGGGCTGTACTTTTTAGAATTAATTACCCAATGTATCTGACCCATAAGCGTGTATAATAATAATTTGTATCCCAACTACTTTGATCGTAATCGCACATGAAGCGAAATAATAGCATTAAACCACCGATAAACAACGTAAAACCTAAGTTTCAAAAATCCTCCTGAACAAACTAAAATAGATAGAGGGCTGTACTTTTTAGAATTAATTACCCAATGTATCTGACCCATAAACGTGTATAATAATAATTTGTATCCCAACTACTTTGCTCGTAATCGCACATGAAGCGAAATAATAGCATTAAACCACCGATAAACAACGAAAAATCTAAGTTTCAAAAATCCTCCTGAACAAACTAAGATAGATAGAGGGCTGTACTTTTTAGAATTAATTACCCAATGTATCTGACCCATAAACGTGTAAAATAATAATTTGTATCCCAACTACTTTGCTCGTAATCGCACATGAAGCGAAATAATAGCATTAAACCACCGATAAACAACGTAAAATCTAAGTTTCAAAAATCCTCCTGAACAAACTAAAATAGATAGAGGGCTGTACTTTTTAGAATTAATTACCCAATGTATCTGACCCATAAACGTGTAAAATAATAATTTGTATCCTAACTACTTTGCTCGTAATCGCACATGAAGCGGAATAATAGCATTAAACCACAGATAAACAACGTAAAATCTAAGTTTCAAAAATCCTCCTGAACAAACTAAAATAGATAGAGGGCTGTACTTTTTAGAATTAATTACCCAATGTATCTGATTCATAAACGTGTATAATAATAATTTGTATCCCAACTACTTTGCTCGTAATCGCACATGAAGCGAAATAATAGCATTAAACCACCGATAAACAACGTAAAATCTAAGTTTCAAAAATCCTCCTGAACAAACTAAGATAGATAGAGGGCTGTACTTTTTAGAATTAATTACCCAATGTATCTGACCCATAAACGTGTATAATAATAATTTGTATCCCAACTACTTTGCTCGTAATCGCACATGAAGCGAAATAATAGCATTAAACCACCGATAAACAACGTAAAATCTAAGTTTCAAAAATCCTCCTGAACAAACTAAAATAGATAGAGGGCTGTACTTTTTAGAATTAATTACCCAATGTATCTGACCCATAGACGTGTATAATAATAATTTCTATCCCAACTACTTTGCTCGTAATCGCACATGAAGCGAAATAATAACATTCAACCACCGATAAACAACGTAAAATCTAAGTTTCAAAAATCCTACTGAACAAACTAAAATAGATAGAGGGCTGTACTTTTTAGAATTAATTACCCAATGTATCTGATCTATAAACGTGTATAATAATAATTTGTATCCCAACTACGTTGCTCGTAATCGCACATGAAGCGAAATAATAACATTCAACCACCGATAAACAACGTAAAATCTAAGTTTCAAAAATCCTCCTGAACAAACTAAAATAGACAGAGGGCTGTACTTTTTAGAATTAATTACCCAATGTATCTGATCTATAAACGTGTATAATAATAATTTGTATCCCAACTACGTTGCTCGTAATCGCACATGAAGCGAAATAATAGCATTAAACCACCGATAAACAACGTAAAATCTAAGTTTCAAAAATCCTCCTGAACAAACTAAAATAGATAGAGGGCTGTACTTTTTAGAATTAATTACCCAATGTATCTGACCCATAAACGTGTATAATAATAATTTGTATCCCAACTACTTTGCTCGTAATCGCACATGAAGCGAAATAATAGCATTAAACCACCGATAAACAACGCAAAATCAAACTTTCAAAAATCCTCCTGAACAAACTAAAATAGATAGAGAGCTGTACTTTTTAGAATTAATTACCCAATGTATCTGACCCATAAACGTGTATAATAATAATTTGTATCCCAACTACTTTGCTCGTAATCGCACATGAAGCGAAATAATAGCATTACACCACCGATAAACAACGTAAAATCTAAGTTTCAAAAATCCTCCTGAACAAACTAAAATAGATAGAGGGCTGTACTTTTTAGAATTAATTACCCAATGTATCTGACCCATAAACGTGTATAATAATAATTTGTATCTTAACTATTTTGCTCGTAATCGCACATGAAGCGAAATAATAGCATTAAACCACCGATAAACAACGTAAAATCTAAGTTTCAAAAATCCTCCTGAACAAACTAAAATAGATAGAGGGCTGTACTTTTTAGAATTAATTACCCAATGTATCTGACCCATAAACGTGTATAATAATAATTTGTATCCCAACTACTTTGCTCGTAATCGCCCATGAAGCGAAATAATAGCATTAAACCACCGATAAACAACGTAAAATCTAAGGTTCACAAATCCTCCTGAACAAACTAAAATAGATAGAGGGCTGTACTTTTTAAAATTAATTACCCAATGTATCTGACCCATAAACGTGTATAATAATAATTTGTATCCCAACTACTTCGCTCGTAATCGCCCATGAAGCGAAATAATAACATTAAAGCACCGATAAACAACGTAAAATCTAAGTTTCAAAACTCCTCCTGAACAAACTAAAATAGATAGAGGGCTGTACTTTTTAGAATTAATTACCCAATGTATCTGACCCATAAACGTGTATAATAATAATTTGTATCCCAACTACTTTGCTCGTAATCGCACATGAAGCGAAATAATAGCATTAAACCACCGATAAACAACGTAAAATCTAAGTTTCAAAAATCCTCCTGAACAAACTAAAATAGATAGAGGGCTGTACTTTTTAGAATTAATTACCCAATGTATCTGACCCATAAACGTGTATAATAATAATTTGTATCCCAACTACTTCGCTCGTAATCGCCCATGAAGCGAAATAATAGCATTAAAGCACCGATAAGCAACGTAAAATCTAAGTTTCAAAAATCCTCCTGAACAAACTAAAATAGATAGAGGGCTGTACTTTTTAGAATTAATTACCCAATGTATCTGACCCATAAGCGTGTATAATAATAATTTGTATCCCAACTACTTTGATCGTAATCGCACATGAAGCGAAATAATAGCATTAAACCACCGATAAACAACGTAAAACCTAAGTTTCAAAAATCCTCCTGAACAAACTAAAATAGATAGAGGGCTGTACTTTTTAGAATTAATTACCCAATGTATCTGACCCATAAACGTGTATAATAATAATTTGTATCCCAACTACTTTGCTCGTAATCGCACATGAAGCGAAATAATAGCATTAAACCACCGATAAACAACGAAAAATCTAAGTTTCAAAAATCCTCCTGAACAAACTAAGATAGATAGAGGGCTGTACTTTTTAGAATTAATTACCCAATGTATCTGACCCATAAACGTGTAAAATAATAATTTGTATCCCAACTACTTTGCTCGTAATCGCACATGAAGCGAAATAATAGCATTAAACCACCGATAAACAACGTAAAATCTAAGTTTCAAAAATCCTCCTGAACAAACTAAAATAGATAGAGGGCTGTACTTTTTAGAATTAATTACCCAATGTATCTGACCCATAAACGTGTAAAATAATAATTTGTATCCTAACTACTTTGCTCGTAATCGCACATGAAGCGAAATAATAGCATTATACCACAGATAAACAACGTAAAATCTAAGTTTCAAAAATCCTCCTGAACAAACTAAAATAGATAGAGGGCTGTACTTTTTAGAATTAATTACCCAATGTATCTGATTCATAAACGTGTATAATAATAATTTGTATCCCAACTACTTTGCTCGTAATCGCACATGAAGCGAAATAATAGCATTAAACCACCGATAAACAACGTAAAATCTAAGTTTCAAAAATCCTCCTGAACAAACTAAGATAGATAGAGGGCTGTACTTTTTAGAATTAATTACCCAATGTATCTGACCCATAAACGTGTATAATAATAATTTGTATCCCAACTACTTTGCTCGTAATCGCACATGAAGCGAAATAATAGCATTAAACCACCGATAAACAACGTAAAATCTAAGTTTCAAAAATCCTCCTGAACAAACTAAAATAGATAGAGGGCTGTACTTTTTAGAATTAATTACCCAATGTATCTGACCCATAGACGTGTATAATAATAATTTCTATCCCAACTACTTTGCTCGTAATCGCACATGAAGCGAAATAATAACATTCAACCACCGATAAACAACGTAAAATCTAAGTTTCAAAAATCCTACTGAACAAACTAAAATAGATAGAGGGCTGTACTTTTTAGAATTAATTACCCAATGTATCTGATCTATAAACGTGTATAATAATAATTTGTATCCCAACTACGTTGCTCGTAATCGCACATGAAGCGAAATAATAACATTCAACCACCGATAAACAACGTAAAATCTAAGTTTCAAAAATCCTCCTGAACAAACTAAAATAGACAGAGGGCTGTACTTTTTAGAATTAATTACCCAATGTATCTGATCTATAAACGTGTATAATAATAATTTGTATCCCAACTACGTTGCTCGTAATCGCACATGAAGCGAAATAATAACATTCAACCACCGATAAACAACGTAAAATCTAAGTTTCAAAAATCCTCCTGAACAAACTAAAATAGACAGAGGGCTGTACTTTTTAGAATTAATTACCCAATGTATCTGATCCATAAACGTGTATAATAATAATTTGTATCCCAACTACTTTGCTCGTAATCGCACATGAAGCGAAATAATAGCATTAAACCACCGATAAACAACGTAAAATCTAAGTTTCAAAAATCCTCCTGAACAAACTAAAATAGATAGAGGGCTGTACTTTTTAGAATTAATTACCCAATGTATCTGACCCATAAACGTGTATAATAATAATTTGTATCCCAACTACTTTGCTCGTAATCGCACATGAAGCGAAATAATAGCATTAAATCACAGATAAACAACGTAAAATCTAAGTTTCAAAAATCCTCCTGAACAAACTAAAATAGATAGAGGGCTGTACTTTTTAGAATTAATTACCCAATGTATCTGATCCATAAACGTGTATAATAATAATTTGTATCCCAACTACTTTGCTCGTAATCGCACATGAAGCGAAATAATAGCATTAAACCACCGATAAACAACGCAAAATCTAAGTTTCAAAAATCCTCCTGAACAAACTAAGATAGATAGAGGGCTGTACTTTTTAGAATTAATTACCCAATGTATCTGACCCATAAACGTGTATAATAATAATTTGTATCCGATCTACTTTGCTCGTAATCGCACATGAAGCGAAATAATAGCATTAAACCACCGACAAACAACGTAAAATCTAAGTTTCAAAAATCCTCCTGAACAAACTAAAATAGATAGAGGGCTGTACTTTTTAGAATTAATTACCCAATGTATCTGACCCATAAACGTGTATAATAATAATTTGTATCCCAACTACTTTGCTCGTAATCGCACATGAAGCGAAATAATAGCATTAAACCACCGATAAACAACGTAAAATCTAAGTTTCAAAAATCCTCCTGAACAAACTAAAATAGATAGAGGTCTGTACTTTTTAGAATTAATTACCCAATGTATCTGACCCATAAACGTGTATAATAATAATTTGTATCCCAACTACTTTGCTCGTAATCGCACATGAAGCGAAATAATAGCATTAAATCACAGATAAACAACGTAAAAACTAAGTTTCAAAAATCCTCCTGAACAAACTAAAATAGATAGAGGGCTGTACTTTTTAGAATTAATTACCCAATGAATCTGATCCATAAACGTGTATAATAATAATTTGTATCCCAACTACTTTGCTCCTAATCGCACATGAAGCGAAATAATAGCATTAAACCACCGATAAACAACGAAAAATCTAAGTTTCAAAAATCCTCCTGAACAAACTAAGATAGATAGAGGGCTGTACTTTTTAGAATTAATTACCCAATGTATCTGACCCATAAACGTGTAAAATAATAATTTGTATCCCAACTACTTTGCTCGTAATCGCACATGAAGCGAAATAATAGCATTAAACCACCGATAAACAACGTAAAATCTAAGTTTCAAAAATCCTCCTGAACAAACTAAAATAGGTAGAGGGCTGTACTTTTTAGAATTAATTACCCAATGTATATGATCAATAAACGTGTATAATAATAATTTGTATCCCAACTACTTTGCTCGTAATCGCACATGAAGCGAAATAATAGCATTAAACCACCGATAAACAACGTAAAATCTAAGTTTCAAAAATCCTCCTGAACAAACTAAAATAGATAGAGGGCTGTACTTTTTAGAATTAATTACCCAATGTATCTGACCCATAAACGTGTATAATAATAATTTGTATCCCAACTACTTTGCTCGTAATCGCACATGAAGCGAAATAATAGCATTAAACCACCGATAAACAACGAAAAATCTAAGTTTCAAAAATCCTCCTGAACAAACTAAGATAGATAGAGGGCTGTACTTTTTAGAATTAATTACCCAATGTATCTGACCCATAAACGTGTATAATAATAATTTGTATCCCAACTACTTTGCTCGTAATCGCACATGAAGCGAAATAATAGCATTAAACCACCGATAAACAACGTAAAATCTAAGTTTCAAAAATCCTCCTGAACAAACTAAAATAGATAGAGGGCTGTACTTTTTAGAATTAATTACCCAATGTATCTGACCCATAAACGTGTATAATAATAATTTGTATTCCAACTACTTTGCTCGTAATCGCCCATGAAGCGAAATAATAGCATTAAAGCACCGATAAACAACGTAAAATCTAAGTTTTAAAAATCCTCCTGAACAAACTAAAATAGATAGAGGGCTGTACTTTTTAGAATTAATTACCCAATGTATCTGACCCATAAACGTGTATAATAATAATTTCTATCCCAACTACTTTGCTCGTAATCGCACATGAAGCGAAATAATAGCATTAAACCACCGATAAACAACGTAAAATCTAAGTTTCAAAAATCCTCCTGAACAAACTAAAATAGATAGAGGGCTGTACTTTTTAGAATTAATTACCCAATGTATCTGATCCATAAACGTGTATAATAATAATTTGTATCCCAACTACTTTGCTCGTAATCGCACATGAAGCGAAATAATAACATTCAACCACCGATAAACAACGTAAAATCTAAGTTTCAAAAATCCTCCTGAACAAACTAAAATAGATAGAGGGCTGTACTTTTTAGAATTAATTACCCAATGTATCTGACCCATAAACGTGTATAATAATAATTTGTATCCCAACTACTTTGCTCGTAATCGCACATGAAGCGAAATAATAGCATTAAACCACCGATAAACAACGTAAAATCTAAGTTTCAAAAATCCTCCTGAACAAACTAAAATAGATAGAGGGCTGTACTTTTTAGAATTAATTACCCAATGTATCTGACCCATAAACGTGTATAATAATAATTTGTATCCCAACTACTTTGCTCGTAATCGCACATGAAGCGAAATAATAGCATTAAATCACAGATAAACAACGTAAAATCTAAGTTTCAAAAATCCTCCTGAACAAACTAAAATAGATAGCGGGCTGTACTTTTTAGAATTAATTACCCAATGTATCTGATCCATAAACGTGTATAATAATAATTTGTATCCCAACTACTTTGCTCGTAATCGCACATGAAGCGAAATAATAGCATTAAACCACCGATAAACAACGTAAAATCTAAGTTTCAAAAATCCTCCTGAACAAACTAAGATAGATAGAGGGCTGTACTTTTTAGAATTAATTACCCAATGTATCTGACCCATAAACGTGTATAATAATAATTTGTATCCCAACTACTTTGCTCGTAATCGCACATGAAGCGAAATAATAGCATTAAACCACCGATAAACAACGTAAAATCTAAGTTTCAAAAATCCTCCTGAACAAACTAAAATAGATAGAGGTCTGTACTTTTTAGAATTAATTACCCAATGTATCTGACCCATAAACGTGTATAATAATAATTTGTATCCCAACTACTTTGCTCGTAATCGCACATGAAGAGAAATAATAGCATTAAATCACAGATAAACAACGTAAAATCTAAGTTTCAAAAATCCTCCTGAACAAACTAAAATAGATAGAGGGCTGTACTTTTTAGAATTAGTTACCCAATGTATCTGATCCATAAACGTGTATAATAATAATTTGTATCCCAACTACTTTGCTCGTAATCGCACATGAAGCGAAATAATAGCATTAAAGCACCGATAAACAACGTAAAATCTAAGTTTTAAAAATCCTCCTGAACAAACTAAAATAGATAGAGGGCTGTACTTTTTAGAATTAATTACCCAATGTATCTGACCCATAAACGTGTATAATAATAATTTCTATCCCAACTACTTTGCTCGTAATCGCACATGAAGCGAAATAATAGCATTAAACCACCGATAAACAACGTAAAATCTAAGTTTCAAAAATCCTCCTGAACAAACAAAAATAGATAGAGGGCTGTACTTTTTAGAATTAATTACCCAATGTATCTGATCCATAAACGTGTATAATAATAATTTGTATCCCAACTACTTTGCTCGTAATCGCACATGAAGCGAAATAATAACATTCAACCACCGATAAACAACGTAAAATCTAAGTTTCAAAAATCCTCCTGAACAAACTAAAATAGATAGAGGGCTGTACTTTTTAGAATTAATTACCCAATGTATCTGACCCATAAACGTGTATAATAATAATTTGTATCCCAACTACTTTGCTCGTAATCGCACATGAAGCGAAATAATAGCATTAAATCACAGATAAACAACGTAAAATCTAAGTTTCAAAAATCCTCCTGAACAAACTAAAATAGATAGAGGGCTGTACTTTTTAGAATTAATTACCCAATGTATCTGATCCATAAACGTGTATAATAATAATTTGTATCCCAACTAATTTGCTCGTAATCGCACATGAAGCGAAATAATAGCATTAAACCACCGATAAACAACGAAAAATCTAAGTTTCAAAAATCCTCCTGAACAAACTAAGATAGATAGAGGGCTGTACTTTTTAGAATTAATTACCCAATGTATCTGACCCATAAACATGTAAAATAATAATTTGTATCCCAACTACTTTGCTCGTAATCGCACATGAAGCGAAATAATAGCATTAAATCACCGATAAACAACGTAAAATCTAAGTTTCAAAAATCCTCCTGAACAAACTAAAATAGATAGAGGGCTGTACTTTTTAGAATTAATTACCCAATGTATCTGACCCATAAACGTGTATAATAATAATTTGTATCCCAACTACTTTGCTCGTAATCGCACATGAAGCGAAATAATAGCATTAAACCACAGATAAACAACGTAAAATCTAAGTTTCAAAAATCCTCCTGAACAAACTAAAATAGATAGAGGGCTGTACTTTTTAGAATTAATTACCCAATGTATCTGATTCATAAACGTGTATAATAATAATTTGTATCCCAACTACTTTGCTCGTAATCGCACATGAAGCGAAATAATAGCATTAAACCACCGATAAACAACGTAAAATCTAAGTTTCAAAAATCCTCCTGAACAAACTAAAATAGATAGAGGGCTGTACTTTTTAGAATTAATTACCCAATGTATCTGACCCATAAACGTGTATAATAATAATTTGTATTCCAACTACTTTGCTCGTAATCGCCCATGAAGCGAAATAATAGCATTAAAGCACCGATAAACAACGTAAAATCTAAGTTTTAAAAATCCTCCTGAACAAACTAAAATAGATAGAGGGCTGTACTTTTTAGAATTAATTACCCAATGTATCTGACCCATAAACGTGTATAATAATAATTTGTATTCCAACTACTTTGCTCGTAATCGCACATGAAGCGAAATAATAGCATTAAACCACCGATAAACAACGTAAAATCTAAGTTTCAAAAATCCTCCTGAACAAACTAAAATAGATAGAGGGCTCTACTTTTTAGAATTAATTACCCAATGTATCTGATCCATAAACGTGTATAATAATAATTTGTATCCCAACTACTTTGCTCGTAATCGCACATGAAGCGAAATAATAACATTCAACCACCGATAAACAACGTAAAAGCTAAGTTTCAAAAATCCTCCTGAACAAACTAAAATAGATAGAGGGCTGTACTTTTTAGAATTAATTACCCAATGTATCTGATCTATAAACGTGTATAATAATAATTTGTATCTCAGCTACTTTGCTCGTAATCGCACATGAAGCGAAATAATAACATTCAACCACCGATAAACAACGTAAAATCTAAGTTTCAAAAATCCTCCTGAACAAACTAAAATAGATAGAGGGCTGTACTTTTTAGAATTAATTACCCAATGTATCTGATCTATAAACGTCTATAATAATAATTTGTATCCCAACTACTTTGCTCGTAATCGCACATGAAGCGAAATAATAACATTCAACCACCGATAAACAACGTAAAATCTAAGTTTCAAAAATCCTCCTGAACAAACTAAAATAGATAGAGGGCTGTACTTTTTAGAATTAATTACCCAATGTATCTGACCCATAAACGTGTATAATAATAATTTGTATCCCAACTACTTTGCTCGTAATCGCACATGAAGCGAAATAATAGCATTAAACCACAGATAAACAACGTAAAATCTAAGTTTCAAAAATCCTCCTGAACAAACTAAAATAGATAGAGGGCTGTACTTTTTAGAATTAATTACCCAATGTATCTGATTCATAAACGTGTATAATAATAATTTGTATCCCAACTACTTTGCTCGTAATCGCACATGAAGCGAAATAATAGCATTAAACCACCGATAAACAACGTAAAATCTAAGTTTCAAAAATCCTCCTGAACAAACTAAAATAGATAGAGGGCTGTACTTTTTAGAATTAATTACCCAATGTATCTGACCCATAAACGTGTATAATAATAATTTGTATTCCAACTACTTTGCTCGTAATCGCCCATGAAGCGAAATAATAGCATTAAAGCACCGATAAACAACGTAAAATCTAAGTTTTAAAAATCCTCCTGAACAAACTAAAATAGATAGAGGGCTGTACTTTTTAGAATTAATTACCCAATGTATCTGACCCATAAACGTGTATAATAATAATTTGTATTCCAACTACTTTGCTCGTAATCGCACATGAAGCGAAATAATAGCATTAAACCACCGATAAACAACGTAAAATCTAAGTTTCAAAAATCCTCCTGAACAAACTAAAATAGATAGAGGGCTCTACTTTTTAGAATTAATTACCCAATGTATCTGATCCATAAACGTGTATAATAATAATTTGTATCCCAACTACTTTGCTCGTAATCGCACATGAAGCGAAATAATAACATTCAACCACCGATAAACAACGTAAAAGCTGTTTCAAAAATCCTCCTGAACAAACTAAAATAGATAGAGGGCTGTACTTTTTAGAATTAATTACCCAATGTATCTGATCTATAAACGTGTATAATAATAATTTGTATCTCAGCTACTTTGCTCGTAATCGCACATGAAGCGAAATAATAACATTCAACCACCGATAAACAACGTAAAATCTAAGTTTCAAAAATCCTCCTGAACAAACTAAAATAGATAGAGGGCTGTACTTTTTAGAATTAATTACCCAATGTATCTGATCTATAAACGTCTATAATAATAATTTGTATCCCAACTACTTTGCTCGTAATCGCACATGAAGCGAAATAATAACATTCAACCACCGATAAACAACGTAAAATCTAAGTTTCAAAAATCCTCCTGAACAAACTAAAATAGATAGAGGGCTGTACTTTTTAGAATTAATTACCCAATGTATCTGACCCATAAACGTGTATAATAATAATTTGTATCCCAACTACTTTGCTCGTAATCGCACATGAAGCGAAATAATAGCATTAAACCACAGATAAACAACGTAAAATCTAAGTTTCAAAAATCCTCCTGAACAAACTAAAATAGATAGAGGGCTGTACTTTTTAGAATTAATTACCCAATGTATCTGATTCATAAACGTGTATAATAATAATTTGTATCCCAACTACTTTGCTCGTAATCGCACATGAAGCGAAATAATAGCATTAAACCACCGATAAACAACGTAAAATCTAAGTTTCAAAAATCCTCCTGAACAAACTAAAATAGATAGAGGGCTGTACTTTTTAGAATTAATTACCCAATGTATCTGACCCATAAACGTGTATAATAATAATTTGTATTCCAACTACTTTGCTCGTAATCGCCCATGAAGCGAAATAATAGCATTAAAGCACCGATAAACAACGTAAAATCTAAGTTTTAAAAATCCTCCTGAACAAACTAAAATAGATAGAGGGCTGTACTTTTTAGAATTAATTACCCAATGTATCTGACCCATAAACGTGTATAATAATAATTTGTATTCCAACTACTTTGCTCGTAATCGCACATGAAGCGAAATAATAGCATTAAACCACCGATAAACAACGTAAAATCTAAGTTTCAAAAATCCTCCTGAACAAACTAAAATAGATAGAGGGCTCTACTTTTTAGAATTAATTACCCAATGTATCTGATCCATAAACGTGTATAATAATAATTTGTATCCCAACTACTTTGCTCGTAATCGCACATGAAGCGAAATAATAACATTCAACCACCGATAAACAACGTAAAAGCTAAGTTTCAAAAATCCTCCTGAACAAACTAAAATAGATAGAGGGCTGTACTTTTTAGAATTAATTACCCAATGTATCTGATCTATAAACGTGTATAATAATAATTTGTATCTCAGCTACTTTGCTCGTAATCGCACATGAAGCGAAATAATAACATTCAACCACCGATAAACAACGTAAAATCTAAGTTTCAAAAATCCTCCTGAACAAACTAAAATAGATAGAGGGCTGTACTTTTTAGAATTAATTACCCAATGTATCTGATCTATAAACGTCTATAATAATAATTTGTATCCCAACTACTTTGCTCGTAATCGCACATGAAGCGAAATAATAACATTCAACCACCGATAAACAACGTAAAATCTAAGTTTCAAAAATCCTCCTGAACAAACTAAAATAGATAGAGGGCTGTACTTTTTAGAATTAATTACCCAATGTATCTGATCCATAAACGTGTATAATAATAATTTGTATCCCAACTACTTTGCTCGTAATCGCACATGAAGCGAAATAATAACATTCAACCACCGATAAACAACGTAAAATCTAAGTTTCAAAAATCCTCCTGAACAAACTAAAATAGATAGAGGGCTGTACTTTTTAGAATTAATTACCCAATGTATCTGACCCATAAACGTGTATAATAATAATTTGTATCCCAACTACTTTGCTCGTAATCGCACATGAAGCGAAATAATAGCATTAAACCACAGATAAACAACGTAAAATCTAAGTTTCAAAAATCCTCCTGAACAAACTAAAATAGATAGAGGGCTGTACTTTTTAGAATTAATTACCCAATGTATCTGATTCATAAACGTGTATAATAATAATTTGTATCCCAACTACTTTGCTCGTAATCGCACATGAAGCGAAATAATAGCATTAAACCACCGATAAACAACGTAAAATCTAAGTTTCAAAAATCCTCCTGAACAAACTAAAATAGATAGAGGGCTGTACTTTTTAGAATTAATTACCCAATGTATCTGACCCATAAACGTGTATAATAATAATTTGTATTCCAACTACTTTGCTCGTAATCGCCCATGAAGCGAAATAATAGCATTAAAGCACCGATAAACAACGTAAAATCTAAGTTTTAAAAATCCTCCTGAACAAACTAAAATAGATAGAGGGCTGTACTTTTTAGAATTAATTACCCAATGTATCTGACCCATAAACGTGTATAATAATAATTTCTATCCCAACTACTTTGCTCGTAATCGCACATGAAGCGAAATAATAGCATTAAACCACCGATAAGCAACGTAAAATCTAAGTTTCAAAAATCCTCCTGAACAAACTAAAATAGATAGAGGGCTGTACTTTTTAGAATTAATTACCCAATGTATCTGATCTATAAACGTGTATAATAATAATTTGTATCTCAGCTACTTTGCTCGTAATCGCACATGAAGCGAAATAATAACATTCAACCACCGATAAACAACGTAAAATCTAAGTTTCAAAAATCCTCCTGAACAAACTAAAATAGATAGAGGGCTGTACTTTTTAGAATTAATTACCCAATGTATCTGATCTATAAACGTCTATAATAATAATTTGTATCCCAACTACTTTGCTCGTAATCGCACATGAAGCGAAATAATAACATTCAACCACCGATAAACAACGTAAAATCTAAGTTTCAAAAATCCTCCTGAACAAACTAAAATAGATAGAGGGCTGTACTTTTTAGAATTAATTACCCAATGTATCTGATCCATAAACGTGTATAATAATAATTTGTATCCCAACTACTTTGCTCGTAATCGCACATGAAGCGAAATAATAACATTCAACCACCGATAAACAACGTAAAATCTAAGTTTCAAAAATCCTCCTGAACAAACTAAAATAGATAGAGGGCTGTACTTTTTAGAATTAATTACCCAATGTATCTGACCCATAAACGTGTATAATAATAATTTGTATCCCAACTACTTTGCTCGTAATCGCACATGAAGCGAAATAATAGCATTAAACCACAGATAAACAACGTAAAATCTAAGTTTCAAAAATCCTCCTGAACAAACTAAAATAGATAGAGGGCTGTACTTTTTAGAATTAATTACCCAATGTATCTGATTCATAAACGTGTATAATAATAATTTGTATCCCAACTACTTTGCTCGTAATCGCACATGAAGCGAAATAATAGCATTAAACCACCGATAAACAACGTAAAATCTAAGTTTCAAAAATCCTCCTGAACAAACTAAAATAGATAGAGGGCTGTACTTTTTAGAATTAATTACCCAATGTATCTGACCCATAAACGTGTATAATAATAATTTGTATTCCAACTACTTTGCTCGTAATCGCCCATGAAGCGAAATAATAGCATTAAAGCACCGATAAACAACGTAAAATCTAAGTTTTAAAAATCCTCCTGAACAAACTAAAATAGATAGAGGGCTGTACTTTTTAGAATTAATTACCCAATGTATCTGACCCATAAACGTGTATAATAATAATTTGTATTCCAACTACTTTGCTCGTAATCGCACATGAAGCGAAATAATAGCATTAAACCACCGATAAACAACGTAAAATCTAAGTTTCAAAAATCCTCCTGAACAAACTAAAATAGATAGAGGGCTCTACTTTTTAGAATTAATTACCCAATGTATCTGATCCATAAACGTGTATAATAATAATTTGTATCCCAACTACTTTGCTCGTAATCGCACATGAAGCGAAATAATAACATTCAACCACCGATAAACAACGTAAAAGCTAAGTTTCAAAAATCCTCCTGAACAAACTAAAATAGATAGAGGGCTGTACTTTTTAGAATTAATTACCCAATGTATCTGATCTATAAACGTGTATAATAATAATTTGTATCTCAGCTACTTTGCTCGTAATCGCACATGAAGCGAAATAATAACATTCAACCACCGATAAACAACGTAAAATCTAAGTTTCAAAAATCCTCCTGAACAAACTAAAATAGATAGAGGGCTGTACTTTTTAGAATTAATTACCCAATGTATCTGATCTATAAACGTCTATAATAATAATTTGTATCCCAACTACTTTGCTCGTAATCGCACATGAAGCGAAATAATAACATTCAACCACCGATAAACAACGTAAAATCTAAGTTTCAAAAATCCTCCTGAACAAACTAAAATAGATAGAGGGCTGTACTTTTTAGAATTAATTACCCAATGTATCTGATCCATAAACGTGTATAATAATAATTTGTATCCCAACTACTTTGCTCGTAATCGCACATGAAGCGAAATAATAACATTCAACCACCGATAAACAACGTAAAAGCTAAGTTTCAAAAATCCTCCTGAACAAACTAAAATAGATAGAGGGCTGTACTTTTTAGAATTAATTACCCAATGTATCTGATCTATAAACGTGTATAATAATAATTTGTATCTCAGCTACTTTGCTCGTAATCGCACATGAAGCGAAATAATAACATTCAACCACCGATAAACAACGTAAAATCTAAGTTTCAAAAATCCTCCTGAACAAACTAAAATAGATAGAGGGCTGTACTTTTTAGAATTAATTACCCAATGTATCTGATCTATAAACGTCTATAATAATAATTTGTATCCCAACTACTTTGCTCGTAATCGCACATGAAGCGAAATAATAACATTCAACCACCGATAAACAACGTAAAATCTAAGTTTCAAAAATCCTCCTGAACAAACTAAAATAGATAGAGGGCTGTACTTTTTAGAATTAATTACCCAATGTATCTGACCCATAAACGTGTATAATAATAATTTGTATCCCAACTACTTTGCTCGTAATCGCACATGAAGCGAAATAATAGCATTAAACCACAGATAAACAACGTAAAATCTAAGTTTCAAAAATCCTCCTGAACAAACTAAAATAGATAGAGGGCTGTACTTTTTAGAATTAATTACCCAATGTATCTGATTCATAAACGTGTATAATAATAATTTGTATCCCAACTACTTTGCTCGTAATCGCACATGAAGCGAAATAATAGCATTAAACCACCGATAAACAACGTAAAATCTAAGTTTCAAAAATCCTCCTGAACAAACTAAAATAGATAGAGGGCTGTACTTTTTAGAATTAATTACCCAATGTATCTGACCCATAAACGTGTATAATAATAATTTGTATTCCAACTACTTTGCTCGTAATCGCCCATGAAGCGAAATAATAGCATTAAAGCACCGATAAACAACGTAAAATCTAAGTTTTAAAAATCCTCCTGAACAAACTAAAATAGATAGAGGGCTGTACTTTTTAGAATTAATTACCCAATGTATCTGACCCATAAACGTGTATAATAATAATTTGTATTCCAACTACTTTGCTCGTAATCGCACATGAAGCGAAATAATAGCATTAAACCACCGATAAACAACGTAAAATCTAAGTTTCAAAAATCCTCCTGAACAAACTAAAATAGATAGAGGGCTCTACTTTTTAGAATTAATTACCCAATGTATCTGATCCATAAACGTGTATAATAATAATTTGTATCCCAACTACTTTGCTCGTAATCGCACATGAAGCGAAATAATAACATTCAACCACCGATAAACAACGTAAAAGCTAAGTTTCAAAAATCCTCCTGAACAAACTAAAATAGATAGAGGGCTGTACTTTTTAGAATTAATTACCCAATGTATCTGATCTATAAACGTGTATAATAATAATTTGTATCTCAGCTACTTTGCTCGTAATCGCACATGAAGCGAAATAATAACATTCAACCACCGATAAACAACGTAAAATCTAAGTTTCAAAAATCCTCCTGAACAAACTAAAATAGATAGAGGGCTGTACTTTTTAGAATTAATTACCCAATGTATCTGATCTATAAACGTCTATAATAATAATTTGTATCCCAACTACTTTGCTCGTAATCGCACATGAAGCGAAATAATAACATTCAACCACCGATAAACAACGTAAAATCTAAGTTTCAAAAATCCTCCTGAACAAACTAAAATAGATAGAGGGCTGTACTTTTTAGAATTAATTACCCAATGTATCTGACCCATAAACGTGTATAATAATAATTTGTATCCCAACTACTTTGCTCGTAATCGCACATGAAGCGAAATAATAGCATTAAACCACAGATAAACAACGTAAAATCTAAGTTTCAAAAATCCTCCTGAACAAACTAAAATAGATAGAGGGCTGTACTTTTTAGAATTAATTACCCAATGTATCTGATTCATAAACGTGTATAATAATAATTTGTATCCCAACTACTTTGCTCGTAATCGCACATGAAGCGAAATAATAGCATTAAACCACCGATAAACAACGTAAAATCTAAGTTTCAAAAATCCTCCTGAACAAACTAAAATAGATAGAGGGCTGTACTTTTTAGAATTAATTACCCAATGTATCTGACCCATAAACGTGTATAATAATAATTTGTATTCCAACTACTTTGCTCGTAATCGCCCATGAAGCGAAATAATAGCATTAAAGCACCGATAAACAACGTAAAATCTAAGTTTTAAAAATCCTCCTGAACAAACTAAAATAGATAGAGGGCTGTACTTTTTAGAATTAATTACCCAATGTATCTGACCCATAAACGTGTATAATAATAATTTGTATTCCAACTACTTTGCTCGTAATCGCACATGAAGCGAAATAATAGCATTAAACCACCGATAAACAACGTAAAATCTAAGTTTCAAAAATCCTCCTGAACAAACTAAAATAGATAGAGGGCTCTACTTTTTAGAATTAATTACCCAATGTATCTGATCCATAAACGTGTATAATAATAATTTGTATCCCAACTACTTTGCTCGTAATCGCACATGAAGCGAAATAATAACATTCAACCACCGATAAACAACGTAAAAGCTAAGTTTCAAAAATCCTCCTGAACAAACTAAAATAGATAGAGGGCTGTACTTTTTAGAATTAATTACCCAATGTATCTGATCTATAAACGTGTATAATAATAATTTGTATCTCAGCTACTTTGCTCGTAATCGCACATGAAGCGAAATAATAACATTCAACCACCGATAAACAACGTAAAATCTAAGTTTCAAAAATCCTCCTGAACAAACTAAAATAGATAGAGGGCTGTACTTTTTAGAATTAATTACCCAATGTATCTGATCTATAAACGTCTATAATAATAATTTGTATCCCAACTACTTTGCTCGTAATCGCACATGAAGCGAAATAATAACATTCAACCACCGATAAACAACGTAAAATCTAAGTTTCAAAAATCCTCCTGAACAAACTAAAATAGATAGAGGGCTGTACTTTTTAGAATTAATTACCCAATGTATCTGATCCATAAACGTGTATAATAATAATTTGTATCCCAACTACTTTGCTCGTAATCGCACATGAAGCGAAATAATAACATTCAACCACCGATAAACAACGTAAAATCTAAGTTTCAAAAATCCTCCTGAACAAACTAAAATAGATAGAGGGCTGTACTTTTTAGAATTAATTACCCAATGTATCTGACCCATAAACGTGTATAATAATAATTTGTATCCCAACTACTTTGCTCGTAATCGCACATGAAGCGAAATAATAGCATTAAACCACAGATAAACAACGTAAAATCTAAGTTTCAAAAATCCTCCTGAACAAACTAAAATAGATAGAGGGCTGTACTTTTTAGAATTAATTACCCAATGTATCTGATTCATAAACGTGTATAATAATAATTTGTATCCCAACTACTATGCTCGTAATCGCACACGAAGCGAAATAATAACATTCAACCACCGATAAACAACGTAAAATCTAAGTTTCAAAAATCCTCCTGAACAAACTAAAATAGATAGAGGGCTGTACTTTTTAGAATTAATTACCCAATGTATCTGACCCATAAACGTGTATAATAATAATTTGTATTCCAACTACTTTGCTCGTAATCGCACATGAAGCGAAATAATAGCATTAAACCACCGATAAACAACGTAAAATCTAAGTTTCAAAAATCCTCCTGAACAAACTAAAATAGATAGAGGGCTCTACTTTTTAGAATTAATTACCCAATGTATCTGATCCATAAACGTGTATAATAATAATTTGTATCCCAACTACTTTGCTCGTAATCGCACATGAAGCGAAATAATAACATTCAACCACCGATAAACAACGTAAAAGCTAAGTTTCAAAAATCCTCCTGAACAAACTAAAATAGATAGAGGGCTGTACTTTTTAGAATTAATTACCCAATGTATCTGATCTATAAACGTGTATAATAATAATTTGTATCTCAGCTACTTTGCTCGTAATCGCACATGAAGCGAAATAATAACATTCAACCACCGATAAACAACGTAAAATCTAAGTTTCAAAAATCCTCCTGAACAAACTAAAATAGATAGAGGGCTGTACTTTTTAGAATTAATTACCCAATGTATCTGATCTATAAACGTCTATAATAATAATTTGTATCCCAACTACTTTGCTCGTAATCGCACATGAAGCGAAATAATAACATTCAACCACCGATAAACAACGTAAAATCTAAGTTTCAAAAATCCTCCTGAACAAACTAAAATAGATAGAGGGCTGTACTTTTTAGAATTAATTACCCAATGTATCTGATCCATAAACGTGTATAATAATAATTTGTATCCCAACTACTTTGCTCGTAATCGCACATGAAGCGAAATAATAACATTCAACCACCGATAAACAACGTAAAATCTAAGTTTCAAAAATCCTCCTGAACAAACTAAAATAGATAGAGGGCTGTACTTTTTAGAATTAATTACCCAATGTATCTGACCCATAAACGTGTATAATAATAATTTGTATCCCAACTACTTTGCTCGTAATCGCACATGAAGCGAAATAATAGCATTAAACCACAGATAAACAACGTAAAATCTAAGTTTCAAAAATCCTCCTGAACAAACTAAAATAGATAGAGGGCTGTACTTTTTAGAATTAATTACCCAATGTATCTGATTCATAAACGTGTATAATAATAATTTGTATCCCAACTACTTTGCTCGTAATCGCACATGAAGCGAAATAATAGCATTAAACCACCGATAAACAACGTAAAATCTAAGTTTCAAAAATCCTCCTGAACAAACTAAAATAGATAGAGGGCTGTACTTTTTAGAATTAATTACCCAATGTATCTGACCCATAAACGTGTATAATAATAATTTGTATTCCAACTACTTTGCTCGTAATCGCCCATGAAGCGAAATAATAGCATTAAAGCACCGATAAACAACGTAAAATCTAAGTTTTAAAAATCCTCCTGAACAAACTAAAATAGATAGAGGGCTGTACTTTTTAGAATTAATTACCCAATGTATCTGACCCATAAACGTGTATAATAATAATTTGTATTCCAACTACTTTGCTCGTAATCGCACATGAAGCGAAATAATAGCATTAAACCACCGATAAACAACGTAAAATCTAAGTTTCAAAAATCCTCCTGAACAAACTAAAATAGATAGAGGGCTCTACTTTTTAGAATTAATTACCCAATGTATCTGATCCATAAACGTGTATAATAATAATTTGTATCCCAACTACTTTGCTCGTAATCGCACATGAAGCGAAATAATAACATTCAACCACCGATAAACAACGTAAAAGCTAAGTTTCAAAAATCCTCCTGAACAAACTAAAATAGATAGAGGGCTGTACTTTTTAGAATTAATTACCCAATGTATCTGATCTATAAACGTGTATAATAATAATTTGTATCTCAGCTACTTTGCTCGTAATCGCACATGAAGCGAAATAATAACATTCAACCACCGATAAACAACGTAAAATCTAAGTTTCAAAAATCCTCCTGAACAAACTAAAATAGATAGAGGGCTGTACTTTTTAGAATTAATTACCCAATGTATCTGATCTATAAACGTCTATAATAATAATTTGTATCCCAACTACTTTGCTCGTAATCGCACATGAAGCGAAATAATAACATTCAACCACCGATAAACAACGTAAAATCTAAGTTTCAAAAATCCTCCTGAACAAACTAAAATAGATAGAGGGCTGTACTTTTTAGAATTAATTACCCAATGTATCTGACCCATAAACGTGTATAATAATAATTTGTATTCCAACTACTTTGCTCGTAATCGCCCATGAAGCGAAATAATAGCATTAAAGCACCGATAAACAACGTAAAATCTAAGTTTTAAAAATCCTCCTGAACAAACTAAAATAGATAGAGGGCTGTACTTTTTAGAATTAATTACCCAATGTATCTGACCCATAAACGTGTATAATAATAATTTGTATTCCAACTACTTTGCTCGTAATCGCACATGAAGCGAAATAATAGCATTAAACCACCGATAAACAACGTAAAATCTAAGTTTCAAAAATCCTCCTGAACAAACTAAAATAGATAGAGGGCTCTACTTTTTAGAATTAATTACCCAATGTATCTGATCCATAAACGTGTATAATAATAATTTGTATCCCAACTACTTTGCTCGTAATCGCACATGAAGCGAAATAATAACATTCAACCACCGATAAACAACGTAAAAGCTAAGTTTCAAAAATCCTCCTGAACAAACTAAAATAGATAGAGGGCTGTACTTTTTAGAATTAATTACCCAATGTATCTGATCTATAAACGTGTATAATAATAATTTGTATCTCAGCTACTTTGCTCGTAATCGCACATGAAGCGAAATAATAACATTCAACCACCGATAAACAACGTAAAATCTAAGTTTCAAAAATCCTCCTGAACAAACTAAAATAGATAGAGGGCTGTACTTTTTAGAATTAATTACCCAATGTATCTGATCTATAAACGTCTATAATAATAATTTGTATCCCAACTACTTTGCTCGTAATCGCACATGAAGCGAAATAATAACATTCAACCACCGATAAACAACGTAAAATCTAAGTTTCAAAAATCCTCCTGAACAAACTAAAATAGATAGAGGGCTGTACTTTTTAGAATTAATTACCCAATGTATCTGATCCATAAACGTGTATAATAATAATTTGTATCCCAACTACTATGCTCGTAATCGCACACGAAGCGAAATAATAACATTCAACCACCGATAAACAACGTAAAATCTAAGTTTCAAAAATCCTCCTGAACAAACTAAAATAGATAGAGGGCTGTACTTTTTAGAATTAATTACCCAATGTATCTGATCTATAAACGTCTATAATAATAATTTGTATCCCAACTACTTTGCTCGTAATCGCACATGAAGCGAAATAATAACATTCAACCACCGATAAACAACGTAAAATCTAAGTTTCAAAAATCCTCCTGAACAAACTAAAATAGATAGAGGGCTGTACTTTTTAGAATTAATTACCCAATGTATCTGATCCATAAACGTGTATAATAATAATTTGTATCCCAACTACTTTGCTCGTAATCGCACATGAAGCGAAATAATAACATTCAACCACCGATAAACAACGTAAAATCTAAGTTTCAAAAATCCTCCTGAACAAACTAAAATAGATAGAGGGCTGTACTTTTTAGAATTAATTACCCAATGTATCTGACCCATAAACGTGTATAATAATAATTTGTATCCCAACTACTTTGCTCGTAATCGCACATGAAGCGAAATAATAGCATTAAACCACAGATAAACAACGTAAAATCTAAGTTTCAAAAATCCTCCTGAACAAACTAAAATAGATAGAGGGCTGTACTTTTTAGAATTAATTACCCAATGTATCTGATTCATAAACGTGTATAATAATAATTTGTATCCCAACTACTTTGCTCGTAATCGCACATGAAGCGAAATAATAGCATTAAACCACCGATAAACAACGTAAAATCTAAGTTTCAAAAATCCTCCTGAACAAACTAAAATAGATAGAGGGCTGTACTTTTTAGAATTAATTACCCAATGTATCTGACCCATAAACGTGTATAATAATAATTTGTATTCCAACTACTTTGCTCGTAATCGCCCATGAAGCGAAATAATAGCATTAAAGCACCGATAAACAACGTAAAATCTAAGTTTTAAAAATCCTCCTGAACAAACTAAAATAGATAGAGGGCTGTACTTTTTAGAATTAATTACCCAATGTATCTGACCCATAAACGTGTATAATAATAATTTGTATTCCAACTACTTTGCTCGTAATCGCACATGAAGCGAAATAATAGCATTAAACCACCGATAAACAACGTAAAATCTAAGTTTCAAAAATCCTCCTGAACAAACTAAAATAGATAGAGGGCTCTACTTTTTAGAATTAATTACCCAATGTATCTGATCCATAAACGTGTATAATAATAATTTGTATCCCAACTACTTTGCTCGTAATCGCACATGAAGCGAAATAATAACATTCAACCACCGATAAACAACGTAAAAGCTAAGTTTCAAAAATCCTCCTGAACAAACTAAAATAGATAGAGGGCTGTACTTTTTAGAATTAATTACCCAATGTATCTGATCTATAAACGTGTATAATAATAATTTGTATCTCAGCTACTTTGCTCGTAATCGCACATGAAGCGAAATAATAACATTCAACCACCGATAAACAACGTAAAATCTAAGTTTCAAAAATCCTCCTGAACAAACTAAAATAGATAGAGGGCTGTACTTTTTAGAATTAATTACCCAATGTATCTGATCTATAAACGTCTATAATAATAATTTGTATCCCAACTACTTTGCTCGTAATCGCACATGAAGCGAAATAATAACATTCAACCACCGATAAACAACGTAAAATCTAAGTTTCAAAAATCCTCCTGAACAAACTAAAATAGATAGAGGGCTGTACTTTTTAGAATTAATTACCCAATGTATCTGACCCATAAACGTGTATAATAATAATTTGTATTCCAACTACTTTGCTCGTAATCGCCCATGAAGCGAAATAATAGCATTAAAGCACCGATAAACAACGTAAAATCTAAGTTTTAAAAATCCTCCTGAACAAACTAAAATAGATAGAGGGCTGTACTTTTTAGAATTAATTACCCAATGTATCTGACCCATAAACGTGTATAATAATAATTTGTATTCCAACTACTTTGCTCGTAATCGCACATGAAGCGAAATAATAGCATTAAACCACCGATAAACAACGTAAAATCTAAGTTTCAAAAATCCTCCTGAACAAACTAAAATAGATAGAGGGCTCTACTTTTTAGAATTAATTACCCAATGTATCTGATCCATAAACGTGTATAATAATAATTTGTATCCCAGCTACTTTGCTCGTAATCGCACATGAAGCGAAATAATAACATTCAACCACCGATAAACAACGTAAAAGCTAAGTTTCAAAAATCCTCCTGAACAAACTAAAATAGATAGAGGGCTGTACTTTTTAGAATTAATTACCCAATGTATCTGATCTATAAACGTGTATAATAATAATTTGTATCTCAGCTACTTTGCTCGTAATCGCACATGAAGCGAAATAATAACATTCAACCACCGATAAACAACGTAAAATCTAAGTTTCAAAAATCCTCCTGAACAAACTAAAATAGATAGAGGGCTGTACTTTTTAGAATTAATTACCCAATGTATCTGATCTATAAACGTCTATAATAATAATTTGTATCCCAACTACTTTGCTCGTAATCGCACATGAAGCGAAATAATAACATTCAACCACCGATAAACAACGTAAAATCTAAGTTTCAAAAATCCTCCTGAACAAACTAAAATAGATAGAGGGCTGTACTTTTTAGAATTAATTACCCAATGTATCTGATCCATAAACGTGTATAATAATAATTTGTATCCCAACTACTATGCTCGTAATCGCACACGAAGCGAAATAATAACATTCAACCACCGATAAACAACGTAAAATCTAAGTTTCAAAAATCCTCCTGAACAAACTAAAATAGATAGAGGGCTGTACTTTTTAGAATTAATTACCCAATGTATCTGACCCATAAACGTGTATAATAATAATTTGTATTCCAACTACTTTGCTCGTAATCGCACATGAAGCGAAATAATAGCATTAAACCACCGATAAACAACGTAAAATCTAAGTTTCAAAAATCCTCCTGAACAAACTAAAATAGATAGAGGGCTCTACTTTTTAGAATTAATTACCCAATGTATCTGACCCATAAACGTGTATAATAATAATTTGTATCCCAACTACTTTGCTCGTAATCGCACATGAAGCGAAATAATAACATTCAACCACCGATAAACAACGTAAAAGCTAAGTTTCAAAAATCCTCCTGAACAAACTAAAATAGATAGAGGGCTGTACTTTTTAGAATTAATTACCCAATGTATCTGATCTATAAACGTCTATAATAATAATTTGTATCCCAACTACTTTGCTCGTAATCGCACATGAAGCGAA
Source organism: Melinopterus prodromus (assembly GCA_964023965.1). NCBI lineage: Eukaryota > Metazoa > Arthropoda > Insecta > Coleoptera > Scarabaeidae > Melinopterus > Melinopterus prodromus. The sequence continues at coordinate 3,272,951 of OZ030394.1, read as the reverse complement.
ATAATAACATTCAACCACCGATAAACAACGTAAAATCTAAGTTTCAAAAATCCTCCTGAACAAACTAAAATAGATAGAGGGCTGTACTTTTTAGAATTAATTACCCAATGTATCTGATCTATAAACGTGTATAATAATAATTTGTATCCCAACTACTTTGCTCGTAATCGCACATGAAGCGAAATAATAACATTCAACCACCGATAAACAACGTAAAATCTAAGTTTCAAAAATCCTCCTGAACAAACTAAAATAGATAGAGGGCTGTACTTTTTAGAATTAATTACCCAATGTATCTGATCTATAAACGTGTATAATAATAATTTGTATCCCAACTACTTTGCTCGTAATCGCACATGAAGCGAAATAATAACATTCAACCACCGATAAACAACGTAAAATCTAAGTTTCAAAAATCCTCCTGAACAAACTAAAATAGATAGAGGGCTGTACTTTTTAGAATTAATTACCCAATGTATCTGATCTATAAACGTGTATAATAATAATTTGTATCCCAACTACTTTGCTCGTAATCGCACATGAAGCGAAATAATAACATTCAACCACCGATAAACAACGTAAAATCTAAGTTTCAAAAATCCTCCTGAACAAACTAAAATAGATAGAGGGCTGTACTTTTTAGAATTAATTACCCAATGTATCTGATCTATAAACGTGTATAATAATAATTTGTATCCCAACTACTTTGCTCGTAATCGCACATGAAGCGAAATAATAACATTCAACCACCGATAAACAACGTAAAATCTAAGTTTCAAAAATCCTCCTGAACAAACTAAAATAGATAGAGGGCTCTACTTTTTAGAATTAATTACCCAATGTATCTGACCCATAAACGTGTATAATAATAATTTGTATCCCAACTACTTTGCTCGTAATCGCACATGAAGCGAAATAATAACATTCAACCACCGATAAACAACGTAAAAGCTAAGTTTCAAAAATCCTCCTGAACAAACTAAAATAGATAGAGGGCTGTACCTTTTAGAATTAATTACCCAATGTATCTGATCTATAAACGTCTATAATAATAATTTGTATCCCAACTACTATGCTCGTAATCGCACACGAAGCGAAATAATAACATTCAACCACCGATAAACAACGTAAAAGCTAAGTTTCAAAAATCCTCCTGAACAAACTAAAATAGATAGAGGGCTGTACCTTTTAGAATTAATTACCCAATGTATCTGATCTATAAACGTCTATAATAATAATTTGTATCCCAACTACTATGCTCGTAATCGCACACGAAGCGAAATAATAACATTCAACCACCGATAAACAACGTAAAAGCTAAGTTTCAAAAATCCTCCTGAACAAACTAAAATAGATAGAGGGCTGTACCTTTTAGAATTAATTACCCAATGTATCTGATCTATAAACGTCTATAATAATAATTTGTATCCCAACTACTATGCTCGTAATCGCACACGAAGCGAAATAATAACATTCAACCACCGATAAACAACGTAAAAGCTAAGTTTCAAAAATCCTCCTGAACAAACTAAAATAGATAGAGGGCTGTACCTTTTAGAATTAATTACCCAATGTATCTGATCTATAAACGTCTATAATAATAATTTGTATCCCAACTACTATGCTCGTAATCGCACACGAAGCGAAATAATAACATTCAACCACCGATAAACAACGTAAAAGCTAAGTTTCAAAAATCCTCCTGAACAAACTAAAATAGATAGAGGGCTGTACCTTTTAGAATTAATTACCCAATGTATCTGATCTATAAACGTCTATAATAATAATTTGTATCCCAACTACTATGCTCGTAATCGCACACGAAGCGAAATAATAACATTCAACCACCGATAAACAACGTAAAAGCTAAGTTTCAAAAATCCTCCTGAACAAACTAAAATAGATAGAGGGCTGTACCTTTTAGAATTAATTACCCAATGTATCTGATCTATAAACGTCTATAATAATAATTTGTATCCCAACTACTATGCTCGTAATCGCACACGAAGCGAAATAATAACATTCAACCACCGATAAACAACGTAAAAGCTAAGTTTCAAAAATCCTCCTGAACAAACTAAAATAGATAGAGGGCTGTACCTTTTAGAATTAATTACCCAATGTATCTGATCTATAAACGTCTATAATAATAATTTGTATCCCAACTACTTTGCTCGTAATCGCACATGAAGCGAAATAATAACATTCAACCACCGATAAACAACGTAAAATCTAAGTTTCAAAAATCCTCCTGAACAAACTAAAATAGATAGAGGGCTGTACTATTTAGAATTAATTACCCAATGTATCTGATCCATAAACGTGTATAATAATAATTTGTATCCCAACTACTTTGCTCGTAATCGCACATGAAGCGAAATAATAACATTCAACCACCGATAAACAACGTAAAATCTAAGTTTCAAAAATCCTCCTGAACAAACTAAAATAGATAGAGGGCTGTACTATTTAGAATTAATTACCCAATGTATCTGATCCATAAACGTGTATAATAATAATTTGTATCCCAACTACTTTGCTCGTAATCGCACATGAAGCGAAATAATAACATTCAACCACCGATAAACAACGTTGGGATTCAGGTCGGGACTTTGCGCCGGCCTGACCTGAATTCCACGTTCTTTATAAGACGCCATATGCAGCAGGCACCACAAGGTCCTCCAAGATGTTTTCGATGTATGTTTTTTGAGCAGTTTATATTATGGAACTGCTGATTATGACTACTTCTAACGCCAGAAAGTTTACGTTTACGGTTAATGCCCGACTAACCACGAATAAAACTCACGCATATGGAACAAAAAACTTCCGACAGATTCCGCACAAAAGTTTAATTAAAAGTGTATTTACATAAAACACACCAGCCGTAATACACTCCACAAATTTGCGCAGAAAACAGGATAATATGATGTATATTCAGAACAATCTAACCTAGATTTCTACAGTTGAATCACTCTATCGTATAGTTGTACACTCGCTGAAAAAATGATGTATACATACAGCATTTTTTTGCGGCGCACGAACTCAAAATCTATCCAATAAATTTTGGTCTGCTTTTTTCTTTAATATTACCTAAAACACCAAGAATTTCCGGGTGAAAGTCCTATCAAAATTCGTTGGATACTTTCTGAGTTACATCGAACCAAAAAAAAATTCGAAATATCATATTTTCCGTAAGTGTACATCACTTGTCCTCAATCAGTCAGACGGGTTTGAAAACTTACCTCGCCTGGAAACGAATAGCCGTGGATGTAGTGCTCGGATCCTTGTTGATTTTCCGTTCCGTAGTGGATGTACATTTCCTCGAACTGGTATCTGTAGGCCAAGGGCCCTCCAGATATATTTACATGTTGTTTAGTGTCCTTATCCACTCTGAAGACCAAGGACTGCCCGGTATTGTGAAGCGTCCCGCTCACCTGCAACGATAAATTGACGTTGATATGTTTGTTTTCGTTCTGTGTAAGGATGTGGTCGAGGATAACGGTTTTTTTTCTATTTGAGGGTTTTCTAACAATGTGGTGAAGTGGGGGAAATTAATATTGAAGGTGTTGTTAGTCTTATTTTGTTTTCTCGTTAATAAAAATGTTTGAGAGTTACCGAAATAAATGGAATGTTAGATACGAATGGAATATTATTAGTTTTAGGAACATTTTGGAGCAAAAAGCAATTGAAAATTTGGTTAATTTTGGTAAGTTTGGAGTGCTTTTAGATTAGTCGTTGCTTATTTGGAACACACAGTTTCATTGGTTTAAAAGGACAGTTTTTCAACAGCTAAAAACTGCAAACGTACTTTTATAAAATTAAAATTTACTAATGACCTTTATATGCTTTTACTGTTTTCAATATTGTCAATATTATGAATATTATTTGAATGTTGTGGCATATTTTTCTATATAAAGATATTCTGACAAAGTAATATCAGGAAAGCTCTTGACAATTGAACGTGAACTATTGTCAATTGTCTATAACTTTTGTCTCAGAGGAAGGTAAGCGCCAAACATGCTCAGGATGGCTAAACATATGGTGGAAGATATATTTGTAGAGTTTTGTTGTTTGTGCTATTCTAGAAATTGAGATAAAAATAAAACATTTGAAAATATTTAGATTTTTGCATATTTTATAAGTTCAATTGTTTATAACTTTTGTCTCAGAGGGAGGCAAACGTCACAATTACTCAGGATGGTTAAACAAATGGTGGAAGATATATTCGTGGAGTTTTGTTGTTTGAGCCCCTCTAGAGATTGTGATAAAAAATAAAATATCTGAAAATATTTAGATTTTCCGTATTTCATAGGTTCAATTGTTTATAATTTTTGTGTCAGAAGGAGGCAAACGCCAAATTTACTTAGGATGGTTAAACAAATAATAGTAGCAATGTCAGGAGAGTTTTGCCGTTTTGTGTTGCTTAGAAATTAGTATATAGAAATATAAATTGGGTAGCGTATCATGGTTCTACTGCTGAGACGAAAAGTCAATTTGCGGGAAAACTATTAGGAGAAAAACCAAAATATGAAATGGCAATCGGGGGCAAACGATGAGAAATCGATTCCACGTTTTTACTTTCCCTTTCGACCTAATATGGGACGGAGGGGGCCCATTTTACACCAGATTTAGGAAAAAAAATCATAATTTGTTTATGATAGGGAATAGAAAAATCGGTTTGTGAGGCACAAAAGGGCAAACAAATGCTATTAATTTCATGTATTTGAATTGCAGAAAATTAAAAATTGATGGGTGGAGGGGGCTGGATCAATGTGAAGTTAGCCAATTGTCAATAGTTCGTCAATACTGACACACAAGTAATTGTTAGGTATTGTTTTTTGTGTCTGTTATTATGATGGAATATTTAATTTATTTAATAGAATTTTTGCCGCAATAAGTGCTTCACATAAGTCTGCAAGAAAACTCATTATTTGATATTCCCATAAAATAGTCGTTATGTTTTTAGTTAGGAAATGTTGTTTTAAAGTTTAGGGTCCATTAAATTTTATAGCTTAAAAACATATCTTACATGTTTTTGTATTTCCCTGTCACTAACAACTGTAAAACGGTTTAAAACCGTCAAAACAGTTTCCATTTCAATTACTAAATTTCGCTGACTAAAAAGAAATACACGTAACCACAAATTCTGGTTAAAAAACGGGTAAATAAGAACGAAAAACAATGAATTACTATTAAAAAACAAAAACCATAAGGGCTGGTTGAAAAAAATAGAAATATTGACTATAAATGCTGGTTAAAATAAATAAATAAAAGCTATCAGTATATTACCACTAGTTATGCCATCTATGTCTTGAAAAATGAACAATATTGCCACAAATCATCGATAGAAAATAAAAATAATAATATGTATGGCCGATAAATTGGAATCTACTAGAATAATCCTGATAGCAATAAAACCTGAATCAATCTCCACGTATGGAACGACCACATGACCTTCAAGTCACTATTTTGGCCGGTCTTTAATCATAACTAGGCGCGCTAAAACACCGCGGAATTCAAATCTTGCCCTCTCATTGAGAAGTCCACTATATAATCCACACACGCACGCACACACACACACACACACACACACATATTGCACGTTATCGGTGTTCGTCCTTGCGTTTCATATACCCAACTTACAAAGAAGACGATGGGTACAATGAATGACAAATAGAGGGCGAGACAAAAGACGGGCGAAAGGGGGCAGGCACGGCTCGTCATCCATCATTCAATCAGGGCGTCCCGCGTCGTCCCGGGACAGCACTAATGATCAAAACCATTATATACTGTTTAAAGCCGGACCGCTCCCGGCTTTTTGTCCGCGCCAGTCTACGTCAACTACAAGTCTCTCTTCATTTCCATTCAAAAGCGCCGAGCTCGGACCGCCGAGAAAAAATAATTACCCGCAAAAATAAGAAAAACAATCGCCGACGACCGCGTTCAATTCGCTCAACCCCTAATGCGCGTGTAACCGCAACCCAAACTCGAGCTTAATCTTCCACCCCAAACGAGGTAACGATCCTCCCGTCCAAGCTTGCCGTTCGAACTGGAAAACCATGAACTTTTCGAATGGAGTAGGGAGTATTTTAATGGATATATCGTTCTTCTGATATAAACGGTTTTTTTGCATAACTATATCGTCTATAAACTTCTTATTTACTGTAATAAAACTTTGCAAAAACGATGAACGTCAATAATGGACAATTTGACACATGTAGTTTGTTTGTATTAACCGGATGTCAACGTCATAAACTGTCACCTACGTCGACAGATATTATAGTCGACAAATTTTAGGGCAGATTATACCATAATAATAATAATAATAATAATAATATTTATTTACGACTGATTTTTTTTTATTTAGATGAATAGATACATAGACAAACTACAAACAAAAATATAAAAAGTTATTATAAAAATTATAACCGACACATCCTTGTAAAGGTGTATACCCATAGTTCGTTCGATGAAACTATTCAATAAATACCTTGTTACTCCTAAGACCTCTTTGAGGCACATTGAAGCCAATCTTCCCTAGCAATTCTGGGCACTCAAGTTTATTATTTAAAATTTTATATAACAAGGCCGGGTCTTGAATAATTCTCCTGTCATTGAGATTTTCAATGTTGACAACTTCCATTAAATGAACCAGCTGATCTCTATGATACATTGTTCCCATATTGTATGCAATAAACTTGTTTTGAGAAACCCTAACATCCTAATTGTTTTATTAACAATATTATCTACGTGGTCAGAGAAATCTAACTTGGTGTTCAAAGTGACTCCGAGATCTTTTATATGGTTTACTCTCACAAGTTTATTATCATTAAACAGATAGTCGCTGTTAATTCAGTGTTACTGTTGATTTCAACTAAATTAAGTTTTAGAAGGGATCGAAAGAAATCAACAAAGAATAAAGAACACTAATACAATATACAAAGTTTAACCCTAAATTAAAATAACATCATTCGAACTGTTTTTCCGCAAAATCTCGGATAACTTCTTTCAGATCTAACGGATTACTCAATTCATATTCAGTGGCCTTCATTGGTAACCTATTAAGACAATTTTAAATAGACATGTTTCTTAAGTACTTTTTTATTATTTTTAGTATAACAAACTGTCTATCACCCGCTTCGGTAGCAACAGTTATAGGCAGGGTTAGAAAAATCTGCTAAGCATTGTTTAAATTTGGCCCAATGTTAAGGGAGGTAATGAACTTAAAAACGTCAACAGGACCTTCTGGAAACAAGGTCTATGGACGCAAAATCATTTAACATCACAATTAATTCGCCCGACTATGAAAATAGTACCAATAATACCATCAAAATGTTTACTGAATGAAGACATTAATATTGAAATTCATTAAAAATTATCAGTGATTATCAGTGAAATTTGTCATGAAATACTTGCATCAATTATCTCCGAAAGTATTAAGCTTAGCAGAACAAAATGTACACAATATTAAAGATTAAAATAATTAATTAAAAATATTTGAAAGATGTAGATTTGGGAGAATGTTAAAAAACGGGTTTTTAGAACCGAAATAGTAAGTCAATATCTTAACATAATAAATCCGTTCTTTACATTTTCCGAAATCTAAATATTTCAATATTTTTAAGTAATTTTTTGTTTATCATGTACCCAAATCTTCATCAAAATTTTGTCTTTAATATGATGTATAATTTGTTCTGCTAAGAGTAATATTTTCGGAATTATTGATACAAGCATTTTATGGCGATTTTTTCAATCACTAATTGTTTTTAATTAATTTCAATAATAATATCATCAAAGACTCAGCAACATTTTAATATTATTTTTTAGGCGGGCAAATTATGGATCTACCCAAATAAAAATTAACTAGATTACCATTTCGGCAGCAAATTCTAAACTGTTAAGATGGAGGAATCGCCAACTTTTAAAACGGTTTCTATATCTTTGGAATGTACCAGTAATTCATTTTTATTTATAATATTTTTTTAAGTTTGTGGATATCGTATAAAAACTCAAAAGGGTCGTTAGGACTATTTTATATTTTTCTTTTGATTTGTATAGGACTACACTACAGCAGACTTTCATATTATTTATTTTTTTATTTTGTTAACTAACTTTTCAGCTTCTATGATAACATTGTCAAATATATGCGATCTTAATTCTTTATAAAAGTTAATGAGCTATTTTATTTAAATATGTCTATTATTGGCTGCTATGCATCTTAAAATATAGGAATGGCCTGAAGCCTGTCAGTTCCGATTGTATTTGATTGTATTTTACTATTGCTTTATTTTCTAGATTTAGGCAATATTTTAGAGCATTTTTTTATTGTAGTTCAGTTCAGTTGGTTTTGCCGCCCCTAAACTTTGCCGCCGTAGGCAGTTGCCTAACTTGCCTACCGCCTAGGGCCGGCCCTGCAGTGCCGTTCCATAAACTGTATAAAATTTTGTTGTAATACAAAATATGAAATCTACAAAATAGTACTTAATTAATATATAAGTAATAATATAATATAATATCTAGTAATACATAACTATGTAATTCAATATTGAATCTTGTGATACTCTATCGGATATTACACAATCTGGTAAATCTATGGGAAAAGTAGGAAGATCAAACAGAGCGTGTTGTTTACCTTGTGCTTATCGAGATGGAGGTACCTCAAGTACGGATCAAATAATAATTTGTCAGGCTCGACGTTTATTGGCGACTGCCTCCTGCCCTTCGCACACATATTCCACTGGGGGTTCATCAATCCCCAGTATATGGGACCTGCAAGCAGAAAAACACACACGTAAGAAACGATATTGAATTATCCCACAAGTTTGACACGCGCCAGTCGTGAAACCAGACCGAGCTCCGTCGCAAACTTTATGGAAGAAGAAAAATCTCATGTCGTGTCGTGTACCGTATCAGAATTTTCTCTATAATACACTATAGGGGCATTCCTCCTGAAGTGTCCCAATCCAAAAAATGTAAAGTTTTGGGATATAGTTGAAACTTTGGAGAATTATTGTACTTTATAACAGTAACAAATACCTAAAATATTAGGTCATGAAAAAAAATATTGAGGAAATTACTAGGGGTTGAAGTTTGGGCGTTTTGAGTGACACGACCATTTTTAGATTAGTGTTACTCCAATAAAACTTTATAGATTTTATTTTTTATTTACTGCATTTTAAAGCATTTCTCATGTACCTTTTAATGTTTACAAAAAAAAATTAAAAACAAAAATCTAACAAGTTTTTTTAACAAGTAATTTTGTATTTCGATTTTCGACCCATTTGGGTATTTTTAATATTTTTTAAAATAGTTACATTCGTAAGCTGAGATTCTTTCCTATAAAATGAGTAAAGATGAAAGTGGGTAACATCTTATAACATGTACTTCAAGGTAGGTGTGTTTCAAGATGAATTGCCTTTTCTGGTATTTTGTTTTTTTGTATTTTTATCTCGTATTTGTGGTTTTGTTTATTCTTGTTTCTTTTTCAGCTGAAATGGAGCAAGTAAAAGGGGACTTCGATTGTTATATTTGGAGGAATAAATGCATAAATCCTTTTAGAAAACTTGGGCACACATCATCTGATTTACGTGGTATATCACTTAAATGACAAGAACAGTTTCCGTTTCGCCCTAAATCTTCGAAAATTAATAACTAAGTAAACGCAGCACCCGCGCTAAAAACGCCATCGTCAATAATTGCTTCTAGAACTTCGACTCCCGACCTATGATTCCCGTCAACGCAAGCTGGTTTTAGAGTAAACATATTCGATGCAAAATCATTATCTCTATTATGATCAGATTCTTCGATTTCCGACTCATTGTCACAAATGTCCATTTCAGAAGGAATGATATAATTAGACATAGCCGTATCAAGAACAGAAGAATTTGACTCTGCATTCAAATTATCTGTCTTTAATGTATAAAGTTCTTTTCTACATTTAGAAGAAATTTTCGATGACTGATATAGATGGAAACTGTTCTTGTAATTTAAGTGATATACCACGTAAATCAAATGACGTGTGACCAAGTTTTCTAAAACTATGTATCCATTTATTCTAACAAATATGAAAATTGAATTCCCCTTTTACTTGCTCCATCCAGTTCAGACAGAAAAAGAAACGAGAAGAATCAAAAACAACACAAATACGGTATAAAAAAATCCAGAAAAAGAAATTCGACTTGAAACAGACCTACGTCGCCCTGCTTTCAGAGTGAAGGTTTTTCTGTGGTTTTCCTTTACTCCTCGGCGAATGCTGAAAACCAAACAATGTAAGACGTGCTACAGACGCGGGCTATAATAATGATAATTCAGGCCTGCCTATGCCCCCGTAGTGGCGAAAGTTGTTGGGGGATGTTAAGGCGTGGATTATTATTATTGTTAAATGTTACTGAAGTAGACAAATTGGTGACCTACGCGCCACGGCCTGGACGCTGGCGCTGGCGTATGAAGCGCGGGTGCTCCGTTTGCTTAGTTATTAATTCTCTAAAGTTTCAACTATATCCCACAACTTTTATTTTTGGATTGGGACACTTCAGAAAGAATGCCCCTATAGTATAATATACAGTACGTATGTACTAAATTCAACGTGAATCACTTTTGTGATTTTTATTACTAGTCTATTTAAGTAAACTGAGTTGGGGTGTTTTTTCTCACCATTTCACGTGCGAAAAATTGCCTGTTTAATTGCTTATGGAAAACTTGGGCAGGCCTTTTAGAGGGCTTTTGTATTGTGCGGTTTCTCCGCACAAAAAGAAAGTCCAACTCTCCGATACCTAATTTAAGTAATATCGTAAAAGTGGAGATCTCTAGAGGGCTGCATTTAATTTCATCCGCAATTAAATTGTTATTGCAAATGCAATTAGAGGCGGGGTGCGGTGGATGGTGAGGGCGGCGTGAAAAGGGATTGCGGACGCGGCCCTTTGTCCTTGCGGCATAAAACGATCTCGGCCGCGAACGATCCACTAAAAGAGCTTATCTTGGTTGCCCGCGCGTACCCCCTCCCGCTCGTCGAGATTATGTAGGATATCGTCGGTCCCGGGGCGAGAAAAAACTGCAACCAATGTAACTTAAAGTTGGTCCAATAAATGCCAACGCCACTGCTCAGATTTACAACGAATTACGAACTACTTTTCGCAATTGGATTTACAGCACGCCATTGTATGGTGTAACTTTATTTAAAACTCTATATTTTGATGATATCGTTGTAATAATTGGCATTATTTTTGTAATCATTATTTTATTTAACGGGGGAGGAATGTAATAATTGCTATTAGTCTGTTTATGGGGACCACCGTTATCGCGCGTTCGTCTGCGAGGGACAGTATTATCACATATAGGATTGATACCATATTCTTGGCGGTCAATTATGCGCCTGTAATCTATATTTTTTTTTGTGTGAGATTGATTATTCTACGCGGGCGTGTGGAGCGCGTTGGTCACTGTGAAACTTTTTAATGATGTTTATTTCCATACATATAGAGCTTTTCTTTCATAACAGATTTATGAGTTTCATAAAATGTATATTTTACTACTAGGTTACTGATTAGTAGGCGTTTGGAGCAACGGGCTTATCATCTACAAATTTTATTTAGCTTGTCGTGTGGTCCCTTTTTCTCCTAATATGAAGTCAGGGAGGGGGAAGTTTTCAAAAATAAGTGAGGCGTCAATTCGTTGGCATCCAGAAAAGATCCAGAAGAGATAGAGTGGGAAGCTTCCCGCTTGCTTTATATTAAAATGTAGTTTTTTTAGTGTGTGTTTTTTTGTAAATGGTAAGCCGATCATTACTTCCTTAATTTGTCTTTAATTTTAATTTAATGTGTTTTGTTAAATCTTACAACTCCTCAAAATAGTTGGTAGATTTAGAGTTCTGTTTTAATTGTAAATAAAAATTTATTATTCTTTTATTGAGATTTGAGTTTTACTGTTGAGTAAGTTTATTTTAATATTTAAAGGGAGTAAACCAGCTACAATTTAATGGTAGAGATTTTGATTACAGTGATTATCATGGTAAGAGTGATGAGCTTTGTCTGATAAAAAACTGCATTGGTCCTATTGCAAGAACTTTCGTGCGGAGCCGTGTTTAGAGACACAAATTTTATAATGGTTAAGGTTGTGGTACTTAGATAAAGTTCTTAAAACTAAAAAGTATGGTTACTTAATAACCAGATTATTACCCGCCGACGAACTATCGTGACAAATGCCCAAAATCCAGGGCAAATACAGCGATATGTAGTAAAATTATGCAAAATAATTGCCAAATTTATTTAGAAACCGATTCTTTTTTGTTCTGTTTTGATGTTTGTAATAATATCTCAAACGTAGTTTATATTAATGCAACCCTTTCAGGAAAGGAAATGGAGAAAAACTCTGTTTTTTATTATCTTAAAAAACTGTCGGTTTCTGTAAAATATTGCAAAAAAACTTGGATAGCCATACATGAAGTAACATGTGCTGTTATTGCAAATATGTTAAAATTAGTAGGCAATTAAATTTGTCTGCTTTTGGTAAAAAAGAACATTTCGTATACAATACAGTAGTTTTTAGTAATGAGGGTAAAATTTTAAAACGTCGTTTTTTCTACTATTTTTACCCAAAAGAGCAGTTGAGTTCGACGTTTGCAGCGATAACATTTTAGTTTAAGTCATGTTTGATTTAGACATTTTGAAGGATTTCTCTTTCTTTTTCTTTTACACATTGTACTATACAAGTTTTTATGTTTTTGTTTTCGCAGTGTTTTGAATCTAAAGTAAACATAGGTTTTTATTCAACTAAAATAAATTTATGATTGAACTTTTTTGATGATTTTAGAGAAATGGCGGCTCATTTGCAAAATCCTTGAAAAATACTTAAACAGTAAACACCCAGTTCCTTTGGACCCTTTTGAACAAAAAGCTTTTCAACTCTAAGTTTGGTCATGAAACTTCTAAATATGAAGTTTCGTCCCGATACCTTTAGTAGTTTCTCCGGAATCGTTACCACAAAACTGGTCAAAAATGTTCAGGGGACCCAAAAAACCTATTTCCGCTAAAATCTAATTTTTTTCGGCACGATTACAATAATTCATCATACTATGTATGATAAAGTCAAAACGTTGATTCCAGCACCGATTCAAGCTTTCCCAAAAACGTCTAAAATTTACAGGTAAACAACACATCATATTGAAACTGATGAAAAGACATCATAAATTGTTAAAATCAATGCAATGTTTTTGTCACAAATGTCAAATTTCGCTGTTTTTTAGTGTATTTATATTAAATTTCAACATTTACTGACCTTTTAAATGATCCTTAGACATTTAGAAGTCAGTCAAAACTGTTCTTTAATACAGAAGTTCATCGGTAATCACACTTAAAACTGCGTTACGTTTCTTAAGAGAGTTATTCGTAGAAAATCACAAAATAATGACCGGTCCGTCAATTCTACATCTAGGGTTGGTAATTTATCAGAAACGTCAAACGCATCTGCTGTTGTCTTTGCGCTTCCCGAAGATATTTCCTCTTGAATATAAAAGAGTTTCCTCGCAAAAAAAGAAACTTTTCTTTGCGAAAAGTTTCATATAAGTTAAGTAGTTTTTAATAAAGTTTTTATTGAGCTAAAACGTGGTAGATTTAAAGCAGGTATATTATATTTAAATACCTTAAAGATTACCCAATTTTCCATAGATCTTACGGAGATATAGAGCTATATATCTCGAACCCCTTGAATATTTTTCGGGTGTCCCGAAAATCGTATTTTAATATGTTGGGAATGCCTTAAGGCGGGTTTTCCTAGGAGCAGGTTTTTTACGCAGCGTACAACGCATTTCAAGTTGACAGCTTAATACGCCGCGCGTTTGCATTTTCCAAACGTGGAGCATCAGCTATTCAGGTGGTCTACTTATAGTTTGGTCAAGGGATCTTTGCGAATTGTCAAAAGTGACAGTCGACTGAGAAGACGTACGTTACGTTGTACGCGGCGTAAAAAACCTGCTCCTAGGAAAACCCGCCTTTAGGAATTCTGGTGGGACGTTTTAGTGACGCCGGAAAAACTATGGACACAAGTTCTGACGGCGGGAAAGTTTTCATATTTATATGTACGCGCGTCACCATGAGCCTCAACGGCAGAAATATGAAAGCAATGACGATACCCGGATTTGCGTATATCGGGACGCGCCGCGGGCAGACCGCGTTTTATGACTTTTTGCAGACGTTTCGAAAGGGCACTGGCAACGCGGCGAGAACGTATTTCCCGAACGCCAAAACATACACTTCTACTACCTACAACGAACGCACATATTTACCCTCTCGGGTCAGGTTTACTTTCCAATATCGAATTTTACTCCTAGATAGATAGCGTTTCGCGCATTGCGCTTGAATTTCTAACCGAAATGTTTTAAATTTTACATGGATTGAAAAATGTAAATGTTAGGCAATTGATTAACTACCTAGTAACATAATATGCTTCTGGTAAAGAATGAAGGAATACTAAATAAATTGTCTTGGCAACTGTATTAGAATGGACCTATCTAAAGAAAATGGAATCTAAGATAATCAATTGTTTGTCAGACATGTTCAATCTCAATTGCCTTTTTAAAAAACTACGTAAATACTATATTTTTGCAGATATGTTCCCTAAAAATTAAGGTAACTAAAGCTACAACAGGGCATCATTTCATTTTGTAATCGAACATGCTGTATGTTTTGTAATTTTATTAATTCTAATATTAATTTTAAGATTTTTTTGTAGGAACCATTGTTTTTATAACATACATGATTTTAAGGTAATAAGCTACAAATCAAAACTCATGAACTTTTGCTTTAACCAAACCGATAAAAAATCAAGAAAAAATCATAGTAGGTACAATTAAGTAGAATTAAACTAAGTATTCAAACTACCAAATTAAAATATATGTGTAAGTATGTGGATAGTATTCTTAATTTGAAAATCAGAACTTTTGTCAATTGTCAATCGTATTTTCATTTAAAAAAACACACTGTATATTAGGGTGGACCTTAGTTACTCTTAACGAAAAATTATTTTTAAAATTAAGACCACGTCACCCCTGTAATTTGTTCTACATACTAAAAAACTAATTCCCTCCAAGTTTGAAGTCGATCGGATAATGGGAAGACGTGCCTCAAGGACTTTGTTTATGCAAAAAAATGGGACATTATTAAAATTAATATATACACACATTTCAATCCGTTACTCATTAGATACTATTCTAATGCTGTATTCTAATTATTATATGAACTAGAAAACGTTATTTATATTATATTTATCAATAAACAGAAAATTGTTTAAACAAAATTTATTATATTTGTTTTGTTAAACAATTTGAGGTAATTGATAAAACGAAAAAATAAAAGTAATCTTTGTTTTGTTTATAAACTATTTAATAATTATTTCTGTTATTTACAAACGCATATAGACTTAGGTACTACTTAGAACTGAATTATAACAATGTTTACTAAACTCTTAAAAATAAATATATGAACAATATAAGAAATGCATAACAATAGTATTAATTATAATAATAGCAAATAATAGTAATACACAGCAACAAATTGTGGAGTTGTTTAAAATTCGGCGTTTAGTTCTTATCTACTATTCGTTAAATGCGTAAATGCATGCAAACCGAGTCACACCCAACGCGCCTATAGAAGTTTCATTTCACAATAAATTGTGTACTATATATTTATAATCCATTATAGATAAAAAAAAGTGATCTACAATACATTGTACACCACCAGCGAAGGGGTTTCAATAAAATTAAACACAACAAAATAAATTAATTAAATTACTAAAATGTACCTTGAGAAATTATTGATTGTTGAGCCTTTTCTTCCAACATCTCTTTCCGTTCTGCCAAAGAGTCTTTCGCTGCTCATTTTCCGCTAAAATGCGATCACCAGCACCCATCACTACGACTTGCCCTTTTCTGCTTCAACAGAAATATTTTGTCTTCTTCTATTGTCATCACTTCTCCACGTCTCCACTTCTGGTAAAGTGGTTCTAATTTGGCAATACTATGTGCAGTTAGCTTCACAGGGATTCGTGCCTTTTGTCAACATGTTTCCACTACTTTTATAACAAGAGCCGCACTAGTGCGAAGATACAAGTTAACTTTTCGCAAGTTATAAGAAACAACTCTTAAAACCGGCAAATTTAGCACCAACAATTTGTTGTTCGAAATACACCAATAAAAACAATTTATCTCGACTTCGTGTCTCTATTTTTTGGTCAGTATGTAACTGATACACTTCAAACCCTTATACTGACAACACCTCAAACTCTATGCTACGTGCGTTTACTTGATAAAGGACAAGAAATATGAAATACGTAGGCTTTCACGGCCAGAATCATTTAGAAAATAAACTGCTTCCGGGTTATGCCGTGTGTCAACATTTGTCAATGCTGACGTTTCGCGTTTCGCGAATATTCAATTAGCTTTGAAGAAGCGAGCAACATGGTTCGCGAAACGTCAGCATTAACAAATCTTGACACACGGCATAACCCGGAAGCAGTTTATTTTCTAAATTATGTGAAAGTGGCAGAACAATGTTTCGGACAGGGCTAAACTAGAAATTAATCCAAAGTAGTGTAAGAGCGTCGCGCATAGACAGTGCGAACACGCGGCGGTGTAAAAGTCTTAAAGGATCGAATAAGTTACTTAATTAAAATAATTATATAAGCAAATATGGTTACTGGACAACCAAACAAGGTACCCTTATATAATAACAATAACTGTCTTATTTAAATTGTTAAACTAAAGTCATACGTCAAATATGAGAAAAATTACTGACATTTTCAGACTTCAAATTGATTGAGGCACCCCTTCCCGTGGTCGAATTGAGTTTTTCTTTTGCAGGACTGATTTTTATTCATAGTAGAACAAATCTAGAGGGTGACGTGAAAAAAATTCGATCGTAAAAAAATAAGGTCCACCCTACTGTATATAACGGCAAAATTATAAATAAAATTATAAATTCCTTGTATAAAACAGGGCTTATGTAAAATATTTAAAAAAAATTAAAAAATCTTGCCTTCGGCAGGCATTGAACCATCGCCCCAGCAACGTCACGTATTCGAAAAATCCGTACGGCTGTGAATTTCCCCAGTAAGCCACGGAGCAGCGAGTTATATACGACTAATGGAATGAAATGTCAAATCTCGCTTAAATATTAGTTGAAAATTGCCAAAATAGCTTCCGTACTGAGTTTCCTACAACTAGTGCGACAAACTAACCTGGCACTTGTAGAATCGTGGCTTAAATTGCTGTAAAAAGCAAATCTTATACCATTTTGAACACGAAATAGAGAAAAAAATAGTAGTATACTGTAACTATTTTTTTTTAAAGTGCTCTTAGACACTTTTACTTCCAAGCCCGTAAATTATTCCTACAATAAAATTTATAATATACATGAAGTTCTACTAGAAAAAGGAAAGTTTAAACAGTGTACTTTTAGATATAAGAAATTTGTTCACTTGCAAAACAAATCAACAAATTTTCACGATAGTTATTATCATTATTATTCGTATTTTGATACAATACGTGTCGCTATTGGACCGACGTTGGACCGGCAATCCGGATATCTGGGTTCAACTCCCGGCGAAGCTTTTTTTAATTGAAAAAGAAAAATTTATTTATTATTATTTATTCTAAATTCCATACCAACATAAGAAGATTTCTTTATTTAATTTTTAAAAAAATCCTCGAATACGTTATAAAGAAATTACCTAACGATCAAGGTTCGATGAAGTTGCAAATATACAAAGGTTTGATGCACCTTATGCCATATAACCTGGGCCGAGAAATTTACAGCTGTTAGTGGACGGTGGAGACGCCCAGGACAGGATAAGTACCTCGTTAACAGCTCCACGGGACTCCACGACTACCTCGCAACCGGATCGTCTTTCATTTTATAACCCGACCTCTACAGTTCACAGCCAGTACTACTCCACACACACAGCACACATCTTCCACTTTATTGAACAAGGGTGCACCTCTCTGCAATCTCTGCCTCGCTCTCCCTTTACTTAATATTTTCCGCTCCACTGCATCAGCACTGTTAAGATTGCCGTGATAACTCTCGCCAGATATTAAACTTCGCCCGAAAAACTTTGAAAAGGCATCGCTCGAAGCTCATGTTTCGCGCGCGCCGCGAGTTAATTTAAATGCGGAGATATTTAGGGGTGGTGGAACGGTTGCACGCGCGGTGTGCTACGTGATTTTGGGATTGAGTGATTTTGAGGTTAACTGCTGCCAAATTGAGACTCGACTGTGTTGTAAACTTTAATATGCGAGCAGGTTTAATCGAAATTTCGCAAGGTTCGTGAACTTGCAATTAAAATTATATCGGGCGGTATATGGTGCTTGAGTAATGTAGATGTTTACTCGGATATCCGGTAGGTTAGCTTGCAAAATTGGGCTATTTTGTTAAGTGTTAATTGGAAAAACGATATAAAATTCTTGTTGAAAATGTTTGAGAGGGTAGGACAATATTATATCTGCAAATACTGTGGTAAACCTACTAAAATGACATAGATCTGAAACTGGAATCATGAAAGATTCAGTTGAGCAAACAGACAACACTTCACCTTTCCCCCAAAACTGTTCAACGATAATTTTTTCATATCTTCCCTGAGACCATTGTATATGTGACTGACCTGGTAAGAGAATGGCCGTTTATACAGCCCAGCGCGATGGGCAGGGGGCGCAAACAAACCCCTGAATCTTAATTAATGTTATGGACATCCGTTCTACAGCGTATCTTTCGCATGAGGTATTGTGGGATCCTCTTGGATAGCAACTTATGATATAATATTGCTGCATGCAACACCCTAGTGTTATCCATGATTAACCACCCCAAATCGCCCAGCCCATTCGATACATGATCATACTTCCTCAAACCAAAAACAAACAGAACACATGCATTTTGGACACGCTGAACACGCTGCCTATGCGACGCCGTCAGGCAAGGACCGTACACGGTATTACAATGAGATATTTTTACTATTGACAGTAGATATAGTGAGATATTGTCAAAACATCAGCATTTGACACTACTGGTATTGTCATTAGACTGAAAATATTTGGAAAATCCTGGCTCACTATATAGTATTATATCAATGCAGATGCGACCGATCTCGATCAAATAGAATTTGCTCTTGCAGCTAAACTATTAATTTTACCAAAAAATGTCGCAGACATAAATTATTCAGAATTTCCTCTACTTTAATTTAGTATTTAACTATTTTGAGGAAATTATAGAAAAGGCGGCTCATTTGCAAAATCCTTGAAAAATGCTTAGGGGAAACGTCCAGTTCCTTTGGACCCTTTTGAACCAAAAGCTTTTCAGATCTAAGTTTATTCATGGAACTTCTAAATATGAAGTTTCGTCCCGATACCTTAAGTAGTTTCTCCAGAATCGTCTCCACAAAAATTGAGTACACACACACACACACAGACATTCTTTTGTACCTTGGTCAAAAATGATCTGGGGACCAAAAAAGCCGTATTTACGTTAAAATCTCAAATTTTGTATATAAGATGAAATAACAAAAGATATTTGTTCTAGTAGTTTAAATCCAATTTTTGATTCTAAAATTAGCGATCTTTGTTCAATAACAAAGAAAATACTATAGTAAATAGTAAGTAGTAAGTATTGTAGTAAATACTATTATCGACAGCCCTGAGTTTTACACATTAATTATTTTTAAATAATTAATTAAACATATTTTTATTTTATCGAAATACACACTTTTGCATTTTACAATAACCGGTTTAATTAAAAATTAGACAAATTTTATAACTCTGTAGAAAATGTAATAATTTTTTAAATAAAAACCGAAAGAAACGTGAAAGGAACTTTGTAACGTCTTTTACGAACACAAAAATTGACAAAATCACGGTTTTTACTCATTTTTTTTTCGGCAAGCTGACGTGGAAGACTATCTAAAATGCCTGTTTGTCTTCCATTCATACCAACCAAAATAAATCCCCGGAATTATCAATAATTTTCCAAATTTTCAAATGTCGTTTCTCTCGAAAATTGTCCAATGTAAGTCCAGCAATTGAGCATAACATACACAACCAAAAACCACGACTTTCATTTATATTTTATAACCTTAACAGAGTTCATACCCTGCTCCCTTTCGCCATAAAAGCAAACACACACGAGCAGTTCTGTATACACGATTCGTTTCATCGAAACCGTACAAATTGACAGTTATTTTATTTAGACTTCCATATATAGATATATATATAGTTCTTTGAAGGAATTTATTGATTGTAAAAGTCCATTTCCCATCAAAGGGATACGTCCCTTTGAACCGCGCTGTCCCATGTTGACAACGCTGCGCGGACCGGCCTTACACACATAGCGTCTACACGGGGCATCCAGTTACGGTACACTCCATTCGAATTGCTCGGGCAACTTAACTGTTACGGTTTTTATCTGAGAAATTCGGTTGTTCGCTATATAAAAGAGAGCCGGGTCGGGGAACGTGGCGTCTATTCTCCGATCTGTATGTATTGAGCTGAAAATATATATCGAATGCACTCAACAAAATAAAGTTCAACGTGGGCACAACACAATTAAATGTTGGTTTCTGAAGTCAGTCAAAGGCTTGGTGTATAAAGAGAACTACAATACTTTTTACTTTATCGTACGCAATATGATGATGTTTTGACAATATCTCACGATATCTACTGTCAATAGTAAAAAGATCTCATATTGTGATACCGTGTACGGTCCTTGCCTGACGGCATCGGATAGGCAGCGTGTTCAGCGTGTCGAAAATGCATGTGTCCTTTTAATTTTTAGGTTTGAGGAAGTATGATCATGTATCGAATGGGTTGGGCGACTTGGGATGGTTGAACATGGACAACACTAGGGTGTTGCATGCAACAATATTATATCATAAGTTGCTATCCAAGAGGATCCCACAATACCTCATGCGGAAGATACGCTGTAGAACGGATGACTATAACCTTAATTTAAGATTCAGGGGTTTGTTTGCTCCACCTGCCCATCGCGCTGAGCTGTATAAACGGTCATTCTCTTACCAGGTCAGTCACGTATACAATGGTCTCAGGGAAGATATGTAAAAATTATCGTTAAACCGTTTTGGGAGAAAGGTGAAGTGTTGTCTGTTTGCTCAACAGGGGGGACTTTAGGCATTGAGCGCACATCGGAGGCTGTTTTAATTTTTATTTTTATGGGCATGTGCGATGTCTTGTTGAGTTGGATTTCCTGCAATTACGTGTAATTAGACTCTAGAGTAATTTATTTGTTTGTGTTTGTTTTGATAAGTTCTGGGAATTATTGTTGTATTATTGGTACAATTATGTCTTAGTTATAGTTTGCGTAAGGGGTTGAGTGGAAGAGCAAGACAATTTGGAAACAAGTGTACTGATCTCCGCCCCTAAATATAAATATTATTTTTTGCATTTAATATTGTTCTATGTTAATAAAGGAATAATTTATTTATTTATCTGTCAAATCCTGGCTAACTAGTGTTATTTTAATGCAGACACGACTGATCTCAATCAAATATCAATCAAATGTCTATAATAAAATGACCATGCTGTATATTAAAAATATATATTTACAAGATAACTTGTTTTATACCAAAAACTTTTGCTTTAACGTTTCTATTTAAATTGTTTACGCTTTGATATAATTATTTAAGTTTTCTGGAACTTTGGAGTGTTTGATTTCTTATTGCTGATAACTTCAAGACGATCCATTTCATAAGAAAAATGATTCCTTCAAAAAATTCTTGGAATTCAACTAAAAAATTAAAAAATAATAATAGGAGTAGAGGAGGGTTGTTGAATGAAAATTCGATAACTTGAAGGGAGCAGGGTGCTACCTATTCTTGTTTGTCGAATGCCGTATTAAGTGCAGACGGATTTCGCTTCCATACAATACCTGTTTCAAGTATATGACCACGGTATAGCAGTGGCGGGTATTTTTCTTGGTTGGGTTGGCCAATTGTGTGTACCTATATCGAGGTACTTAAGATTTAACGATGTCATGTTTTTCCTGACTTAACAAGAAAGAAAATTATTGTAGAGCAATAAGAGAGGAAGCGAAAAAGAAACAGAATAAAAGGCTGCACCAAAAACAACCCTAAACATTCCAGATGCTAGAAACATTAGAATACAGATGACATTTGATAGGTGTACGTCAAGATAGGTTAGTGTTTGGTAGTAACCACTACTTCCTTTCCTTGTTTCATGACAAATGTCATAGGCCTCAGTAGCTCAGATGGGAGAGCATTCTGCTAGAAACGCAAAGCTCCCTGGTTCAAATCCAGGTTGTATTTGTTGATATATTTAAAATTTACATCCAGCCTCAGGAACAGTTCCTCTAAAATCGGGACATTTCGCGACATTGGGTTAGGTTCAAATACTGTTTAGGGTTTATTTCGTAAAGCATATGCCTGACAAAAAAATATTTTAAGTAAAAGTTGTATCTTTTTAAAATACCTTAATCAAATGATACCACACACGACCTAGGTTCTCATTTGAAATTCTGAAGCTGAGTGTGCACAATAGTGCATTACTTTTCTCATGTCCATAGAAACGATTCTTCTTATTTTTAAGAGGTCTATCTTATTGGAGGGCATTGATAATATATATCTTTGTTGCCCTGTGGTCCAATAGACCTTTCTCGGTGTCCCTTGGCAAGCTCTTTCCACCAACAAGACCATCATCACCAACAAACACCGTTCCTCGTCTTCTTGTAATCCCGAATCGATACAGTCTCCGACACAACGGAGGCAGGCGTCAGCGATATCGGCGAGGGTGTTTATTTGTAAATGCGAGCGATAAGAGAGCGGCTCCCTAACCTCGCATCCCGGCGGAGCGTTTTTCCCGCCCGAGCGGGCGGTCGTTAAGATAACCGACCCCGGATGCAAAATGGACTCCGCCGTCGTTACACCGAAAAAGGGTGAAACACTACGTTCCCTCGCTTCCCCCGCAACCACGCCACTGGCCGAAGGGAACTTAAACTCTCGGATGTGTATGGTCCTTCGAGCAAGCTCTCCACAGGGCCGGCCCTAGCATTTTTGCCAAAATGATTAAAAAAAAAAACAGATTTATACAAAAATCATGATCCAGAAAATTCAGTCAACACTCACGATATTTTCGAAGTTTATTTGTATTAAAAACACAACCTTTGGAGATTGTACTAGTATAAACAATACTTTTAAAATAACAAAGAATAAAGAATACTAGTACAATATACAAAGTTTAACCCTAAATTAAAATAACCTCTTTCGAACCTTTTTGTTCTGCAAAATCGCGAATAACTTCTTTCAGATCTAACGTATTACTCAATTCATATTCAGTGGCATTCATTGCTAACCCATTAAGACAATTTTAAGTAGACATGGTTCTTAAGTACTTTTTTATTATTTTTAGTTTAGCAAACTGTCTATCGCCCGCGCCGGTAGCAACAGTTATACGCAGGGTTAGAAAAAATCTGCTAAGCAATGTTTAAATTTGGCCCAATGTTAAGGGAGGTAATAAATTTAAAAACGTCTACTGGACCTTCTGGAAACAAGGTCTATGGACGCAAAATCATAATTAACATCATAATTAATTCGCCCGACTATGAAAATAGTACCAATAATACCATCAAAATATTTATTGAATGAAGACTTTATTATTGAAATTTATTAGACATTATCTGCGATTATCAGTCAAATTTGTCATGAAATACTTGCATCAAATATCTCCGAAATTATTAAGCTTAGCAGAACAAAATGTACACCATAGTAAAGATGAAAAGAATTACTTAAAAATATTGAAAGATGTAGATTTGCGAGAAGGTTAAAAAACGGGTAGTTTTTAATTAATTTCAAAAATAATATCATCAAAGAGTCAGCAACATGTTGATATTATTTTTATAGGCGGGCAAATTATGTGTCTACCCAAATAAAAATTATCTAGATTACCATTTCGGCAGCAAAGTCTAAACCGTTAAGATGGAGGAATCGCCAACTTTTAAAACGGTTTCCATATCTTTGGAATGTGCCAGTAATTCATTTTCGCTTATAATATTTTCTTTAAGTTTGTGGATATCGTACTAAAACTCAAAAGGGTCGTTAGGGCTATTTGATATTTCTCTTTTGATTTATGTATAGGATCACTACACTACAGTACACTGTCATATTATTTTTTTTATTTGGTTTACTAACTTTTCAGCTTTCAGTTTTATTTAAGTATGTCTATTATTGGCAATATTTTAGAGCTTTTTTTTTATTGTAGTTCAGTTGGTTTTGCCGCCGTAGGCAGTTGCCTACCTTGCCTACCGCTTAGGGCCGGCCCTGCTCTCCGCCGATAGCTATCTTCAGTGGCGACGGTTTGGCGTCGTCGGTAAAACCGTCGCCTTCTTTACCGATAACCCGTGAAGACATTCGGATAATGCTCTCTCTTCGCTTTCGGGCGCGGATGAAGGGCGGGCGGGGGCGGTGCGGGGTGGCGCGTGCCTAGCCTCCTAACCGCCTCGTAAATAACGACTAATTCGGACCATTTTCAATTCGCGACGGCCAATTTGCGTCGGTTTTCCGGCAAGAACGGTCTTCTTAAGCCGGTAATTTGACGTGTTCGTCCGCTTGAATTGCTGTTTCTTCTTCGCAGCTAGTTCTGTCGAGGCCATCATATTAATGACAGCCACTCTGGTGGAACGCGTCGCGCGCGTGACGGTTATAAAAAGAAGGACTATTTCGATAAGTGGGCTGAAATTATTGGGACTTAACTTCGAAAATGATAGATTCTTAAGTGCGGGACTATTTGAAACAATCAGGGTAATAAATTTCAAATCCAATGGGAAAATTGGTAAGATAATGGATAGGGAAAAGATTTTAGAGTAGTTATTGTGGATGAATATGAAAAGAGTTCACAGCAGCTCATTGCTGGTCACTGTGGAGATAGCAAAACTGATTCAGGGGCGCAAGAGAAAATCACGGGATGATAATGTTGAACATGAACGATGCTAGAATACAGTCGATGGCCAAGAAGATTGGGATATATATCCCCACATTCCACCATTTACAAGAAGACTTATGAAATGATTTTAATAATGTAATAATAATAATAAGCGTTTGACACTATCTACTGTCATTAGAATGAAAATATCTGTCAAATCCTTTACTCAACTGCACATTTTACTAATTTGATTTAAGGGGTCGTCCATTAATCACGTGAGGTTTTTAAGCCCCCTTTTTACACCCCCCCTCCCCCCTGGGGATATTTGGTGAGGTTCTAAGGTACCTCCCCTCCCCCTATCTAACATCACGTGTATTTTTTTTTGTTAATCGGACATAAGTTTCAAAAATCCTCCTGAACAAACTAAAATAGATAGAGGGCTGTACTTTTTAGAATTAATTACCCAATATATCTGATCCATAAACGTGTATAATAATAATTTGTATCCCAACTACTTTGCTCGTAATCGCACATGAAGCGAAATCATAACATTCAACCACCAATAAACAACGTGAAATCTAAGTTTCAAAAATCCTCCTGAACAAACTAAAATAGATAGAGGGCCGTACTTTTTAGAATTAATTACCCAATATATCTGATCCATAAACGTGTATAATAATAATTTGTATCCCAACTACTTTGCTCGTAATCGCACATGAAGCGAAATCATAACATTCAACCACCAATAAACAACGTGAAATCTAAGTTTCAAAAATCCTCCTGAACAAACTAAAATAGATAGAGGGCTGTACTTTTTAGAATTAATTACCCAATGTATCTGATCCATAAACGTGTATAATAATAATTTGTATCCCAACTACTTTGCTCGTAATCGCACATGAAGCGAAATCATAATATTCAACCACCTATAAACAACGTAAAATCTAAGTTTCAAAAATCCTCCTGAACAAACTAAAATAGATAGAGGGCTGTACTTTTTAGAATTAATTACCCAATATATCTGATCCATAAACGTGTATAATAATAATTTGTATCCCAACTACTTTGCTCGTAATCGCACATGAAGCGAAATCATAACATTCAACCACCAATAAACAACGTGAAATCTAAGTTTCAAAAATCCTCCTGAACAAACTAAAATAGATAGAGAGCTGTAGTTTTTAGAATTAATTATCCAATGTATCTGATATATAATATAAAATATTTTCCGAATACTTTTAATTGAAAAATATAATAATATTTATATACACGTGATATGTCACAACAACCCCCCCCCCTCCCCCATTGTGATCAATAGTGATGTAATCCAAAGCCCCCCTACCCTATTTGGACCTCACGTGATTCATGGACGACCCCTAAGCCATTGGAGTAATATGCCGAATCTGTTCAATGTTTTTGTGGCAATTGTTATTATTTATATTTGTTTTATTGATACAGTAAGCGCGTACAACGCAATGGAATGTGATAATGCGTTTGGATAGAATCAGTCATCAATGTTCTATTTTAAAAACAAAATGTTACCAAATTTCTATAATAAAATGAGCAGCCTGTATAATGAAAGTATATTTAAAAGATAGCTGTGTAAAGCCAAAAAACTTTTGTTTGAACAAATTTTTGGAAGTTTCCTACGGTTGGAGAATTATTTAGGTATTCCGGTAATTTATATCTAATTTTGGCTAACCCTGTATAATGTATAATACTTGATACAGATATAGTAATCCAAAATTATAATTCAAACAGCGCATCATACTGTCGTCACGTGGGAAATCCATCAAATCTAGGCGACCGCAATTCGCGACTAGCGGTCGCTAGTTCGTCGAATCTCCGCTAGATGTCGACACGTTCTCCGTACTCAGACCGAGCGCGCGCGGCGTACGACCGACCGTTTCATTAAAAAAGTTCCCCGCAACCGACCGAAAGGTATTGTTTGGTATTCACGTCGCGGAAGCCGTCGTTCCTGCCGTTTCCGATTCTCTCACCCCCCCCCCCCCCCACATCCCACCGTAGCCCGCGGCCACCCTGTTTGTCTATCGGTCTCCACCCCCGGTAACTTCTTTAACCCAGGGTTATCGTTCAAAATTCTCCACTCGAACGTAACTAATTCAACTTTGAAACCATTGTTTTGCGCTCAACGTCCCCTCTCTCTCCCCCCTCTCTCTCTCTCATCCTAACCCGACCATTGAATACACATCCGAAACTAACTCGCCCGAAGAATAGTTAACTCAGAACCGCTACCCGGTGCTCTCCTACCTGAAGCCCTCTCGTCCAACTTCATCCATAATCTGTATGGATGTTGTGTTATCAGTTTTGGTCGTATTATCGCCCGAGGGGTTCGCTATAGCAACACTAACTCCTAAAGGTACAGCTGATTCTCTCATTGTAACGAGCAACAATGATGGGGTATTGAATCTGCCATACATGGACATGTCCATGTAGCATGTATAACATGCTTCTCCAATATGGTGCACAAATTATCCGCTCTAAGCTGTATTATTGTGTATTGACAAGTCCAGAGACCTAATAGACTTCTATGTAGTAATTCTCCTGCAGATAAAAAAGTCAATGCAAGAACTGCTCTCACACTGTGAAACACTGTGAATTATTATTTGCCCTGTGCATACTCTGTGGTGGGGACTTGAAAAACGATCTAAGCGCCCGTAGCGGAGAAATACCTAACTAAAATGCCTACATATGTGCAGTAGTTCATGGCGCATTATGTTGTGATCCAATCCGTCAGAACTAATAACATATCACTGGTATAATTAATAATAATGAGACACAATAAGTATTGCGTCATCGACTGTAATAATACAGGAACAAATATTAACAAATTAATATTATCGTCTTTCTCCTGCTTTTGATGAACACGGGCCAACAATTCTTACAGCCAAATCATAAACAATGCGAAGGAAATATTAGTTGGAATTCACTCAATTGCAGAGAAAAGAGAATGAACAACCAAAAATATAGGCACAAAATGAACACAATTGATAATTTTATTCTATAATCGCGTCCATCGAACATCCGATAAAAAGCCTTAATAACAAATTGGTAAACTATAAAATATACCTTAATGCTCAAAACTGCAAATTTTAATATAAACTTTCTACCACAACGATGTTAATTAAACAAAATAATCATATACAATAACCAATTGGTTCAATAGATACTAAATTTTAAAGTTGACATATGTACATTTTTATTCAGGTTGCATTTAGAGTCTCTTCTATAGATTGGCGTTTTTTTTCTTCAGTGTTTACTTTATTTTTTGTAATAATCGTTGCGAACAAGATTTTGGTGGATGCCGATATCTCAGTAACGAATGTTAGCCCCCTTGCCCCCCCCCTGGATACGCCCACGATTGAGTATATAAATTGTTTGGTCTAATTGCCCGCAGCTCTTGAATTAATCTATAAAGAGCCGATCCTAACCTGAAATTACCGAAATCGACACCTGAACTTTTAAAGAACCATTGTTTTTTAGTTACCATATCTTCCATATTCTCGTCTTTTTTAAACAAAATAAAGTCCTATGGACTAAAACCTATACGATTTTGAAAAATAACACAAAAAAAACTGAGCGAAATCGATTCAAAACGAAAGCGAAACCACTCGACAACAAAAACTCACCGGCACCTCCGCCAAAACGGGCATTTGCCTAATTCATCACGATACGTCCAGTTTGCTCGTACGCGAGGCGTTTATTTTTGTAAACGAGCCTCCCTCCCCACCACTCGAACCTACAAACATCCCCCCCCCCCAGTATTAACCGCATAATATCCTCTGATTTATGAAGCACCTGCGTCGAAACCGTCCGTCATGCGGTCAACGGTATACAGGGCGCACAACTCACTCCAATTCCACATATATGCGAGAACAGGTGACGCTCGCGATACGGTGCGGAGAGGCGGTCGTGTCAGTATCGGCATCCGATCGGTTTCGACGTAACGCCGGACATGTCAGGGTGGTAGAATAGGTAGGTGGCGCCCCCTAGCGCTGACCGATAGATCGAATTTTAAAATTCCATGTTAATTAAAATCTAAGCCCGCACGTAGATAGGGTGGGATGGGCTGTATAGTCGAATAGGGGGGTAGTGAATATTGGCACATCAGATAATCTTACTTATTTCGCTCTGACACGTTTTAGTTAATTAAATTTTCGGTTTGCATAGTGTATAGATCGGATTGATTGGAGATGTTTTTAATGAATGTTAACTGGTATTCGTGGACAATGAGATGCATGTATGTATGTGTACTACAGGATTTTGTATAATATATATTTTATTATATATATATATATATATATATATATATATATATATATGGTATTAATTTTTAGATTGAATCTTAGCACCTACTTCGACTACAATCATTTTTGATAAATCTTTTTGTTTACTCTTTATATGACAGTTTATCAAACTAGCTAGCATATCAGCTCCTGTTTTTCTAAAATGAATTCAAAGTTCAGTCTGTTCAGAGCCAGACAAATGAAAATCAACAGCTACTGTAACACAATGTAAACCCGGTCAACATTATCGGCAAATAGTTCTTGGGATGCACTCTGTACGGCCGCTGAATCTCAACACAATGCCGAGATCAGCGCATTTCAATTTGTATACAATGTCAGTTGTTAATCACATTAGACCGTACTGTTCGACCCGTTGGTTGTCTGGAAATGTGCGTCCGCCCTATCACCTCATGCATTCTAATGTGGCTTAAAGGAGTCCGGGACGGTCCATATACAGGGCATTTTCCAGAAACACTCAAACCATTGTACCGTACACTCCATTCGAGCGTTTGATTATGATAAACCCACCAAAAGCGATGTATATATTTTATAATTGGTATACGGCTTCCGTATATCTGATTTACAGCGTCCGTATACCAGTATACGGCTTCAGTATACCTTGGAACGTATACCATACATATTTTATAACTTAGAGTATACGGCGTCCGTATATCTGCTATACGGCTTCCGTATATCGTCTATACGGCTTCCGTATACCTTTGCGTATAAATTTACCTCACGGTACTGATATTTATCATGTGTCAAGTATTTCTAAGGGGCTGTAATTAGTCGATAAACCGGGCGACCGGGAATAAAACATAGCTTATGCAATTATGCCGACAATGAATCGGCGCTTTATTGGGAAGTTGGCCTGAAAACCGGAGTAGGACTTAATTAAGTCTCGGCGCGATGCCGGGAAAATACGTTTTCCATTCTTTCGGTCGGTGCGCGCCGGTCGAAGACACGGCTAGCATTCACAGTTACTTTGATTTGCATAATCAAATTACGAAATCAAATTTCTGGCCTCCTTACAACTCCGTGACAGGTATTTGCATAAAAGTCTAATGAATCAAGAACAAGTCCGGACCGCGTTGCATCATTCATGTTTTCAGGGCCTTTAAATAAATAACAAGACGGTGGTGTTTTTTCTTTTTTTCGTTAATAGGGTTCTAAAGTGTTTAATTCTAATTTGTCATAAGGGTAATTTCTCCATCCGAAGTTAAATAAATAGCGTTTTATAATGATTAATAGCTTCCATATAGCTACTAAAAAGTAGGTCTTTTGTAGACATATAGCAGATTGTCTTCCACTGTATCCAATTCACGTTAAACTTTATCCATACGTAGGAAGATAAAGTATTGTAATCGTGTGTATATACCAGTTTTTTGTGGTGACGATTCCGGAGAAACTACTGGAGGTATCGGGACGAAACTTCATATTTAGAAGTTTCATGACCAAACTTAGAGCTGAACATTTTTGTTTAAATGGGTCAAAGGAACTGGAGGTTTACTCTTGGCATTTTTCAACGATTTTGCAAATGAGCTGCCATTTCTGCAATTTCGTGAAAATAGTTAAATAATAAATTCAAGTATAGGATAATTTACGTCTATGAGATTTTTGGTAAACTTAATAGTTTAGCTGCATGAGCAAAATTCTATTTTATCGACATCGCTCGTACTGCATGAAAACTAGTTAGCCAGGATTTGATAGATATTTTGATACTATTGATAGTATTGTCACAACATCAGCATTTGCGTCAGTTTGAGTTGGGAAAGACTGCTAAATAGTATGATAAAGTTATGTGCCTGGCGACACCAGATTTTTTTTTTATTAAGAAAACAATATTTAAAATTAGTTTGTCAGGGATATTTTAGTTATTTTTATTTGTATATCCTTTCGTAGTTTATAATAATTTTCAAATTAAAAAAAGGTTTATTAGGCATGAACTAACTTTTACGTAAAACAGTTTTTGTTATAACCTAACGCATATAAAGTACGCAAAATGGAAGGTTACATTCTGGCGTAACATTTTCAAAAATGAATGATTTTTATTGCATAAAATTTAAAGAAAAATTAACGATTTCCCAGCCAAAAATCGAGCGGTTCGCCGAAGACGGGTTACATCTCGATTATAGAAACCTTTTTTAACCACTTCCAATTCGTACATCTTTCAATAATTTTCAGAAATTCTTGACCGTAGTATACCCACATTCCTTCTCTTTAAAATGACGTATCATTTGTTGTGATAAGGTTAATAGTTTTGGAGATATCGATGAAAATACGAGTGGGCAAGATTATAATTTTAGTAATGTCGTTTGTCGTGTTATTTTGTTCGGCGGTTGACACAATATCGCAAAAACTAAGCAATCGATTTTCAGAATTCTTGCTGCATTGTATACGCAGATTGACTAGCTATTATCGTACAAACTAGAATAACTGGTTTCGCAAAAAAATATTATTTTATCTAACTTTTTTTTAGATAAAATAGATAAAAATAAAATAATTCTAATAATATTGATTTAGGCTGACTAAAACTGCTTTATATTTTCATAATACGGTGTACTCTCTTTTAACCAGTATTATTTACAAATTTAGGAGGAGCGGAATTAGTTACTTAGTAAATACAGCTCGTTCTTAAATCAGATATGTGTCGGAAATGTGTACATGGTCCGGAGTAATACATATAGCTCTATTGCTGTCTTTAGACAAGAAAATAGCATATTTTACATCGTTTGCTATAGTACAATTAATTGTAGGAAGTTTGCTCAAATTAAAATAAATGAAAATAATAAATAAAAATTAAAAAAAAAAAACAGTTTAATCTAATGCTTCGCGAAAATATTTGTTAATAAAAAAAATAGAAAGCACAAAAAAAACTATTCTAAAGGAATACGAAAGCAAGCGATGAATGAACAGAATAAAAAGCTGCGCCAAGAAAAACACTAAAAATTCCAGATGTAGATATCTGAATAGCCAGATATCTATAGAAGCAAATATATGTTGAAAAAAAGTTGTCATGACTTAACCTGTCTGAATTTGGAGCGTCTACCTTAACTTCTTGTTATTTCCGAATAAATATCAGGAGTGTATGTCTTATTTTTAGAGCACTTGCAACAGAATGTACCCTTAAGGGGTTGTAATTATTCGAAGTAATCAAAATCAAGCCAAAATCCGAGCAATAATTCTCCTATCTGCGTAATTATTCCCAAAAAAAGGAGTATTTTTACGCAACGCCGGCAAAACTGGTCCTTTAAACCGTGTGAGCGCGCACAATTTGAACAATAACTCAATCAGTTCGAATCGAAAACTTTGCCCGTTGTTCGCCGCTTCGGCGGAGGCGGCGGGGGTGCGTCGACGACGGGGGGGCGAGCGGGGGGCGGTTTGAGTAGGTTCGGTAGTTGTCGTTATACAACGTTAATGAAGTCGCCCGGAACGCTGCACAAACATTCGGCCGCGTCTCTTTGTTCAAGTGGGACTAAAAAAAAGACGAATCATTTTGAGACAAAGGCGTGGACTTTTACCATTCTCTACGGTTCACTTGAGAGACCCCATTTCATCATGTCCAAACTAACTCTCTCGTCTCTCTCTCCCCCCCTGAGCAGGTTTTGTGCCCTTACTGAAGGCGAGCAACCTAAAGAAAAATGAGAAAAACGTACGACGACTGGTTGCCGACAACCGAGTCAACGCTATACTTTTCTACATCGTCTTTCTCTGTCTTTCTCGCAGGGACGCCATTAGGGTCGGGTACTGTAATTAATTTACTGAATTTATTCTCCCTGGGCCACCCTTTTCGATAATTATAAGCCCGAGGGTCATTATCGGACAATTAAGCGGACCACCACCAACCGTCCGACCTCTATTATGGTTAGTAAACTTTTATGAATGATTTTTTTATGCAATAATCGAAAAGATTTTTGCTGGCTTTGGCAACACTTCGCTTTGACTCCTATAAAATTCTTAATTAACATTGTTTCTAAAATTCTTAAAAGAAATTTAACAGTAGATATTTAACGTTTACTTCATTTTAGTTTCAACTGTTTCCTTAGATTTTTTATTAATAACTTTCCATTGGCTGCTTCCCCCCCCCAAAAAAAAACATACATTCAGTATTTAATAATAACATGTCTTACGTTGTGTACAAATGAAGTTGTCAAGGAAGTGATTAGGAAAAAATACAGCATATCAATACGATGTGTTCAATATTAATACGTCACACCAATACGTTTACTGAATCTTTGATATTATTAGTTAAATTACTTTGTTTACCTGAAACGTTGCCTGTATGGGATATTCTACTTTTATAACTATCATCAGGAACGTAAAATTTGCAAGAAAGCTACATGTTAGTTGAGTAAGTTTTACTTATAATAAATTTGTAGGTAGATATTAACAGATAATAAACGCAAATTAACAACCAAACAAATAAATAATAAAAAAATGTGTACTTAAAAACTATTCCGCCTTTAATTTTAAACTATCAAGTAAGCATAGATCGATAAACTCGTTGGTATAATCTTCTTCTTTACTGTCTGAGTCTTGATTCTCGCAGTATCGCTTCTGTGTAGTCATGGAAAAAGAAGGCTCAGTTTCTGACGTAAATGGCCGTAGTAAAGAAATAATTTCTTTCGGAAGCAGAATCTTTAATTTATGTTGTCGCTTTATCCGAGTTTTTAAACTAATGTTAGATATTATTGGGTACGAAGTGTCTATGGCTCAATTAAATATATCTTCTAAGTTATTTTTTCTAGAATGAAATTCTCGATCTCGTTTATAAAATTTATTTCTGGCTTCAGAGCCCTCCTCTCCAAAATAACCAACTAGCAGTAAATAATATGCTACTATTTATTTTCCATGAACCTTATGGACAGTAGCAGGCATCAGGTACCATGGATATGTAGTCATAACATGTGCAGTTGAAACAAATACTTTGACAATGTTCTAAGTTTAATTAAATTAACAAGTTTAAATAGCAAAATTTGTCAATAACTTGTTACTTTTAGACCAAAATGGTATAGATAGAAGATATATATATCAATATATATTTTTAATTTGATGCATTGCTTGTTAATTCATATAAATAAATAATAGCAAAAACTTAGTTGAAACTAGGCGCAAGTATTACGTTTAACGCAAGTATACTGATTGCCCGCAAAACGTTAAGCTAAATATAAATGAGATTTGTAGATAAAGACTGGAATCATAAATATATCCTACAATAAGTGCAAACAAGTGCAAACATTTTTTTAAATGTCTAACGAAAGTTTACGTTAATTCGCTCTTCTGTGTCTTCTATAATTATGGTGATTTAAAATATTCTTCATTCATATTTACGTAATATGAAGTATCTACCTTCAATAGAATAGTCCAAGATATCAAACAATATACTCAGTATTCGATTTTTGCTAAGCGCGTTTAAAATAATGAATAGTGGTAAAAGCGCACTATGCGCCATTTTGGTTTATTACTATGACCGAATGAGCTGTATAATTAACCATCAATTCTACACGTGTTCAATGAATAAACCTGTTTACTTTCATATAGAATATAGAATTTAACTGAATCCAAAAGTTGACATTTTCGCGAACTATTCGGTAGTTCTAGACCATAGTGCAATTCACAGAAATTATTATAATTTTATATTTTTAGAAGTAACTAAGAGTTGTTTTTATAATTTTTTTTAGTTATATATACTTTCCTATGTAGCATAGGGTGACCAACCGTCCCGATTTGGGCGGGACAGTCGCGAATTTTAACAACTTGTCCCGACTCGTAAAGCGTCCCGAATTTTGTCCCGATTTTAGAAAATTTTATCCTTATGTCCAGGATTTTGTAATACAATTCGAATTTCCAAGATATCCATGAACATAAATTAGATTTCCAATGATTATCTGAAAGAATGGTTGTCTATCTATAACGGATTTTAAGCGCAAACTTAGCGAGCATAATAACTGTGAACACGCGTAGTGAATAGCCGGTTGGTGGGTAACAATCTAATCCTTGTGACGGTGTACAAACGGTGCATATTGCGAAAACTGGTAAGTGACTTATAATAAAAAACTAAACTGACTTAAATAAAGTGCATGTCAGTCTTTTGTGGAGTCGTTTGGGCGGGGTAAGATTTAGTGGCCAGGTCGCGTTGGATAATTTTTATTTTTTGATTTTCAAATTGAATCAGTTAACACAATACAAAACATATTTTTGTTATTTTTAGATTTCTATTTCACACATTTGATGGTATTCATAAAAGGCGCCATAGCAAATCACAGATATATTGATCCTAATAATTTGGAATGAAAAGAAAAATATGTTACCGATTTATTTTATTCTGTTCTTGAGATTTCTTCATCTAGATAAATATCTTCCAAAAATATGGAACACAAAGAAAGAAAACGCAAATGCACGTTCAATGACAACTTACAAAAACAATTTACTTTTTTTTTAAATTACTAGGCCTAATTCCCATTTAGAACTAAAATGCTGTTTTTCATCGGCGGAGGTCGCCGAAACGATATTGCAAAACATACATCGAATAAACAGAAGCAATGCATGATGTAGCAAGTTCATCGAAATTAAGTACTCGTTTTAGAGCCGGGAACAATAAGAGATTTTGGCTTGCAAAGAAGGCACATATGGATTCCACTGTCTGTATCACAACCACAATTTTTGATTAATAGACTGCACGTCAAAACTTCTAACGTAAATGTTTGAAAAGAAGATGTGTCTCGTACGGACTAACATAGAAGCAAGTATAACAAATGTGTTTTATCCTCTAGTAAAGAAAGAGTTAAGAAGAAATGTGAGGAATTGCAATTTCGTGACAATATTTCCCGACACATCTAGCCAGAGACATAAAAATACTCCCTCTCCTGGTTAGATATGTCCAAAAAGGAATTTAAGTAAATATTTTAAATGTTCACGATATTATTCGCGAGACGGCTGAAGATTTGTCCAATAGAATTATGGATTCATTGCAGCAGACAGTACAATTACCAATTTTGGCGGTAAGGAACGCAGAAGAGAGAACATTGTTTTAAAACAAATATGAGATCGTCTATACGGGAAGAATAGAGTCAAGTTATAGTGCAATTTCTAAAAGTTAAAGAAGCTTTATTTAATTTTATTATATTTTGTTTTATTTTATATTTATTCTGATATAGGTATGTTTCAATATTTGCATACAGTTTATTTGATGATTATTTTTAGTTAAAAATACTATGATAATAAAAATGTTGTTTTAAGTTAGGTTCTTGTGGTACAATTTATGAAAATATGTAGTAGAATTGTGTTTGATTTATGTTGTGTTATGTTTTTTTTTTAGTTTTAGCTAGTGAAAGATAAAGAATGATTGTTTTATTTATATTGTTATTTCTTAAGCTTCTTTTCTTTTATTGAAAGTGAAAGCGTATAGCACAGGTCATAGTAAACATTTGCTGTTGTCAATTTACCCAATGGTAGAATTTGTTTATAGTTCAGCACGTTTTATTTAATGTTTTCCACTAACCCAACCCAACCCCGATCCCCAAGCGTCCCGATTTGGCAAATGAAAAAGTTGTGTCACCCTA
The DNA here is from genome assembly GCA_964023965.1 of Melinopterus prodromus. NCBI lineage: Eukaryota > Metazoa > Arthropoda > Insecta > Coleoptera > Scarabaeidae > Melinopterus > Melinopterus prodromus. The sequence continues at coordinate 3,236,160 of OZ030394.1, read as the reverse complement.
ATGTAGCATAATACATTTGCCACAATATATTCCTCATTAATTTCATCACATTTGCCCATAACGGATCCATTCTCATCTATCGAATTAGGTCGTCCATAACGGATGCTCGATTTAATCATTTTGTAGTCTCTAAAGACGTCACGGGACCCAAAGTTCTGGCCCGGCCCTCGGGCCGTGTCCAACGTTTGGAACGGTGAATGGGTTATAGATTAAGTACGTAGATAATTCGGGAACAATCTCCACGTCGAAGAGGGCCGAAGCTAGTAGCCGTTCTGTGTTTTGTCCGAATTCGAAGTTCGATGTAGAGGGTTGGTGGATGGGTGGGGGGGGGGGGGGGGACGTCGTACCTTGTCATGATGCTACGGTCAATGCGGATCCAACTGGAGGGACCTCGGCTGACTTGCCGGCGCGTATTTCGGTACATTACCCGGCCACAAAAGGCCTCCGAACGCGGCATTCAAATTTCAAACACCGTCCCAACACTTGCTTTATGGTGATAGCTCGAGGCTTCAACGGTCCGTCACCTATCATCATCCGGTGTTGCCAATTTTCGGTTGTATAAGAGAAAAAAAGCGCAGCAGGTATGATGATTTGAATGTGATATGTGTTTGTTATTGGAAAAGTTATAGGACATGATTAAATAGTGTAAGAATGTAACCAAGAAGAAAATACAAGTTAAATTTATTTTCACGATGTTACCAACTTTTGGACAGGCATTTGGGGGCAGTCTGGCAAGTATAATTCTGAAGCGGAATGGATTAAACGCGAGGAGAGGCGTAATAACCATTATCCAGCAATGGAAGATGTATTTCTCTCCAAAGGATGACATCTTAAATGCTTGCAAAAGTTTAGCACTTTGGAAAGCTCCTGGACCAGATAAAGTTCCTAATTTTTGGCTTAAAAGGCTAACCATTTTGCATGAACATTTTGTAAAATGTTTTAACACTGTTTTGATTCCCAAATCGGAGAATACAATAGAAGTACCCCAATATAGACCTATTACTTGTTTAACTTGTAGTTATAAATTATTAACTTAAAATTTAGGTACCAAGATTTATGAATATCTGAAAGAAAATAATGTATTGCCCTCTGAGCAGAAAGGTATTTTAAAGGACAGTTATGGGTCAAAGGAACTGTTAATAATCAACAAGAAGATTGTTGAAAAGATCAAGAAGACTCGAGGAAACCTATCCATGGCCTAGATCGATTATAAGAAGGCGTACGATAGCATCCCGCATGAATGGATTGTAAAAGCCTTGGAGATATATGGGGTAACCCAAAAAATTATTTTTTTGGTAAACTCATGTATGTCTTTATGGTCTACTAAACTATGCTCGCGGGGAGAAGACTCGTGTGTTTTCTCAGAGCCGATTGATATTAATTGTGGCATATTTCAAGGTGATAGTTTATCTCCATTGCTCTTTTGTACAGGCCTGTTTGCGCTATCTAGTGAATTGAACGAGGACAAAGTTGGTGTTCAGTTATTACCTGGCGAAAAGTTAATTGGTCATTCATTTTATATGGATGACTTGAAACTTTATGCCAAAAATGATGAGCAGTTGAAGAGGAGCCCCAGTATTGTTAAACAATTCTCTGACGATATTGGGATGCAATTTGGCCTAGAGAAGTCTGCCAAAATTAGTATTGTCAAAGGCAAAATTCAGAGAACCGCTGACATATGCCTGAATGATCATGCTAGTATTAATGAACTAATAGAGAACACTAGATATAAGTATCTGGGAATGGATGAAGCCTTTGGTATTGATAATGAAGGCATGAAGGTGAAGGTTATAGGCGAATACATTAAGCGTGTGAGGAAAATTTTAAAATCTGGTTTAAACGGAAAGTGTAAAATGCAAGCGATAAATGCATATGCTATTCCTATATTTCGATACAGTGTTGGAGTTTTAAACTGGACGAAGAAGGAAATACGCGATTTGGACATTAAAACTAGAAAACAGTTAACATTAAATTTTATGTTTCATCCTAGGTCTGATGTATGCAGGCTATACCTGCATCGTTTAGATGGAGGTCGTGGTTTGCAGCAAATGAAAAATATTTATGATTTGGAAATGTTAAATTTGGGAAATTTTATAATGGCCAACAAGGAGGATAAAGTCAATAAACAATTAATTAGGGATACTTCTGGTAAGTCAATAATTAGTGAACATAAACTAATTTTAGAAAAATTTCAGGTGGAAGAACTAGATAATTAATGAAATAAAACTTCAATAGAGAGTTTAAAGCGAGAGATTAAGTTAAGAATGAATCGGAAAATGAGAGAAGATTATGTTAGTAACCCAATGCATGGTCAATTTTTAAGAATTGTGGAGGGTGATGGTATTTCAAAGTCTGGATCTTTACCTTGGCTTTGTCATGGGAACATTAAGGCTGAAACGGAATCCTCTATTGTTGCGGCGCAAGATCAGGCAATACGTACCAGATATCATGAACAGAAGATTATGAAAGTTGCTCATGATGGGAGTTGTAGACTGTGTCATCAGGTTCCGGAACATGTCTACCACTTATTGGCGGCTTGTCCAGTCTTAGCTGAGTCGCATTACATTGCTAGGCATGATATGGTGGGAACATATATACATTACAATTTATGTACACAACTAGGTTTAGCAATGGATGTGTCTCGGTGGTATGACCACATCCCATCTCCTGTTGTGAGTAACGATCATATTACCATATTATGGAACATGCCTGTTGCCACTGATAGAATGCTTGCTGCTAATAAGCCAGATATCGTGGTAAAGCATTTCCAGAGGAAGGTGTTAGCCTTGTGTTTTTCAAAATTAGGTAGAGCTGCGGTGATACCCGCAAAGGGAGTACCCTAGGCTTCAGGGGAGCTCGGTACTACCAATTTGCCTTCATTACTTTTCAAAATTCTATTAGTGGAATTTTAGTATTTATATGTTGTATCTAAATTATATTATCTAGGTAGGTTTAATATATTTAATGAGATGTATCAGAGATGTATCAATAAGTAATAATAATAATAATAATAATAATAATAATATAGCAAACCGTTTTGATTCTGGTTGTATTAGGGATCAGAATACCCCTATTTTTCGAATTGATATAAATGATTTTAGATTATGAATTTTAATTCATCGCTGTGTGGGAGCGTAATTTTTTTGGGCGGGTTTATTTCTTTGACACATTCCGGGGGACGTGATGAAGTTGGAAGAGTGATGAATGCGCCCGAGCGCCCCGACGACGACGACGTCTACCCTCGTTTTTTCGCCCCCTCTTTCTACGACGAAAATTCTGGACGCCAGCGGCGCTGAAATATCGAATTACTGGTGTCGTTTAGCGGCCCCGAAATGACTTAATTAGGGGAGATTGAAAATAATTTTCGGAATGTTTTTACCATTTGTCATTCATTTGTCAACCGGTTGCGCGCTACCCCTTTGTTCCCAGCTTTTAAGTATCTTTCTGTGAAATGAATTCTAGATCCGGCCGTTTTTTTCTTTGAGAGAACTTTTCTCATCTTTCTTTCGGATTAAATATTTCTTTTTATTTTAGTTAATTTTTTTTTATATAAAGTTACCATTATACCAAAATTCTCATATAATAACATTATAGAGACGGCTTCCAGGAATATTGCCAACAAATTTATATGTATATTGGGCTGAAGATATATTTAAATGTTATTCTTTCTGAAGTGTCCCAATCCGAAAATGTAAGTTTTGGGATATAGTTGAAACTGTGGAGAATTATTGTACTTTTTTATTTACTGCATTTTAAAGCATTTTTCATGTACCTTTTAATGTTTACAAAAAAAAAAATAAACAAAATTAAAATCTAACAAGCTTTTTTAACAAGTAATTTTGTATTTCGATTTTTAATCCATTTGGGTATTTTTAATATTTTTTAAAATAGTTTTATTCGAAACCTGATATTTTTTCCTATACAATGAGTAAAGATGAAAGTGGGACAAAAGTGGGTTTGGGAGAAAATTAATAATTAAGCAAACGGAGCACCCGCGCTACATACGCCAGCGCGCGTCCAGGCAGTGGCGCGTAGCTCACCCATTTGTATCCCTACTTCAGTAACATCTTGTAACAATCTCGTTACAACATGTACTTCAAGGTAGGTGTGTTTCAAGACGAATTGCTTTTTCTGGTATTTTATGTTTTTTTTTGTTGTATTTTTATCCCGTATTTGTGTTGTTTTGGTTGATTCTTATTTCTTTTTCAGCTGAAATGGAGCAAGTAAAAGGGGACTTCGATTATTATATTTGGAGGAATAAATGCATAAATCCTTTTAGAAAACTTGGACACACATCATCTGATTTACGTGGTATATCACTGAAATGACAAGAACAGTTTCCGTTTCGCCCTAAATCTTCGAAAATTAATAACTAAGTAAACGCAGCACCCGCGCTAAAAACGCCATCGTCAATAATTGCTTCTAGAACTTCGACTACCGACCTATGATTCCCGTCAACGCAAGCTGTTTTTAGAGGAAACATATTCGATGCAAAATCATTATCTCTATTATGATCAGATTCTACGATTTCCGACTGATTGTCACAAATGTCCATTTCAGAAGGAATGATATAATTAGACAGAGCTGTATCAAGAACAGAAGAATTTGACTGCATTCAAATTATCTGTCTTTAATGTATAAAGTTCCTTTCTACATTTAGAAGAAATTTTCGAAAATTTTGATATAGATGGAAACTGTTCTTGTAATTTAAGTGATATACCACGCAAATCAAATGATGTGTGACCAAGTTTTCTAAAACTATTTATCCATTTATTCCAACAAATATGAAAATCGAATTCCCTTTTACTTGCTCCATCCATTTCAGACAGAAAAATAAACAAGCGGAATCAAAAACGACACAAATACGATATAATAAATCCAGAAAAATAAATTCGACTTGCAACAGACCTACCACGCCCTGCTTTCAGAGTGAAGGTTTTTCTGTGGTTTTCCTTTACTCCTCGGCTGAACGCCAAACAACTTAAGACATGCTACAGACGCTGGCCATAATAATGATAATTCGGGTCTGCCGATGCCCCCGTAGTGGCGAAAGCTGTTGGGGGATGTTAAGGCGTGGATTGTTATTATTATTATTAAATGTTACTGAAGTAGACAAATGGGTGACCTACGCGCCACGGCCTGGACGCTGGCGCTGGCGTATGAAGCGCTCCGTTTGCTTAGTCATTAATTTTCTCCCAAACCCACTTTTGTCCCACTTTCATCTTTACTCATTGTATAGGAAAAAGACTCAACTTTCGAAAGAAACAATTTAAAAAAAATTATAAGTACCCAAATGGGTCAAACATGGAAATACAAAATTACTTGTTAAATATTGCAGATAAACGAACGAACAGCTGACTACGATAATATTAAGAGATGAACGTAGGTAAATATTTTTAGATGTAATTTTAAGGGAGTAAGTATACTCTATTAGTTGAATATTAAGTCCATTTTCTCTCCACACGGTCACAATTATTCTTCGAGTTATTCAAATACCTACCTAACTCCATGTCAATTTTCGTAAATCACCTCCTCTCGTCCATTGTCACTTTGTGCCTCACCGGCTAACTGACAAACGACTTCGATGGTGAAAATGGGAGAAGCGGGAGACCGGGACAAGTTGATAAAAGGCTGTTGACGCGAATAAAGATCTAAAAAGTTCATATGAAAGGGGCTCGAAAGGTGGCGGGGGGAGGGTATTGGTGGCGGGGGGTGTGGCGGTGGCTGAGGGGCGGTCGGCAGTCTCTTCATCCGAGACAAACGCCTCCGGGCGTGCGGCTTTTGTTCGCGCTTCCGTGAATCGCGGCGGAATCGTTTATATGCAGGTGAACCGAACGCCGCTAAATGAACAATTTTACACACGTGCTCTGGCCGAACTCGACGGGCACTTCTTCTTCTTCTTCCTTCCTTCCGAACATGAGCGCACTCTTCCTATTCTCGAGGCTGCTTTGCCTCTTCATTATCTGGCGCGCTAGCGCCTGCCGTAAATCGTATTTGCATATTATTAAAAATGTGGAGGGGAAATCAAAACAATTTATTGGTGTCCACTTATTAAATTTTTTGGTTCTCGAAACAGTGTAGGTTTTACGAGTTTTGGATAAGGTTTATTTATCATTTTCTAGTGTAATAACCTTAATTTAAGATTCAGGGGTTTGTTGGCTCCACCTGCCCATCGCACTGAGCTGTATAAACGGTCGTTCTCTTACCAGGGCAGTCACATATACAATGGTCTCAGGGAAGATATGAAAAAACTATGAAGGAAGAAATAAGTAATAATAATAAATGTTGCAATAAACGTACGAAGAGCCCCCACTGCATGTTTTTGTTTGACATTTTAAATCTTTGCTAGTAGCAATATTCTCAGTGAAACCTCAAAGTTATTCAAAACTTTTGTAAACACCGATCCTGAAGCCAAAATAAAACTGTATAATAAAACGCTTACGCCGTCTCACATCAAGCCATATCAAGCGCTATTTGACGCCGTTTTAATTTTCCGCGAGAGCGAACTCTTATTAACACCAAGTTTAAACCGTTGACAGCAAAGTCGTCGCGGATTACGTAACTCCCGTCTTAATTGAGGTGATACAGCTTTATATTCCTTAAGTGCTACTTTATATCGCTCGAGGGAAAGGGGGAAAGCAAGAAGCTCCAAGCTGTAAAGCAAAGAAAGCGTGGGAGAGAGAGACAGAGAAAGAGAGTGAAAGAGAGGGTTGACGAGGTAGAAAGCCGAAGACGACGTCGACGAGCCGAGTTATTAAATGTATTTAAGTCGCGAAAAGTTGGCGAGAAAAGTGTCTCTGGTGGTCCGGCGAGGCTCCTCGGGACTACGGTGAGGCGACATGGGGGAGGCGGGGGGCGGGAGCGCACTTTCTGGTCGACTGTCACGGCTGTCCCTTGTTTTCAAACTCATTACGCCCGTTCTCGCCAACTTACTGACAAATGACGTTGATCGTGAAAAATGGGGACGAGCGGCCGCCAAACCGCGACAACTTGATAAAAGGCTCTTGACGCGAATCGAGGACGAAAAAGTTCGTATTGAGTGAATAATACATATAACCAATCGCACGAGAAAACCTCATAGTCCTCATAATTAAGTTAGAAGAGAAAAACAGTATGAATCCCTTGAAGATTGTCAGTCGAGAGAGTTTTCCGTTGGGAATTCTAAATAAAAAGTCTGATATGCAAAATATATAATAACCATAGGTAGTACGGGAAGCCGGCGGCAGGTGTCGAAGGGATTCGTGTAGATTTTGAGCGCAAATACGACACTTGACACGTGTGGAGCGATGACACCGAGTGTGTAAGTACAAAATCAACAGTAAACATACGTCGTTTCTATTAATCAGTGAGGGAATTTGGAATTTTTAAAGTGTTACATTGAGTTTTTTAGAAATAAGAAAATTAACCCGGCTCCTCCACCATTTCTGTTTCATTACAATAAACACTAGAATTTGACATGTACCGTATACAAGGTGTTTTGTATAATAATTGTAGGTCATTTGGAAGATATTTAACCGATATACAATTATAAAAAGTGTATAAACTTTAGAAATGTTGACTATTAATTGTTACTACAATTAATTGTTACTAGGATCTGAGATCTGTGAGTTATATGTCAAATTTATAGACCAATTTATTACTGTAATGTTCAAACTTCAAATCGATTGTGTTTTCCTTTTTCAGGAGTTATTTTTTTAATAATAGAAGACAGCTAGGGGGTTGTATGACAACAAAAGTAGAAAAATAAAATATCACACGATATTGTTGTAATAAACTTCTAGTAAATAAATTCTCTATAGGGAAAGTATTTTTCCTTTGCTACGTTTTGGCTTGGCCCTTATGTGAAAGTTATTCCAGAATTCTTAGTACACCCAGCCAGCGAAGTAATAATAAAATACGTACAGGTACCTCATGTGAAAACTTTACATGCAAATTTATTCTACTTAAGATACACAGCATTGTTGCAAATTAAAAATACATATTAAAATATTCCAATATTGGCGGTCGCGTGAAAAATTCACCCGCATGTCTTAGTTCTCCACGCCGCCGCCGACGGCGCCGCGGCGGCATTATTTGCATAAACGTAATATTCAAATTCATTTCTATTTTATATCAGCCATTAATGAGAATGCAGCGGCGGCGCGGCGGTGCATTTTTTTTTCCTGTCCCGTTTGCCTCCAATATGCAAATCCGCGGTAATTATTCGTACACATTTTCGCAACGGTGGAATTTACTCTCTCGTTCAGTTGTTTTTCGATCAAACCGACACCTAAATACAATTTACCCGTTGATTATACCGCATTGTGTTATACAAACATCGTTCCGCTTTTAATCACCTATTGTGTTTTAATTCGCGCGAAAACGCATCAATTTGTTTCGATGACGCCACCAAAAATTAGTTCTTATTCAATAAATAATTAAACATAAACAAGGGTTCATACTGGATTTCGAACCCAACTATTCCCAAACTATTCGGCGTTGTGTTTGTATATATAATTTTTCATATTTCCCTGAAACCATTGTATATGTGACTGACCTGGTAAGAGAATGACTGTTTATACATATAAATTCTTATATACTTACTCTAGTATATTCATAAGTAATAAAAATTCTACAAGACCAAATTATAAAGTCTAGGATAAAAGATGTTTAATTGGACAAAGTAAGAAATCTAGAATATATAGTATATTCCTGAAATATCTCAATTCTGTCATCGAGGAAAAGCGTACAGTCTCCCTCCTGTACCTTTCGCCAGCGCAACTGAATGATTCAAATAAAGTTACTTAACGGTAGTGCACTTGGACGTCTGAATGACGGAGACGGTGTTCTGCGGAGTCGGACGGAATCCCCGGGGGAACGGACCGAGATATTGGGATCCGAGATCCCAATACACCGGCTCAACAAACGCTGCATTTTTTATCGGCGGTCCCGCAGTTAAAACTTTCTTCCTTCGCCGAATTCTTTTCCTTTCCCTCTATCCGCAGTTCTACCCGAAGTTTCGCGTTACCCGACCGACCATTCGCGAAATTATTTCATTGTTTCGGCTTCATTCTCCGCGCTCTCGAACACCACTAGTTCCTTCGTTAAATTTTACGTAATAGGTATTCACGAACCGAAGCTATAAAGGGAACAAAACACCACATCTCGCAGTGATGTTCGCCTCGCTCTTCGGTTAGTTTTATACTCTCTCTAAGAGAAGGGTGGAAAGTTTTTGATTGCCTTTTTTTTCTGTAGGGATTTATATGCCGTAGTTTTGGGATACACTGTATATAACTTGGCGACGGTAAACTGGGCTAGTTAGACTTAACTATAAGTGTTAACTAATCTGTAAGTCTAACATTTCTATAATCGCTATTTTGTCTTCTACTACTGGAACCCCAAGTAACCGAACCCGAACTACCCGAACCCGAAATACCCGAACTACCCGAACCCGAAATACTCGAACCCGAAGTACCCGAACCCGAAGTACATGTTATAAACAACGCTGTCACAATTTTAGGTTATAAGTGTGAAAAACATTCCACAGGGAGGAGTGAAAATACATGCTAATTTTATATTTGTAAACTTTCGTCGAATACAACTTTACGTATCCACGTTTATTCAATCTATCTATATTTTTTATATAATATAGTTTAGACATTTATCTTTTAAATGACATAAATTTAAATACCACAGTTTGCCGCAGTTTTGCTACTTTGATTTTTGTTTTCATAACACGAGTTCTTAAATTCAAAACTGGAGATTTTTGAAGAATGGCGGATACATAGGAAAGAAGAACAAAATGCTCGTCTAATGGATTAATATCAGTCACAAGTTCAATGTTGCAGATATAAATAATGATTCACTGAAGCGCATTCAGTCAAAAATTTCGAGTGTTTCGTCCAGATTTGCTGAAAGATGCGCTGCATCGAATAAAATTAGAGCCAATATGTTTTCTTTTCGAAAACAATGTGTTATTTAAAATTGATTATAAATTATGTATATTTCGCAAGCTTTTGATCTTTATATTTTTTATTTAATGTCAAGGATATTTTGTTGTTTTTGTTATTATTGAGCAAATATTTACTATAATCAATAAATAATCAGAGCGAACTATAAAATATTTTTGTCCAGCTATCTTGTTCTAGGCGATTCGCTATTGCTAATTGATTTTCAAACATTTTTCTTGTGATTGCACATTTTTTATAATCGCCATTTATTCTTCTACTACTGGATCCCGAACTACCCGAACCCGAACTACCCGAACCCGCAATATCCGAACCCGAACTACCCGAACCCCAACTACCCGAACCCGAACTACTCGAACCCGAAGTACCCGAACCCGAACTACCCGAACCCGAAACTACCCTGCAAATATCTTGGAAATAATCACTTTCTATTTCTTTCGATTAACTTAGACAAGAAATTCAGTGACGATTTAGACAAACATCAGAAATACTTAAGACAGAAATTGTTGGAAGTTGAACGTCTCGGGTTTATGAAACCAATTAAGATTTTCATCATACACACAGAGTGTAGAAGTCGGTCGTTTGCCCCTCTCGGGATCTAGTTAGCATTCCGTACGGCGGAGAGGTTTATACGAATTTACGCGATGTAATGGCTGCTCAAGAGACCCAAATCTCGTGTACAAGGGGCGGCACACACCACTCTTTATTTAATCAGATTTGTTGATATTCAACTCGGGCCATTCTGGATGCGGCGCGGCAATGAATACTAAACTGTTTACTCCCGACACGGAACCACCCGACAAAACGACCAGAAAACGCCGACCGCACAAAACGCTCTACGCTTTTAGTGTATAATAAAAAGTTATAGTATTATTATGTTGTATATGTAAGGGAATGTCATAAACACCGAGGTTTATATGGACATTGTGTGACAGATATTTACAAGAATATTAGCGAATAGGTGTAGGGTGGGCGATCAGTTGGTTTCTTTTTGAAATTAATAAATAAACGACAAAATAGCTTGAGAGTTATTTCAAAACAAGGAGGGGGTCTAAAACCCAACTATAAAAACTTCAATTTATGTTTAGCAAGAACCTTTCAAGCAAGAATATAAATTTATATTTTCCAGCGTTCTTTAAGGGTAAAACGTCATTCGACAGTACATATCCAAAGATATATTTTATTATTAATTGTAAATAGATTCTTTGTTGTGTTTTGTCATCCGTTTTCAACAGTCGTCCTGAATAAAAAAATACCTAACGAAAAGAACTAATATCCTCCATTTAAATTAGAACTTTTTCCTAAAGGAAATAGATTTGGAATAGCAGCCTTTTGATGAGCTCGGCCTTTACCACTATTTAAACTAAGGTGAGACGATTAAAACGGCAATATAGGGCGAGTGGTCTGTCGGTTAGTGGTTTTGAAAGTCTAAGTTAAGCAATGAGTTTCCACTGTAGAGTTCCCTCGCCTTCTTTGCCCTTACGCTTTCCATATACAATTCAAATTACCTTTGAGATATGCGAACCGTGCTCAAAGTGGGCGGTAATTACTGGAAAACAATTAAAACCCTCGGACTGGCGGCGACCTGGAAAGCTAATCTCATAGGAAGAAAAAAAACTAATTCATTTTGATACGTCACCATGTTATATCTTTCCACTATAATTTAGTGGGGTGAGGTGAACTCACCACACAAGAGTGGGTTGCGAAAATAGAGCAGCGGTGAACGGACACGCCGAGCATTAACGGCTCTAATAAAAAAAAGCTCCGATTCAGGAGAAATGTAATTTATCGCAACTATAAACAAGCAGGGCGCGCTTATCTTTCATTTCGCGCTTGTCGGTGCTCTCCACAAAAATATTTTTATCGCGAAAAACGCGACCGACTCGCGTTGACCCGACTACAAGGTGTGGCCCGCGCTTTAAAAATGTTTATGGGCATATACAGTGTGTCCAGGAATAATTGGAAATTGAATTTGTTATCCATTGCTCAGAAAATTTTATTCTTTGTAAAAGTTGGCGGCGAGTCTAAATAACTTTAAAACTACTGAGGAGAAAAAAATGTAAAAAATCACACTCCTGACTCATTTCTACATAAGTTGTATGGCTGTTTGTTTGCATTTTGGTGTAAGCATGAGCGCGAGAGAAGTGAAAAAAAGTAGTAAAAAAAGAAAAAAGTACAAAATTTATATAATTCTTATTAAATCGGTTTAAAAATTACTTAAAAATTATTATGCATTCTTTTTTTACAGTCGCATTAACTAAAATATGACGATTGTTTACGTGCATATCCCGTTATCGTGCTAATCTGTTTGAAAATATTGTTCGGAACCTGTATTACGATCGAAGAGGCTCAAATGCAACTTGAACCAAAAATTGAAATTTTTGTGTCAAGCGGTTTATGAGGAAAAAATTTTAAAAGACAAGCGTTAATTTAAAAGTGCAAAAATCAGGTAACTTTTATGTACAACTTATGTAGAAATGATTCAGGATTATGATTATGATTCAGAATATTTAGAATTTGCCGTAAGTGTAAAGTACCTTTATTTTCAATATTTTCAATACCTATCTTGAAAAACATTATTTTTTTTGTTGGTTGCCACTCAAGTATGAAATATTGGTAGGTAAATTTATATCCGACTTACAATCTAGATATGCTTACTAATGTTATAAACAGTAAGTAACTGACCCTTCCCAAATTCGTTTCACAAAATCTATAGGTTAACTGTTTCTTCACTTTTATGTTTTTGTTGTAGAATTTTTTAACAAAGAATTTTTGGATGAATGAAACCACTTTTGTAGCAAGTACTAAAACCAGATTAATTTTGTGTTTAATCTGTTTTTGAAAATTAGGGTACTTTTTATGTAATTTCTAGTTGTTTATGTTAATGTTGAAAAGGTATTGGTTCAAAAGGGTCCAAAGGAACTGGACGTTTCCACTAAGCATTTTCAAGGATTTTGCAAATGAGCCGCCATTTTTGTAATTTCCTCAAAATAGTTAAATAATAAATTAAAGTAGAGGAAATTCTGAATAATTTACGTCTGCCACATTTTTTGATAAAATTAACTTTTTTACTATTAATTAATAGTATAAAATCAATAGTAAAAAGATCTCATATTGTGATACCGTGTACGGTCCTTGCCTGACGGCGTCGGATAGGCAGCGTGTTCAGCGTGTCCAAAATGCATGTGTTCTGTTTGTTTTTGGTTTGAGGAAGTATGATCATGTATCGAATGGGCTGGGCGACTTGGGGTGGTTGCACATGGATAACACTAGGGTGTTACATGCAGCAATATTATATCATAAGTTGCTATCCAAGAGGATCCCACAATACCTCATGCGGAAGATACGCTGTAGAACGGATGTCCATAACCTTAATTTACGATTCAGGGGTTTGTTTGCTCCACCTGCCCATCGCGCTGAGCTGTATAAACGGCAGTTTCTCATACCAGGTCAGTCACATACACAATGGTCTCAGGGAAGATATGAAAAAATTATCGTTAACAGTTTTGGGGGAAAGGTGAAGTTGTTTTTGTTTTGATAAGTTCTCGGAATTATTGTTATATTATTGGTACAACTATGTCCTAGTTCTAGTTTGTGTAAGGGGTTGTGTGGAAGAACAAGGCAATTTGGAAACAAGTGTGCTGATCTCCGCCCTAAATATAAATATTATTTTGTTGCATTTAATATTGTTTTATGTTAACTAATAAAGGAAATATTTATTTATTTAATTAGTTATCTGTCAAATCCTGCGTAACTAGTTTTATTTTAATGCAGACCCGACTGATATCAATCGAATAGATTATCATGCAGCTAAACTATTAATTGCATATATTGTATGATAAAGTCATGTGCCTGGCCACATCAGATTTTTTCGATTGTTTACGTTAAAATGTTCCAATAAAGGCGAGCTACGATTCTCCATGTTTAGAGCAATATCAAATCGAGCTACAGGTAGCAAATTTCTCCTATGGCTATGTCAGTTACTCCATTCGGCACCGATACATAAGAAAATGTGATACGTTATTCCGAGCGTAGGAAATAACTTTCACAGACGGCATATCAATGCAAGATCGTAAATTTCGAAACGGAGCCGACCTTACCGACCGAGCGACTGCAGAATACAACAAGCTTGGCGGCTGCCTAGCCAAGTTTACGTGTTCCCTCTGAGATATTCGGGCAACTTTGATGCACGTGCGTTATATATACGGCCTGTTATGAGGTAGTGAGATCGTCCGGAATGCAAATGGAACTCGAGGAACGAACGGATCTTTAGTGACATGAAGTTTTCCCTTCTGATGTGAACTTAGCCGCGCAACACAGCGCGCCGCATACAGCGAATATCGTTGTGCGGTATGATAGCGATACGCGAGACTGAGATCCGAATTCTTCAATTTTTCGCATAATACACATAATAGACAATCGCCGCATAACTCTGTACGGATAGGAGAATACCATCGACCAGTTTTTGAAGGGATATTTGCCTGTCGAAATAAAACATATTTCCTACGTTGTTTTTTAAAGGATATTTGCCTGTCGAAATAAAATATATTTCATATGAAAATGTTGAACGACATACTTTGTCAAAGTAATATTACTATAGGTTAATAATATGTAAATGTTAAAATTTACATCCCGCCTGTTTGTCACCATATTATTAACCTATAATATTATTTTGAGAAAGTATCTCGTTAAACATTTTCATTTGTAATTCAATCTGGATATGACAATCCCTTTGTTGTGAAATCAATGTTAAAAACGTGCAATTTAAAAAAAAAATCATTCTGAGGTAACTAATTAAGATGAAGAAAGGAGAAACCTTATTCTAGAAATTCATTCTAGACAGTAAAAATATCCCTCTTTTTGAGAGATATGGTTTATTTCAGATTATAATATGAATTATATAAAATAAATAATGATAAGTTAAATGTCAAATAACTTAAGATTATTAAGTGTAACACCCTGTATATTATAACACCATTATAAAGTTCAATAGCCAAGCTTTTTAAAAATGCCAAATTTATTAGGTCTATCATCAACAAATAAAAAGTTATCAATCCACAAGTTTTCAATATTGAATAAGTAGGTTTTTCCAAAATCATTCCCATGTAGCTCTTGGTGTAAACTTAAGTGGTATGGGTGAAATTTATGAAGTTTTAATATTCTATGGACCGAGCTTTTGCTGATCTGGAGTTCTCTACTCAGTTCTCGTGTACTGACATGCAAATTTTCCTGTATGTTCAATAAAACATTAAACATAAAACATCATTATTTATTTTATATAATTCATATTATAATCTCAAATAAACCATATCTCTCAAAAAGAGTGACATTTTTACTGTCTAGAACTAGTTTTCTCGTTTCTTCATCCTAATTAGTTACCTCAGAATGATTTTAAGAAAAATGCACGATTTTGACAATGATTTTTCAATATCTCGGAAGCAGTTGACAATAGCCTAATATAAGTTGATGTTAAAATGATTACCATAAAAATATTCATCTAAAACTGCAATAATATACCTAGTGTTCCATTTAAAATAACATAAGTTTGTGTACTTTGGTCCTAGCCTGGGACACTCTGTACAATCATGAATTATGAAGAATTCCTGATTTTTACTAGAATAAGTAAAAAGTTAAAAGATTTTTATTTTTTGTTTATTTGTCGGAAGGCAATTCCTTTGTCTTTCAAGACAATTATATATGTGGATGTTATAAAGATGTTACTTTATAAGCTAGGAGACCTAAAAAATTCCTAAATTATTGTCTGTACTTCGTGCGGTTATGGAGAACGGACTTTTCCTGAATAGGCAAATGTCGTGTTTAGGGATGAGTCAAGATTTTGCGTTAACATGGTGGATGAAAGAAAAATATAGATCATCTTCTTAGCACTTGGTTTGATAACTTAGTCCTGAAGATGCCTCTTGCAACAGAGCGCGAAACGTCGACTGCTTCAAAGTCCTCAACGCGGTTTCCACCCGGAAACCAATATATCATTGACTCAGACCGCGGAAGAAGTCTACAATCTAGATATTGTTAAATTGTGTTCCAACCATTTCAATTATTTTCCGCGGATTCCGTAACTTAATTCCGTTCCATTAATTATTATGTAAAATATTTTCCAAATATTCGTGTTTAGCTTTCTTTCATTCATTATGAATACTCAACTCTAGGGACTTTAGTTCGTTATTTCGTTCTTTTATCACATATTTTATAGGCTTTTAAGAACGTGTTAAACGTCCTATGAATAGACGTGTAAATTTGAGATTGCCTCTATACATAAATGATGAGCACAAGAGAGACAATAAAAAAAGATATAATCTAATAAATTATTATTAACAAAAATTATTAAATTTAACTAATCTTTAACCCAAAAATACGCCACCCTTTACTACATTGAGCTGCGATACGGATACTCACCCTAAAGCTATCATCAATCAAATTTCAGGATAATTATTTTAAAAACTACCCTCGCACAAACATAAAATTAGAGTGGTCTCCGGTTTGCTTGCGCGTTGCACTTGAAGTTTTATCGGGGAAATAGGATCGCTCGGCGGATTAAAACCGCCGAGAGCGCAGCCCTCGCCTCCGGCTGACATCAATCATTCGATTAAACCACAAAGGATCGCCGCGGAAATCCTGTTTACCAAAGGGACGAAGAATCGAATAAACCAAAAGCTCACGATTCAATAATTCGCGAGGAGGGCGCCACCGTCGCCGCCATAGGTAGTACGGGAAGCCGGCGGCAGGTGTCGAAGGGATCCGTGTAGATTTTGAGCGCAAATACGAAGCGAAACTTGACACGTGTGGAGCAATGACACCGCATGTGTGAGTACAAAATGTTGTATGTTTACAACAGTAAACATACGTCGTTTCTATTAAGCATTGAGGGAATTTGGAATTTTTGAAGTGTTACTTTGATTTTTTTGAGAAAGAAGAAAATTAACCCGGCTCCTCCACCATTTTTGTTTCATTACAATAAACACTAGAATTTGATATGTACCGTATACAAGGTGTTTTGTATAATAATAGTAGGTCATTTTGAAGATATTTAACCGATATACAATTATAAAAAGTGTATAAAATTTAGAAATATTGACAATTGTTACTGTTTAACTTTTCAGAAGTCGCGATTGCTCCAGGGATATTTTGTGTTGGACGGTGCATAGTGTGGCATTTTGGGAATCTAGCAGGACAAAACCCACAAAACCAACGATAATATGCTAAATCAGCCATATTTAAAGTTGGGCATCGTTCGGCTACAAGCCTTAGTGTCTATTACTATTCAAAAACCAATATTGTTATGCTGATTTCAAACGATTTGGTGAGTATTTTCGTCCGATATCAATTGTATACACTTTGTCGTATAATATACATGTTTGTGGTAAACTTCTACCATGGATAATTTATATCAAGGTATGTACTTTAGATCATAGTATACAAAACTATTCATTGAACAATGTATATTTTATAAAAAACCACCGAAATCTACACTAAAAGTGTAGATATTCGGATAGCATGAGCGCACATTTTACAATTATTTTTGAATATACAAGGTGTTTGATAAGATAAAAGTTATGTTTTCTTAAATAGAAAACCCTACCTTTGTGTATTTGTTTAACTCTCCTAATTTTTAGAACAATAAGTAGGTACTAAGATAGTAGTAATATCTAACCAATTGTTTTTGAGTTATTGCTGCTTTTGTGTGAAAACAACACTTTAACAAAGAAATACTTCTCAGCTACTGTAAATGTCTGCAATATGATAATCATGAAATCATAAAATTCAATTTAGGACAGAAATCTCTGATAATTTCTATATACATAGTATTTAATTTAAGTGTGTGTTTAATTTACATATTCGGACATTCCTAGTAAATCTTAGAAACTCCGATATTATTTTATTTAATATTATTAGAACATGGGCTTATAGCAATTATTATATTATGTTTTTGTTTTTAAAATATTACCGTAATTGATAATATCGCAAAAAATATGACACCATTTAGAATTTAAAGAATGACGTCAATTCCGGCAATATCGGAAGTAACGCTATCCTCAAGAAAATCAGAAACAAAACAATTGTGGTCTAATATTACTCCAACTAATTCCATTGTTTTTGTTTCATAAATAAAGAAGTTAGCAGTTTTGTGCAACTAGGTTGGCAAATTGCGGCACTGTGCCAAAGATAAGCATTATGTTTTTATATTCGGAATATTATCCAAATTAATAATATTGCAAAAAATATAAGATCCCGTTTAAAATTTCAAGAAAACGTCACTTCCGGCAAAACCGGAAGTAAGGACTACCTTCACCATACCACACTGTGCGGTGGTGTGGACCGACCTTGAAACGCAACCGTGAAACGAGACCTATTAGAGGCGATCGATATTTGTTTTATGCCGGTCACACAACAAAAATAAGAACAAAATGCGGGAAAATTGGCGTAATCCGTTTTACAGGGGCCAGCGCTTTTATGAATTGTAAATTAGCCTTATTATGTAAAAGAGGCGCGGTGTATTTCGCCCGGGACCCGTATTAATTATAAGAGATTGGCACTATATTAAAATACAAGCGCTGTTATTAGAGCAATATGCATTTTTATGCGGAAAAATCGCTTACGGCGTCGTACCGTAATTGATGCAAGAATTTTAGTACCAAACGACGGGCCATTATGCTTGTAATTCGTCTAGTAAATTAAAAAAACACAAAGCTTTGAGCGTATTCAAGGAAAAAGTCAAATTCGACGGGTTTTCCGACGAAAATTTCGCGTCTATATATGTAAAATTCAGGTTTGGTTTTTTTATTATCACTAGAAATATGCTTGGCCTAGGTGCTAACAGAGCCGATTTGTCCAAATGTGGCCCTGTTTCAGTGTACAACAAATCCTAAAAGCACAACTAGACAAACTAGACCTTTTCGACATCTATTTCGATAAGAATGCAATAAAGATAATTAATTTACTCGCAACCAGCACCTAGATCTTATAGTTTTTTAAACTATATCCAAACTTTGCGTTCCTACACCAACTTTTACTGAAAATTATTAGGGGAGACTGGTACACAATCGATTTATTACTATTTTTATTATTTAGACATATATTGTGTTTCAATTAGCAGAAACAAACTGAATAGTGAATTAACATGGTGCATATGTTACGGTACATGGTGCATTAAATATAAAAATGGGTGTTATTGATAATAAAATAGTTAACTTTTTTTAACACGCCGTCCTTGGATGTATACCAAATATCATTACCAATTATATCCAGTAGTTTCTAAAGTACAAGGGATACAAAAGAAAACATTCTGTATTATCAATGTTTTGTATTATTCGTAATTTTGGTCAATAGGCTAGCCGTACTGTAGATTTCCTGTTAAATTTCGACTTCTTCCGTATAAATTAATAATTTATGAGACACAAACATGGCTTGATGAGTGTTCGTGGATGACTTTGGACGTGGGGGTTTGAAGTGGAGGGTTTGGGATACCGAAGAGTGGCCCTACCAATGATTATTCCGGGATTTCTGTGGCGTCTGTGCTGATGTTATGGAACAATTCGGAGTTGTGCTAATTTCCATGATAGAGAAGTGTGCAGATGGCGAATTCGGGCCGCGCCGGTTTCCATCCGAATAAATGCATGGAAACGATGGACATCGGACGGCCCTGTCTTCGTCGCCTCATGCATTTTGTATGAGGAGTACAACACGTTCGCACTTGGCGCAAAAATCGCGTTTCCATTCTCGAAGTGGACTTTTCTCTGCATGCTATCTCACCGCACAAGTGGCGTACTGGGATATTACGATGGCTTGATGGTTATTTTAAGCGTAGAGGTCAATTACCACTATATACCACTCATATATCACTACATGTTATCCGTGTAACATTATAATGAGTGGCGAGCTCGAGTAGGCTAACGTGGACTGGTGTTAAACACAATGAGGCATGAGTGAGGCATAAATGAGGTATGGATGACGCATGCAAATGTATATATTTGGTCAGAAATATATATTTACTTGAAATATATACGTATGATGCCACCAAAAGATTTCGATCACTTCAAATAAAACATGTTTCTTCCTACAAGAATAATATGTTTCCAAATAAGTAAAACCAAATTATACCGGCGTAATCAGCGTCAAAAATTGTATCAAGAACGACAACCTTAATTTGATTGAAGGTAGTTGAGTTTTTGCCGACTGGCTAAAATTTTTTAACATATCACGTATTTTAAACAATAATTTAGAAGTAGCACACCTATCTCAAAAACAAGGACCCGGATCAACATGAAACCTTTGCTATCTTACTAAAATGGGCGCGCTGATTACAAATTTATATAGGAAAAGTCTCTGTCTCTACTGGTTACCGAGTTGTGCTGAACTTCCGGTTTTTCAAATAATACAAAAATAAACGAAATGGACCACATAACATGAAAATGGTAAATCTTAGGCATATAAAAGTATCATATTTTTGATAGACTCAACGAGCGCTATCATTTGGTAGTGGGTAAACCTTTCTATCACGAACGGTTGCAATGTTCAATTTTTTTCTATCTAAAAGTGCTAAATTTAGAACGAGAAAACAATTATAACTTTTTGAGAGATAGAGCGTTCTAATGTAGTCATGCTTATGTATTGGGATGTGCTGAATTTAACGGTGAGGTCGGTTTTCCCGTAGCGTGTACGGTTTAGCCAGAAAGTGGGAAACTAGAATTTCCGCGGTTTATCGCGCTTTGCTCGCGAACCGCGCACCTTAGAGCAACGCGGCTTTCAGAAATGAATTCCTCGGCCAATTTCCCATTACACAATGTATCTGATCTATAAACGTGTATAATAATAATTTGCATCCCAACTACTTTGCTCGTAATCGCACATGAAGCGAAATAATAACATTCAACCACCGATAAACAACGTAAAATCTAAGTTTCAAAAATCCTCCTGAACAAACTAAAATAGATAGAGGGCTGTACTTTTTAGAATTAATTACCAAATGTATCTGATCCATAAACGTGTATAATAATAATTTGTATCCCAACTACTTTGTTCGTAATCGCACATGAAGCGAAATAATAACATTCAACCACCGATAAACAACGTAAAATCTAAGTTTCAAAAATCCTCCTGAACAAACTAAAATAGATTGAGGGCTGTACTTTTTAGAATTAATTACCCAATGTATCTGATCCATAAACGTGTATAATAATAATTTGTATCCCAACTACTTTGCTCGTAATCGCACATGAAGCGAAATAATAACATTCAACCACCGATAAACAACGTAAAATCTAAGTTTCAAAAATCCTCCTAAACAAACTAAAATAGATAGAGGGCTGTACTTTTTAGAATTAATTACCCAATGTATCTGATCTATAAACGTGTATAATAATAATTTGTATCCCAACTACTTTGCTCGTAATCGCACATGAAGCGAAATAATAACATTCAACCACCGATAAACAACGTAAAATCTAAGTTTCAAAAATCCTCCTAAACAAACTAAAATAGATAGAGGGCTGTACTTTTTAGAATTAATTACCCAATGTATCTGATCTATAAACGTGTATAATAATAATTTGTATCCCAACTACTTTGCTCGTAATCGCACATGAAGCGAAATAATAACATTCAACCACCGATAAACAACGTAAAATCTAAGTTTCAAAAATCCTCCTGAACAAACTAAAATAGATAGAGGGCTGTACCTTTTAGAATTAATTACCCAATGTATCTGATCCATAAACGTGTATAATAATAATTTGTATCCCAACTACTTTGCTGGTAATCGCACATGAAGCGAAATAATAACATTCAACCACCGATAAACAACGTAAAATCTAAGTTTCAAAAATCCTCCTGAACAAACTAAAATAGATAGAGGGCTGTACTTTTTAGAATTAATTACCAAATGTATCTGATCCATAAACGTGTATAATAATAATTTGTATCCCAACTACTTTGCTCCTAATCGCACATGAAGCGAAATAATAACATTCAACCACCGATAAACAACGTAAAATCTAAGTTTCAAAAATCCTCCCGAACAAACTAAAATAGATAGAGGGCTGTACCTTTTAGAATTAATTACCCAATGTATCTGATCCATAAACGTGTATAATAATAATTTGTATCCCAACCGATACCGTTTGAACCGTCGACATCGGTCTATTGGATCGGACATAGTTTGCGTTCAAAGTTTCTAACATAGTAAAATGGGTGTTTTTCTCAATAGTAGTAAGATATCACTTAGTGACTTTTACCTTTAACCCGACGAAATATTTGCCATATGCGTGGGAAATGGTTAGTATCACTTACCATAAATTGCTATGATAATGGATGCATTCATCAATAGACGCAGAACATTTTTATTTCTCATTAAATTCAAGATAAGATACTAACCGTTTAGCACTCAAGAAATACTTAATAATAATAATAAATAATTGAAGGAACATCAATGGATGTACATAATAGTTCTCTAGTTGTAAAACCCGGTAAGCAGCCAATTTAATCCAACTATTTAATTACGCTTAATTAACAGAATAAATTCGCGTATAGCACCTACGTGAAAAACACCATCGGCGAATACATTTCCGGACAATCGCAATTGGAAAGTTGGGTGAACGTAAAACCATTAGTCAGAGAGGGTGTGTGCGGCTCTGCGCTGTTTAAAGTTAGTGCAATTGTATATTGAATTCGAAGTGCGCATCACGGACAAGCGGGCGAGAGCGCGCGCGGGGGCCACATGTGGCCCCTATTCTAACAGCTAGTATAACCGCACTCCGATGGTGAAAATCAATTTCCGGCGGGGGCCCTACAATGTGCGGCGGACCCGTAACCGCACACATACGCGGCTACGTAATGCGGAATCCATTGTTCTTTAACGTATAGTAATACCTTGAGCACACGTTTGCTCTGTTCATTGTTTTAATTAATTGCGGAAAACGACATCAAAGGAGAACCATTTACTATTATTATAGTAGCGTCCGTCGTTTTGCACCGCCGCGTTTAACTAGCATTCCCAGGTAGATTTTCAATTATATACACCGTTCCTCGACACCAACGTTCATACTTGATTCGTGATCACATAACCATATTAGGGATGATATAACGACAAGGAGATACAGTACAACCCTGTATCCGGACATCTTCTAGACTCCACAGTCAACACATATTATGAAAATAGAAGCCTCCTGTTTAAAACGGGTATGTGAAAAACCTATAAAGGTTTTTCAGGTCATTAAAAAGAAAAAACATTCGACTATGCTAAAAAAAACATAATCAAAACTTTTGTTTTACTAAAGGGACCACAAGGACGTGTTACTAGTCACCCTCATTTTTTACAATTCTGTATATTTTTAAACTCTTTGCAACCGTTTTAGTGAAGTTAGCCTAATCAGCCTAATCCTTACTGTTTTTGAAGTTTGAATTTTTTATAAAACATTCGACTATGCAAAAAAAAACAATCAAAACTTTTGTTTTACTAAAGGGACCACAGGGACGTGTTACTAGTCAACCTCATTTTTTACATTTCTGTATATTTTTAAAGTCTTTGCAACGTTTTAGTGAAGTTAAGCCCGGCCTAATCCTTTCAGTTTTTAAGTTTGAATTTTTTATAAAACATTCGACTGACCCAAAAAAACCATAATCAAAACTGTTGTTTTACTAAAGGGACCACAAGGACGTGTTACTAGTCAACCTCATTTTTTACATTACTGTATATTTTTAAAGTCTTTGCAACGTTTTAGTGAAGTTAAGCCCAGCCTAATCCTTACAGGTTTTGAAGTTTGAATTTTTTATAAATCATTCGACTATGCAAAAAAAAAAACAATCAAAACTTTTGTTTTACGAAAGGGACCACAAGGACGTGTTACTAGTCAACCTGATTTTTTACATTTCTGTATATTTTTAAAGTCTTTGCAACGTTTTAGTGAAGGTAAGCCCAGCCTAATCCTTACAGTTTTTGAAGTTTGATGTTTTTATTACCTTATTTGTCTAAAAAATATAATCGTTTTATGAAACAAACTCAATCTCAACTACTAGAAAGTTGTTTGACGTGGTTTATGACAAAATTCTAGTTAGAATAGAAGCTAAGAAGTTAACCTAGTGTTCCAATAACAAACTTAAAATTGTAGTTCAATATTATGAACATGCTGTATACAATTAGTTGTGAACACGCTGTACACAACTAGTAGTGGATTGAAATTGACAGAAGCATCGATTCTAAATGTAGTTCAATCATAAATCATTCCGAATAAAGTTGTACTTGTTCAGAATTAATTTGGTTCTTAACCTGTTTTTTAGACAACAAAAACCCTGTTGTGGCCAGTCAGATGTCTTTTCATACGAGACAGCCCCCCTGCCAAACGTTGATGTGCTGACAATACTGTCAATAGAATCAGAATATTTTAAAATCCTGGCTAACTAATTTTAATGCAGTACGAGCGATCCCTTTGTTATGGAATTTCCTCATGCAGCTAAACTATTACTTTTACCAAATACTGTCATCGACATAACTTATACAAAATTTGATCTAATTTAATTTATATGTAACTATTTTGACAAAATTTCTAGTTCCTTTGGACCCCATTCGACGACACTTCTTTCAGTTCTAAATTTAGTCATGAAACATCTAAATATAAAGTTTAGTACCGATGTCTTTGGTACTATTTTCCGGAATCGTCGCCACAAAAATGGAACACACACACACAGAATTTTTGTGCCTCGGTCAAAAATGTCCAGGGAACACACTAATTTATTTGTCCTGTGTTTTTGTTATTTAAATATCCATTTCGTATAACTAAATAAAATAGTTTGAATTTTTCGATGTTTTGAAACTTATTCTCCACAGCACACCTTATGTATGTACAAATGCACCGCACGCCGTTGTTTTGGTTACTGCATAGTGTCATGTCAAAGATATCAGGATTTATAACCAAAATTAAAAATCAACTGCCAAAAAAAAAGATAGTTTAATCATATACCTTGCATACATTTATACTCGACTGTACATAAAATTGGTAAACGCATTTAGTGTGACCGTAACCTACATTACGATTGTCAATCAAAAGCCATCGTGTTGATTATAATAATACCGTGCTTGCTTTGGCCGACCACAATGGCAGGTCGTCTACGTATTACCTCACAAATCCGACATGAAATGTGCATGCAATGATCAGCGTCAGGCGACATCGCGTCAGGTGACAAATGAACACTAGGTGTGTATTCTCTATCACTGGGTGTCGTGTGTATGTGTGTGTATAATATGGGACACGGTGGGTGGATGCACTTGCATTTGATTGACATTGCACCATCTGCCTTTGTTGGCAATGCGGCACAGCGATGTCGATGTCCCATACACCTATTTGATGTGTCACGAGCCATTCGCTATAACACCTAATGTGCTAGCAAGATAATTGGGTTCCTATGTTTGGTATAACTTTTGAACCACTGCGCCGATTTTTAAGATTTATTCAGCAGATTGTAAAGAACATAATGAATTATCATGAAAAAGAACCTTCAGGAAGAATGATTGTTTGTTTTTAATTAATTTTGATGATATTGTGTCTTAAATAAGCACATATTGGTTTATATACAAAGTGTTTGTGATGTTAAGCTTTGCAGATCAAAACGTTTTTTTTTCAAAATTAAATTGTATTCTGAAAATCATCGTACAGTTCTTTCGGTGTTTTTAAGTACTTTTTGATACAATTATCAAAACACGTTCAAAAATGGAATTAACTCAAAAATTAAATTTTACAACAAAAAATTCTTCAGTAATTGTTCATAATCTGTTTAAATTTTTAAGAAAACTGAATATCAGGTTACACCATTGAATGGTACATAAAAGAAACTGCCTGTCATTGTTTGACCCAACACTTATTTTTTTACAATAATGCTATAAATATTAATGAAATAACCTCAAAATTTCTGAGAAAATGCTAAATAATCTTTTTTTTTTAATTATACCCCCCATTTACTGTGGTATGGTATATTGACTTTGTCACAACATTTAATTGAAAACTGGTTCGTCTGTCTAGCCATGTCCGTCTGTCTGTCCGTATGTCTGTCTGTCTGTCCGTCTGTCTGTGTGGCTGTCCGTCCGTGTGTCTGTCTACATAATAACTGCCTTAATTTTGAAGTAATTGATCTGAAATTTGGTATACGAGCATATCTCTTAAAAAATAAGCACAAGCAAAAAGCACAATAGGCAAAAACGTTTCAGTCGTTTTTCTACGTTGCGTGGCAGTTGAACTCCGTCCCGGCTGAAGTTAATTTTTTACTAGTTTTATTTACAATAACTAGTATACTACTATACTATTTCACGTAAACTCAAAACAGACTAGAAAAAAATCGACAATTTTCTTTTTATTTGTTACTTTATTTCCACAATAACTTAGTTTTGACGAAACTTCTGAAAGTATATGTATATCTTATTATGGTGTTAAATATTTATTTTTATCCAGTAGCTTTCAACTTTTTTCGGCCCGAAACAAATTTTTTTAAATGAAAAATCGTCAGTGAAAAGACGTCGTATAATTTTTCAGTAAATGTTCATAACGTGTTTTAAATTAAAAAAATATGAAACAGTTCAATGTCGTTTTCTTCCTTTGCTTGCAAAAGCAGTGAGACCGATATTCTGCATATTTGTTCATGATCTACAACTTTCTGTAACTGTCCTTTATAAAAATAAGTGTAGATCCCATTACAGCAACATTTTATTTTTGGAATAGACAATAATTATAGTAGTAAAGTCACAATTCAGTTTGGCATTACTAGCTCTACATAAAACTGTAATAACGCTCTTTATTAGAAGGGTTAATGACTTTCGTGCTAATAATACAAACAAAAAAATAGGAGAAAAAATTATAATAGCCCCCTTTCTCACCTCTTGAATTACCGACGTTCGTTAGCCAGCGCTCAATTAATAATGATAAATCGCCCAGTCGTTAATATCAATTTACAGACGCATAAATACAGTCGGTTGATTCTCATCGCGCGCTGTTTGTGTCCAATTTAGCCCACCCATTGTACGTAAACGTGAAACTCACGTGAATCGATACGTATACGCAAAGTTTTATTAGCATGCATGGGTATTTATTATTGGTAACTGCCGTATTTAAATTCTCTTGGGGTTCTCAGATTGTAAACAGTTTAGTTTAGCGTATAATTATAACTTGTGTTATTAGCTATCTAGAATTAATTTATTAATTATTAGTGCACTGCGTTGTGGGAACTCGGTTTGACCTAAATCTGTTTCGGTTTATTAACATAGTTAAGAGGGGGGACCAACAGCTGATCCAGAGCAGCTCGGCTGTTTTTCGATAAGTTTGGAAAATCAGTCGAGAATTGGTCTTTTCTACGGTTTATCAAGTCATATCGGCAAAACACACGTACTATGAATATGTGGAATATTTGAAAGTGTAGAGAGTTTATGTGCCCATATACATTTATATAATAAGTTATTCTTTATTTATAAATTTGTAATTCATATATTATTTATAAAAGACAATTAGACAACATAAGCTATATAATATTGTATAGCTTTATTAATGTTTGATCCTCATTTATTAGGTACAAAATTAGGTTAAAAATTGTTTATAACAAAAAAATTTCGAACTTATCATAAAATCCGTACGTACTTCTCTCGATAATGTTGTTCTGAAGCTGCATATAACATTTCAAATGAATTGACGGAGATCAGTTCAAGTTATCTTTCCGGCCAGTTTGAAAAATACGGTTTTGAGAAAACACGGTTTAAAGTATTGTGTAACTTTGATGTATAGAATTATTGTGTTTTACTATAATCGGCGATGCCTGGACCATATAATGATCTTTTCAAATTAATATTTTCCTCCTCTTGTTTCTTTCTGTTTGATTTTGACGTCGGGCCTGTTTTGCAGCGTCAGTCAGCGATGGCTCTGAAAACACGATGCGCCGTGCGTCAGCCTTCGCGCAGAAATTATTGCAGTTTGGCTCGATGCTCATACATAATACCTCCATAATCTTCATAAGGCTGGATAATGCATCATTGACAACACATATGGCTATACTTGCTGCAATATGCACAATTGCTTTGCCATTTGAAAGTGCTTTGCAGTATTTAGATTTTATGAGAATATCTACAACATTTCTCCAGCTGATAAACGCCACCAATCATACGGAGAAGAAAAGCTGTTTTCAAAATGTTTTCTGTATGTTCCATCGTCCGAGACAGTTACACCATTATTTTTTTACTAATTTCAGTTGTTGACAAACTGCTTCTGTTGCGATAAAAATGGTGCGAAGACCTTTATCGTAAAATTAGTGAAAAATCTGTCGAGGAAGGTCCCTGAATGCGCAAAACTTTTCAATTCCATCTACACCTATTCTTATGCGCATGGCAAGGATACTTCCGCTATTCATCTCATATCCTTTTTGAACAAATGGGCAACTCCGATTGAAAGTTTGTTCAAAATTCTCACAAGAAACCAAAAAAGTTTGAAACGTATTGTACCTTATTTCCAAGATCCCAAGAAACATTAAAGCAAAAAAATTATTTTTCGAAAAATGTCGTTGACCAATCGAGTCATAACAACCAAAACAGCGTGTAATTCAAATCCTGCGTCTTATTGAGACACTCTTAATATTGCAGTTTAAAATAATCAATCGGATACCCTGTACTTACTTTTGAATAGGCAAATAAATAATTCTAGCATTCTAGCGCTTGTTTCCGAGGCAGAGTCGTCGCCCGGTTCGTTGACTGCGCCATGTCCGAGCATGTTTATGTTGTCCCTGACTATCCGGCAGCCTGAATATTGAATGATACCCGTCAGATGCGGTTAGTTTATGTGTCGATTTTACGGCCCAACCGACCGGGCGGCACGGCCTCCTTTCATTTAGGTGAAAGCTCCGCGCGGCAAAAACGAACAACTTATCCTCGGAAAATATAAATTAGCTGGCCTAGCTAGCCGCGGCGGTCGGTAAGGCCAACTGTTAACCCAAATTCATGATTTATCATCGCCGTCCGTCTGATTTACTTTATATATTCGGTGGACCGCTCCAGGAAAAGGATTTATTGTTATTATTACTGGCGAAATTTTATATACCTAAGAGAGAGAGAGAGAGAGAGAGGAAGAGAGAGAGAGAGAGAGAGAGAGAGAGAGAGAGAGAGAGAGAGAGAGAGAGAGAGAGAGAGGGCGTGTTACGACTTAGTAATTTGATTTCGGGGAACCACAGGCTACCACGGATCTCTGGATCTGCACCCCTCCAATGTTTATCTTCCATAATGTTGGCCACGCTTTGCATTATTAATTGCCCTGTTTTCGTACACGAGTCGGCCGGACTGGAGGCTTGTTATGTTATATTGTGTTAATTAACATTAAAAACAGTCGGAATCGCTACCCAAACCACTTCGTTATTTTTACAGAAACGTACTTGTTATACAGGGTGATCTACAATGAATTATTTGTGCACTAATTGCTTGATTTGCTGTAGTTTATGAAATAAAGTCAGTCGATTTAAATCAGTGGTTCCTAACCTAAAAAATCTGATGTGACCAGGCACATGACTTTATCATACAATATATAAAATTAATAGTTTAGCTGCATGAGATTCTATTTGATCAAGATCGATCGTATTTGCATTAAAATAAAATGAATAAGCCAGGATTTGACAGATATTGACAGTAGGTATTGTCAAAAAATCTGATGTGGCCAGGCACATGACTTTATCATACAATATATAAAATTAATAGTTTAGCTGCATGAGAATCTATTTTATTGAGATAAATCGTAGGTATTGTCAAAGCATCATCATTTGACACTACCTACACTACGTCATTAGAATAATAGTTATTTATGTCACAAGTGCGGAAAGTACGGAATAGCGCGACGAGCGGTGATGCGGCACGTCACCGAAGGCGGTGCGTCGCCGTCGCTTGTGAGCTAGTCGTGCTATCTAGTTTTCGGCAGGAGTGACATCAACGTTTATTGTGTTACTTTTTGAGATAAGTGTATTAAAAAAATAATTGAAAATGGTCATATTTCTGTATAGGAAATGTTAGGTTGGTACCACTTTGACGAAACGTCAAGTTTAAAAAGCTAATTCAAATTCTGACAGATTTATATTTGTTCATGACACATCGCTATACTTTATTCACAATTTTCTCAATTTTTCGTTTTTAGAATTAGATATAACAACGGGTTGAAGTTTCTTATCAACAAACAATCAAATTGGTGATCTTATTTTATTTGAAATTTGTATTTTGTACTTTGCCGCACTAGAGCGGCAACGTTCCATAGCGGTTCTCCAACCTCTGATGAAATCGGCTGTTATCGAGTGTGACAGCACAAAAAAATATTTGTCAAAGTTCTGGCTACTATGTAGTTTCATATCAATGCAGATGCGACCGATCTCGATCAAATAGAATTTGCTCATGCAGCTAAACTATTAATTTACAAATTACAAAGTAATAATTTACAAAGTACACTGTACCACGCCTAAATGTATACAAACGGTCACTTTTTGACATTTCAAATCCCAACATTACACCCAACAGGATTCGCTGCCAGCTGTGAAAAAATAAATAAAATCAGATAAAAATGCCTAGTAGATTTGGTAATCATATCCATAAAAGAAAGCAAAACCTTTATAAAGGTTTTTTAAATTTTTAATTGCTTTTGTTTCAAAAAGAGTAGAAACTCTTTCTAAATAACTTCTAAAATACGGTAGAATAGGAACATATTTATCAAAATTTTGATGCAGATGTAGTTCTTCATGAATCATAATTAGCTTTTTTACATAAAATTATAATCTCTGAATTTTAGAACCAGATGTTCTAAAATCGTTAGTTATTTAATATACACAATTAACTTTAATTTTGTTTCATAAATAATGTGGCATTCGCAGTGCTTTATATTTTGTTACCTGTCATGTCAGTACTGCGTTACGCAAACAAAAAGCTCCAACAATTTTTTTTTCATATATAACATACACTGCATTATTTATGAATTGTAATACATATACGTAGGAGTGGGTCCATTAGTGTATTAAACCTGAGTAATAACTATCACAATATATCTCCGCACACAAACAAACCGCAGAAATTACGTTGAATCACCGCAATATTACCAAAAAACGCGGTGGTTGGCGTGTTTAGGCTGCGCTTAAATGAAGCGCCATCTGTTAGAAAGATTGAGCAGATGATTTGTGAACGCACATCATCGCTGATGTTGTCCGTTACCAAATAATATATCTCCTAATTTACACAAATGCCCTCTGCATCATTCACTGTTACCATCCACTTTCAAACTCGCTCGCAGATTATTTTTACTTTTACTTAAAACGAAACAGAAGACAAAAATGGACACCATTTTGCAGTTCATCGAATAAATTGTTCGTAACGCCATACGCGTCGTCGTTCTAGATGGCGCCACGTTTGCGGTGGCAGATTGCAGCGATGGCATCAATAATGATGCACAACTGTTCGAAAAAACGCGTTTAACGAGCGAACCACCCACTCGAGACTCATAAAACTCGGGAATAAAAGTTCGAATTCGAGTTTACGATGGGTAAAACGGCAGGTGCGCGGCCTGTCTTATACGTATGTTATTCGCGGGCCATTCGAGTATTTCTAAATGTGTGTATTTTTATACTATAAATTATCATGTGTGTTGTTTTTTAATATTAGCAAACTTGATTCCTCGACCGGCGATTGCGTGGGTTTCGGATTCAAATCCAGGTCTGGGTTATTTTTACAATAATTTCTAGATTCCTCAAACTTTGTATTTTTGCCTGCAATTCTTGAAAGTTTTTTTTTACAAGTTTCATGAGTGCGACTTCTTATTCAACATAAAGTAGTCCCTCAGTGATACAAATATTTTATGATTTTCGGCAAACTTTTCTCACAAATAGCATAACTTTTAGTATAATTTTTGCTTTGGATAAATGGTTAAACAACAATTGAAAAGGTTATAGCAATTATTGCTATCACTATATTTGCATTTAAACAGCGATGTAAGTACTAATTAATATACTTGTTGTACTTGTACTATATTTTATAGTAGTAGTAAGTAGTAAGTATGGGAATGAAATACAGGATGTCTCTGAAATAAGTTCTAACCTTGAAGGAGCATATGCCCCAGGGCCAAACAAATAACTTTTGTCTAAATATGACGTAGCGGAAATGTCTTTTTGGGTCCCCTATTCCTTAGAACAGTCTATAGAATGTAGTTTTATTTTATCGATGGTAGAGTTTGTGATAGTTCACACATTGTTTACATACGTATAACACATAATTGATTCTTGAATTCACCGATTTTAACCCAAAGTGCAACAGAATGATAGAAATCTGTGTCCCTATTGACCACCGACATAAGGTATTTTAAATTAGGTAACTAAAGATTTAAATTGGTTTAATGAATGTTATCTGTATAATACAGAACTTATATATAATCGAAAAGTGATGGCATTTGATGACACACAAAAGGCAGATTTATAAATGTTTACTATATAACTTAGGCTGGGTTTTCGGTGCTGATTTTGTATGATTTTGATATTTATTTTTTCAACAATATTGTAATTGTTTATCAATAATCTGAGGATTCGCTTGTGTTTGTTTAATATAGGTACATATATATAATTTACCTTTTTTTCTATTTATATGCCTAAAACTAGACGTTTATTTTGAATTTATACATAATTAAGAATATTTTTTTACATTGGTTGGGTTGACGTAATTATGAGTATTTATATTTTTTAACTAGATATGAATATACGGACATCCCATATCTTTCCGGACTTACCGTTATGATTAATGTATATATAGTAAATGGTGATATACAGGCGGGATGTAAATTTTTTAATAAATTAAAAATTACAGCCACAACCTGGATTTTAACCAGGGACCTTTATGTCGCCAGCACAATACTCTACCAACTGTGCTATTGAGGCCTATGACATCTGTTAGGGAAAATTCTCATATAAAGGAAAGGAAGTAACCAACGCTACAAAACCTAACCTATGACACCTATCAAATGCCATCTACATGACATAGGCCTCAATAGCTCAGTATTGTGCAAGCGACACAAAGGTGCCTGGTTCAAATCCAGGTTGTGGCTGTAATTTTTAATTTATTTAAAATTTACATCCCGCCTGTATATCACCATCTACTATATATGTAATACTTTTTGACTCAAATAAACGTTTTATGTAGCAAATAAATATATGTTTGTCTGTATTGAACCAACTATTTATTTAACTTAGGAAAAATTTCTGCCAGTGTAAAAGTATGCAATAAATTCAATAACGCCATCAAAATTCAATTTATTAGACGATTTTTGACCAAATTTAGTCCATAATTTAAACACTTCTTCGTTGTAACAGCTGAAATTGACAATTTATTCCTACTTCGTATTACAAAAAAAAAATGAATTATGAGTGTGGGTCGTTATATGAGATTGATAAAAACTGTGGAATTACATTAGGTTTAGAAGCTATAGAAAAAGCTAAATAAATAAATTAGGGACGCACTGAGGAACTTCCACATTAAAGTTATGTTTTGACTGTACCAGAGCTCATTTTAAAGTCATCTCCCAACAAGTACTGACTCGAAACGCTCCCACCAAAAAAAAAAAGCGAGTATACTGAAAAGTAGGGTAATTTAAGCAAACGTCTGCCAGTCGAGCACTGTATCTATCTGTATCTCCTCATTTCCAGCCTTGCGATGCGATTTTTCGAATACGAGACTTCGACCTGATGACTCCCGGCGCTTCAGCATCATCGATTTTCAATCACATCCCTCTCTATGCTAATTTGGCAGTAGCGGTAACGTCTCGAACGGCTCGCGTCCGCCCACCCGTACACAATAAAGTATTTATAACGGGTAATATCGAAATGCTGTTTGCGTAGTATTTATTTACGTGTCCGACTTGCCGGCCCCCACTGGTGACTGCAGATGGCACACAAAACACAACGCTAATGGATGTGGTTAACAATCGACTCGACTTGACAACAATCGGCACCGAGATAGGGGTTAGGGGGGGTGGGGGTCGGCTAATGCACGCTTTTGTGAGCGGCCGAAACGCCCACCCCCGCCGTGACATCCATTTCACCGGCGACGCCGACCGAAGCTCGGATCGCACCGAATTATTATGAGCTGATTTTAAGGACCATCCGGCTGAGAGGAGCGCCGCCTGGCGGCCGACTAGCAAAACTTCCGCTTGAATCGGAAATGTTCGAAAGTTTGATGGATGATTCTTACTTTCTTTATTAATTTTAGTTCGGTTTCCGATATAATGATCGAGCGAAATTGTTTTGTTGTAAAGAGGCAAGTTTTAGGGTAACTGGCTTGCCATCTATACATTTCATTTAACTTGTCGTGTGCTCCTTTTTTCGTTATGGTGGAGAAAATGAAATATAATATAATATAATATAATATAATAAGAACCCGGCCCAGCAAATAAAAAAGAACTACAATTTGTTATAAACCATTGTAAAGCATTCCGAAGAAAAAACTAAAGACAACAATAATAGAGGAAGTAAATTATATGAACCAATCTTTCAAGTGCACTCCATTTTTTTCGTTTATAACTTATTGAGTTTTGGATTATTTGTGTTGTACCTACTATTGAAACTGTAATTTCATTGCCTTAAATTTTGGGACCAGATCTGAGTTAAAGATCTTTTTTTCAAATAGGCAGTTTTGATAGATTTCTTTGCGCCGAACACAAATCCTGACTCAAAAATTTCGACTAACGCATCATCTTGCGTTTTTGGTTTTATTATGTTGGGACACCCGGGAACATCACTTAAGATGGCGTTTAAATCGGAAATGCACTTATAATTTTCAATTGGTTATTCCATATGCATGTTTAAGTTTGTGCATTAAAAATATACGTTAGAGGGAACTTTGTATCTTTGCTAATAATAAAAAATATCTGGCTTAATTCTGTCAAATGTACACAGATAGAAAAGATTTCTTGTTGCAAAGAAATGTATTTGTTTGAATTTATTCTTTTGGGTCAAAACATATTTCTTTGACGCCAACAATATTTACTTCATTGAATACTCTAGTTTATTTGCTTGCAGAGATTAATTTATTTGAATTATTTATTTAAGTGGAATAAATATATATGGATACAAACAAAAATTACTTTCCTTTAAAGTAATATTTTAGTTTTGATTTAAAAAAAAACGTTTCTTTACACCAATGAATTATAATTTTGATTCTAACATATAAATTTGTATATAAGGAGAGATTTATTTTGCTTAAAGTAATATTTTGTCTTTGGCTTAAAAATAGGTTTACTTCCGCCAAAGAAATCATATTTTGATTAAAATAAATATATTTTTACACAAGAAGAGATTTATTTCCTTTAAAGTAATATTTTTGTTTTGGCTTTAAAATAGGTTTACTTCCGCCAAAAAAATCATATTTTGATTCAAATAAATATATTTTTAATGTCATCCAACTGTATTGTTAGATGGCGCTGTAAACTCTCTCCTCGCACTTCGTACATGTCGAGAGTATAAAGCCGCGTGATCGACAGTATAGAACTTATAGAGTACAGTGCCTGCAGGTTCAAGTTGCGATTCCAAATCAGAGTACACTTTACTAACTTAACATTGACTATATGTTGGGTTGGGAAGACCAAGCACTGGTCGAGGATGTGCGACATCCAAAAAAGGAGGTGACATATGGCGAGTCTTCCGAAAAATTCTTGTCTATTAATTCCTTCAATAAATTAATAATTTTAAGCATTTTAACTCGACCAACAATTTTGTTAATTTAAAAAATGTAATTCTTTCACTCAACACAATCATAATTATTTGAAGTAAATAAATCTCATTTCTTATAATACACAAATTGCAAACTTTTTAACTGGAAACATAAGTTGTTTGACACAAATCAACGTTCTTTCTACCAAACAAATATTTCAAATAAATGCGTTTTTATCCGCAAATAAATATTTCTTTGCCTCTATTGAAACAACAAATTTCTTTGAGTCAATGCATATTTATTTGAATCAAACAAAAATTTCTCTCTGTGTGGGTGACGAATTCTGTGAATATCGGCGTTTTTAGTTGATCGCAAGACGACTAAAGGACATAGGTAGCCATCGATAATTTTAAAATCCATCAGCTAGACTCGACAGAATTGAGCCGGATATTTTTTATATTATCGCCAAAGGTTCCAAGTTCACTTTAACTTATAATTTAAATGGAAATACCTAATCATTTCAGTGTAAATCTCCTTAAAACATTATGAAGTACATTTGGTTATCTACTCACTTCGAGGCCAACCTTAAAATATAAACGTCACATGTTTTTGACATTTTGATCTTAACTTTATCGAAAACTTTAGTTCCGATGCATAATGCTGCGCAAATAAATGACATTATTAATAAATACATTTACAATATCCACGTTTCCCAGAGTTATGAATATTTTATAATTTTTAATTGGCGTCTTTCCGATATTTTCACAAGAATCCTCTTTATTACTGGAGAGATTTAAAACATAAATAGTTTTAAAAGAAAATAGATAATACTTTTGTTAGTTTAAACTTAGTGAGGTTTCATTCTTATTCATTCATACATGATATAGGTATTTAAATGCCGATTGTCACCTAACTAATCTAGATAGGTGGTATAGGTGCCATTGTATAGCACCTATATATTGTATAAAATTAAAACCTTAATTTTGATTATTTCCAAATGGTCATTTTTTAAATTTTGAAAGGTCAGATAATAGCCTATACAGTTTTTAGTAAATTCTCGAAGTTTGAAACTAGGACTGAAATGGGTTCATGTCTTAAACAAAAGTAAAGCTATAAAATAACACCTATGCGCTCTCTAGATTAATTAGGTGAGCGACAATCGGCCTTGAAATATATCAATTTCGAACGATCTTGAAAATTAGGCATACCCATAATACCAAAACGCGATAACATATCATAAAATTTGGTATTTTTCTCCATGTAGACAATAATTGTACAAAACTTTATCAAAATCCAAAGTGGCGAGGAATAAAACTGTGTTGATTTGACATGGAATTACCCTATGTAGATATCTTATCGATGGAATAATCATTTCATATTATTATATTTTGCCAAACGCATTACTAATACAGCAAAATCAAGCACGTGCGTACCAAATACCAAGATATTATTTTCTTGTAGAAACTAAAACATTCAAGCATTATTCGTCGTATAGGAATTTTTCAGGCATACAATAACATGTTTTTTTGTCCAACCGGCCTCAGCGTTTGAGAACTTGAAACGTTTCTTTCCAAATGTGCATTATTTTGAATCGAAGTAACATTTTTATGGTTATTTTAAGGTATTTTAAGAGTCGACATCTCTGTTGTAAATTAAAACCATACAATGATACACAGTATTGATTTTGTTGAGATTTCAAACACTGAGTGTATTTTAGTTGTTATTAATATTTTAGATGGTTAATGTATAGGGTTAGATGATAATTTCTAGCTATGGCCAAAGCCACCCTAGTATGATATTTCAAATAGGTATAGTTTCGACGAATTATTTACAATATTCGATCTCCCTGAAGTTTCATAAGAAGTTTTACCTAAATTTCTTATTTAATTTGTAGGTAATTGACGCTACAAGATAAAAATACATCTACACAGTTCCCTTACAGAGTGATTCTCAATAATATTAAGTGGCTTACCTGATATTCCGTCGTACGTCCACCACTCCTGCCAATTGTCACAGCCAACTGTAACAGAAAGAAGAAAGGGGGCGTAAGAATTGGCGTTAGCGTCGCTCCGAGTCGCAATTTGGACGGCTATTGCTTTGCATTTTCTTTTGAATAATTTATAGGGGCGTCCGGGCCGGCGTCGCGGCGCTCTCCCTCCCCGCGCGGTCGTCGCCGTCGTCGTGTTGGCCCTAATAAAAAGTTTGTCGCCGTCATTTGTCTAGTTCAACGACAGACAGCAATTACGGACACGGATGAAGCCGTTTAGCGCCCCCGGTTTCAATTGTTTTGTCACCCCGGCGAACATGTAACCGACTTCCGGAACGCATATAAATAACCGAACCCCTAATTTGTGTTTCGCCTTCTTCGACGCAAGGAGAATATATGGATATATTATATGGAGAAGGAAAGTGTGTCAGTGCTATTTAGAAGGAGGGGGGGGGGGGGCAGGTCATGCAAAGTGTTCGTGGGGTGTGCTCAGGGTTGTTATAAAAAACGTTTTTTTTTTAACAAAACATACGCGCTTTTTTATAAAATGATGTTTTTTAAACACGAAACAATGTTTTTAAACACTTCGCAAAAAACATGTTTTAAATAAGGAATAAAAATTTGATTTTAAAAAGAACTTCTTTTATTAATAAATACAATAGTTAAATAGTTTTTGATTTTTTAATTCATCCATGCATAAAAATTTTTGAGATCAGCATACAATGCTGGTTAAATAATTAAATATGTTGTCCAAATTTCGGTAGTTTAAAACACATGTTTTAAACATTTAAAACACATGTTTTAAACATTTAAAACCAACTCTTAAACATTTAAAACAAAGTATTTTAAACATGTTTAAAATAAAATGATTTAAAACAAAATATTTGTTTTAAATCATGTTTAAAAACATGATTGAAAACAAATGTTTTGAAACATAACAACCCTGGCTGTGCTGCCCAGGGCAGTTTCAAACAAATAGGAAGTCATTGGAATTTATTGGAATTCCAATCATATGTATGGAACCCATACATTTTTTTACTTGAAACGACGCAGAATTAAAAAATAATCAT
Source organism: Melinopterus prodromus (assembly GCA_964023965.1). Taxonomy (NCBI): domain Eukaryota; kingdom Metazoa; phylum Arthropoda; class Insecta; order Coleoptera; family Scarabaeidae; genus Melinopterus; species Melinopterus prodromus. Next base: position 3,197,472 of record OZ030394.1, on the reverse strand, counting down.
TGATTCTAAGTTTCAAAAATCCTCCTGAACAAACTAAAATAGATAGAGGGCTGTACTTTTTAGAATTAATTACCCAATGTATCTGATCTATAAACGTGTATAATAATAATTTGTATCCCAACTACTTTGCTCGTAATCGCACATGAAGCGAAATAATAACATTCAACCACCGATAAACAACGTAAAATCTAAGTTTCAAAAATCCTCCTGAACAAACGAAAATAGATAGAGGGCTGTACTTTTTAGAATTAATTACCCAATGTATCTGATCCATAAACGTGTATAATAATAATTTGTATCCCAACTACTTTGCTCGTAATCGCACATGAAGCGAAATAATAACATTCAACCACCGATAAACAACGTCAAATCTAAGTTTCAAAAATCCTCTTGAACAAACTAAAATAGATAGAGGGCTGTACTTTTTAGAATTAATTACCCAATGTATCTGATCCATAAACGTGTATAATAATAATTTGTATCCCAACTACTTTGCTCGTAATCGCACATGAAGTGAAATAATAACATTCAACCACCGATAAACAACGTAAAATCTAAGTTTCAAAAATCCTCCTGAACAAACTAAAATAGATAGAGGGCTGTACTTTTTAGAATTAATTACCCAATGTATCTGATCCATAAACGTGTATAATAATAATTTGTATCCCAACTACTTTGCTCGTAATCGCACATGAAGCGAAATAATAACATTCAACCACCGATAAATAACGTAAAATCTAAGTTTCAAAAATCCTCCTGAACAAACTAAAATAGATAGAGGGCTGTACTTTTTATAATTAATTACCCAATGTATTTGATCCATAAACGTGTATAATAATAATTTGTATCCCAACTACTTTGCTGGTAATCGCACATGAAGCGAAATAATAACATTCAACCACCGATAAACAACGTAAAATCTAAGTTTCAAAAATCCTCCTGAACAAACTAAAATAGATAGAGGGCTGTACTTTTTAGAATTAATTACCCAATGTATCTGATCCATAAACGTGTATAATAATAATTTGTATCCCAACTACTTTGCTGGTAATCGCACATGAAGCGAAATAATAGCATGCAACCACCGATAAACAACGTAAAATCTAAGTTTCAAAAATCCTCCTGAACAAACTAAAATAGATAGAGGGCTGTACTTTTTAGAATTAATTACCCAATGTATCTGATCCATAATGTGTATAATAATAATTTGTATCCCAACTACTTTGCTCGTAATCGCACATGAAGCGAAATAATAACATTCAACCACCGATAAACAACGTAAAATCTAAGTTTCAAAAATCCTCCTGAACAAACTAAAATAGATAGAGGGCTGTACTTTTTAGAATTAATTACTCAATGTATCTGATCCATAAACGTGTATAATAATAATTTGTATCCCAACTACTTTGCTCGTAATCGCACATGAAACGAAATAATAACATGCAACCACCGATAAGCAACGTAAAATCTAAGTTTCAAAAATCCTCCTGAACAAACTAAAATAGATAGAGGGCGGTACTTTTTAGAATTAATTACCCATTGTATCTGATCCATAAACGTGTATAATAATAATTTGTATCCCAACTACTTTGCTCGTAATCGCACATGAAGCGAAATAATAACATTCAACCACCGATAAACAACGTAAAATCTAAGTTTCAAAAATCCTCCTGAACAAACTAAAATAGATAGAGGGCTGTACTTTTTAGAATTAATTACCCAATGTATCTGATCCATAAACGTGTATAATAATAATTTGTATCCCAACTACTTTGCTCGTAATCGCACATGAAGCGAAATAATAACATGCAACCACCGATAAACAACGTAAAATCTAAGTTTCAAAAATCCTCCTGAACAAACTAAAATAGATAGAGGGCTGTACTTTTTAGAATTAATTACCCAATGTATCTGATCCATAAACGTGTATAATAATAATTTGTATCCCAACTACTTTGCTCGTAATCGCACATGAAGCGAAATAATAACATTCAACCACCGATAAACAACGTAAAATCTAAGTTTCAAAAATCCTCCTGAACAAACTAAAATAGATAGAGGGCTGTACTTTTTAGAATTAATTACCCAATGTATCTGATCTATAAACGTGTATAATAATAATTTGTATCCCAACTACTTTGCTCGTAATCGCACATGAAGCGAAATAATAACATTCAACCACCGATAAACAACGTAAAATCTAAGTTTCAAAAATCCTCCTGAACAAACTAAAATAGATAGAGGGCTGTACTTTTTAGAATTAATTACCCAATGTATCTGATCCATAAACGTGTATAATAATAATTTGTATCCCAACTACTTTGCTCGTAATCGGACATGAAGCGAAATAATAACATTCAACCACCGATAATCAACGTAAAATCTAAGTTTCAAAAATCCTCCTGAACAAACTAAAATAGATAGAGGGCTGTACTTTTTAGAATTAATTACCCAATGTATCTGATCCATAAACGTGTATAATAATCATTTGTATCCCAACTACTTTGCTGGTAATCGCACATGAAGCGAAATAATAACATTCAACCACCGATAAACAACGTAAAATCTAAGTTTCAAAAATCCTCCTGAACAAACTAAAATAGATAGAGGGCTGTACTTTTTAGAATTAATTACCCAATGTATCTGATCCATAAACGTGTATAATAATAATTTGCATCCCAACTACTTTGCTCGTAATCGCATATGAAGCGAAATAATAACATTCAACCACCGATAAACAAAGTAAAATCTAAGTTTCAAAAATCCAAATCCATTGATCCAACACCATCACAATTCCCAATATTTTAATAGTTATTCGCCAAAAACTGATTTTTCTGATGTATCCAACGGCAATTTTAGGTAATAAATATCGTACGTGGCGTTGAAAAACAATTTATTTTATAAAATATAACGCAGCCGTAGGAAATGTTGAAAAATGAGTTTTTTGCGAATAACTTTTAAAATATTGTATCTAGAAACAATGTTTATCTTTTAATTCTGTCTCGTGTCACATAAAAAATGTATGGGTTCCAATTTAAAATAAGAACAATAATACGCCTTGAAGTGTGACAAGTTTGACACTAGATCCCTTTCTCCTTACGGTATGACTCGTAACATTTCACCAGCATTTCATCGTAACGTCAAAATACCCCAACGTTTAGCCTTTGTGGGTGACATCATAGGCATGACGCGTTCACTACATCAAATTAGTTAAGCATGAAGAGTTAACCGAAGAGGCAACTTATACAATTCGGCGGCGTTTCCGGTCGATTAATTATTGCGTCACTGTGCGCGTGCAGCATCAACACAGTCATCCAGACACACACAAACAGGAAAGGCAGGCGGCTGTGAAATGTACCGACAACCCGAATGTCAGCTCGCGGAATTCGCGTGTATAATGTATATCTATATCTAAAGGTGAATATAACTCAACACAATGTGCGCTTGGAATGAGAAAATTGAAAACTTTCGCGGTAAATAAAACGTCGAACGATTTACGCAAAGTAGCGAAGGCAGCGTACTCTGGCGGTGCTGGTGGCAAGTAGCGCGCGCCCCGTTCGTTGTCGGGATTGTTGTAGTAGGTTTGGGGTGGTTCGGGGAATGCAAGGATTCGCCCGGTGACAGAGATGAGCTGGCAATTATCCTGGATAAAAGACGAGGAATCCGCCGTTCGAGAAAACTTTAAGACTTTACCGTGATTTGATACCGTGAATCTTGAGCGATAGTCTTGAGTGAATGTTTTTGTGTTGAAGTTAGACATGTAAAATCTTCGGACAATTTTTTACTTTATCATACGCAGTATAATAAAGTATTGTAATCATGCCGAAAAAAAAAATTGAGATTTTAGCGGAAATAGGTCTTTTTGGATCCCCTGAACATTTTTGACCAAGGTACAAAAAATGTCTGTGTGTGTGTGTGTGTGTACCCGTTTTTTTGTGGAGACGATTCCGGAGAAACTACTGAAGGTATCGGGACGAAAGTTCATATTTAGAAGTTTTATAAGTAAACTTAGAGCTGAAAAGCTTTTGGTTCAAAAGGGTCCAAAGGAACTGGCTACTTACTCTTAGCATTTTTCAACAATTTTGCAATTGAGCCGCCATTTCTGCAATTTTGTCAAAATAAATAAATAATAAATTAAAGTAGAGGAAATTTTGTATAATTTATGTTTATAAAATTTTTTGGTAAAATTAATAGTTTAGCGTTAATAGCAGGTAGCCAGGATATTTTGAATCTTTTGACAGTATTCAGAACGTCAGCGGTTGCGAAACGTCAATTCAACACGCAAATGCATGGAGAATGCGAGAACGCGCGCACGTACAGTGCAACAATATTTAAATCATCTTGGTGTCAATGTGTATTTCGATTGCGGATAGCCATGTTCTTATGTTTTCGCGAATAAATACAAGAAAGATTGTAAGACGGTATGGTAACATTAAAACTTATTTGGAATATTGAGCATAATTCTTTATGAACTTTTGTAGTTAGCACTGAAGACGGGGTAAAACCCGAAAATATAGTATGCTAGAAGCCAATATAATGTATTAATCATCAGAACCAATAACCTTTTTACTTTATCATATGTAGTATGACAAGGAGGTCTATCTTAGCATTTTTGAAATATTTTGCAAATATGCCGCTATTTCTGGAATTTCGTCGAAATAGTTAAATAATAAATTAATGTAGAGAAAACTCCGAATAATTCATGACTATGAAATTTTTTGGTAAAATAAATATTTTAGCCGCATGAGCAAATTCTATTTCATCGGGATCGCTCGTACTGCAATAAAACACTAGTATTAAAACTAGTTAGCCAGGATTTGTCAGATATTGTGATTCTAATGATAGTAGGTAGTGTCAAATGCTGATGTTTTGACATTACATACTGTAAATATAATCAATATATCTGTCTGGTTCTAGTAGTTTTATTTTAATGCAGACGTGGCCGATCTCGATCAAATAGAATCTCACGCAGCTAAACTATTAATATATGGTATGATAAAGTCATGTGCCTGGCCACATCAGATTTTTTAGATGTATAGTAAACAGCAAATACCTAGTTTCTTGGAATATAGACGTTGTCGAAAATGATTTAACTTGTTTAAAAGGCACCATGGCTGTTACTACTTATAGCATTCACAAAATTGTGCTCTGGTGTGCTCGAGTTTTACCAAAAGAAAACGCGTTGTAGTTAGATGGTTAAAATTATTTAATATTTATTTTTCTTTCATTATATTTTATTTATTTTTCTATGTCTCTAGTTTGTAAGTTATTTATTTCTTTTTACTTATTGACATTATTATCATTTATTCATTATTTATTATTAGTTAATTTTATTAATTAAATGATTATTGTTAAGTTTAAAACAATTTTGTAAATGGCAAAACAACAATTTAACGCGGATGTTTTTCATGATAGCTGCCTTTTTTTTTTAATTTGTCCTGCACCATTTTGTTCATGGACTTTGAATGTATTAAATAACGTAAAGACAGATTTAAGAAAAACCAATGTGATAAAGTTTATTAATTTGCATTATAACCAAAACAATTTAGTACATATTTGTTATATATTTTTTTATTGTGTTGTTTTAGTGCATTATGTATTTAAAAATAAATAAATAAATAGTGCATATTTACTATGATATCATTTTGAAGTTTCAAAACGTTCAGGATTTGTAAAAATTACCAAAATGTCATTTTTTTCAGGACAATTATTTAATCAGAAATCCCAAAAATATAGAATAGAATCATAGGTACTAAAAGTGTTATGAAAATACCCTAAATAAACAAATTTTTGACTGTCCTTAGTGTAACATTCAATTAGTTCTAGAAATAGTTAATACTTGTGCGCTAAATATCTTATGTCACAGGGGTGTTATAGTTGTATTTATATTGTTTATTTTTAAGTTAAAAACATAAAATCAAAAGCTATATTGCAAATTTCCTAAATAGCGCCCCAAAACCTGTACAAAACACACCAGTTTTACGAAAACTTAACATATCGATTGTAGTGTCGCCGTTATATCTCCGAAGATATAACAGTTTCGGAGTCTCAGAGCGGTGAAGTTGGTTGTTCGGGGGGAGAGTCGGCGGGGGGTGCGAAGATGAAGCTCGGCGCCAGCTATTCTGATATCTCTTGTCCCCCTTTTTATCCCGCCCGACTCCCGAAAGATCTGGCGCCCGTTCGCTCTCGGCCAGACTAGCAAAAACTATCCGCAAATAGGTTTAGTAGTATAACAGGCGCCCGTCGGACTGGCGCTGCAGTCGCCGACGCGTCTCGCCCCCGAAACGGCACCACTCCGCAATCGTTAAATCGGACAGACCCTCCCGAATTTTTATTATTGCATCGGCAACATCCCGTCACAAATGACAGCCTTGCTGTGAAAATATGGGAAGATATTCGAGGTTTGGGACAACAGATCGAATCTCTGGCGAACGTTCAGTTGGTTGCGTGTTGCTGAAATGCCTGAAGAAAGCATCTTTTACCAGAACTTAGATCTGTAAACAAATTTTATTTTATTATTAGTTATTATATATTAGTTTACTTATTATGCAAAACTATATGCAAAAATCACTTATTTTATGGCCAATATGTTAGAAGAAGGTTGAAATCGAAAAACTACTCAAAAACTAGACCGATTTCTTGTCCTTTTCTCTCTACGTCAGCTTACTGCTACAGCACGAGACCTCCTAAACGACCTAAGACGAGCACATGGAATAGAAATTTCTGAGCAAGCTGTTAGAAACAGATTAAAAGACCCTAGTTTGAAATCAAGAAGACCTTACTTTCACATGAAGAATATGTCTCAACCAAATTTCTGATTTTGCCCATCAAAGATGATATTACCTCTATTTTGTTCTTACTTGAGCCATGTTAATGATAAACTGATGAGACCAATTATTGAGATCTACATTAAATTTATTAGAGACCATTGCTATATGTTTTTATCTTTTAATGTTGAGTTGTTAAATTTTCGAGAAAAGGACATAAATTGAATAGTTTGAAACATGGATAACTAAACCTTCCTATCACGTAATGTTTTCGAAAAAGGAAGGTTAATAACTTAATAAACATAATAAATTAAAATAATTGTATTAAAAATTGTTCTTCACTGCACTACACCTATTGTAAATTAATTACTGCTACAACATTAGTCATCAATATGTTTTTGTGATTTTATTTCTATTATGTTTTACCGTGTCAAATTCATAAAATAATATATGGCATGTCCAGTTTAAATACGCAGCATATACGGATTTAAAATTGAACACACATGTCGTTTTTGAGTTATATGAGATAACATGTTTGGGTCTGTTATGTTGTAAGAAAATCCTGAACAAAGTTTTATTTTTAAAGACCGGTGGTAGAGGAAGAAAATGAAAGTTTACACCAGTCGATATTGTGTATTGAAACGGTACATATGCTATTCATGCTGTTTTCCGTTCGATGCATTCCTTTTAAGACGTGATAGTAGAGGCAATTAAGAACCTATTTTACCATATTTATCACTATAAAATCTATTATTTTTAGTAGGTATTATTTCAAAATTGTCTAATATTTATACTTATTGTCTCCTTGAAAACTTTCGAAATTTGATCATACTTCAAGGTGAAACGGTTGTTTTTTAGTGGTTTGACCCTAATACGCATGTTTTGAGCCCGCATTCGCATTCCGCATAAACACATTTATCGAAAACGCCTAAACAGTTTCTATTCACAAACTTACTATTGTCTCTCCTCAACAAGAATCCAATTTAAACTAGTGAACTGTGTATGCGAGTAGGTGCTTTCGATGTATTTTCTTGCCTTGAATATGAATCCGATTGGGTTTAAGCAACGAAGTTCCAAGAAATGCATATACAAGTACAAAGTTTAAGGCTTTTTTCGGATGATTTTTAAAATTCTAGGTCATCGGGGTTGTTTGGTATACATAATCCAAAACGGAAAAATATACGTACATAACGGCAGTTACAACATACGAGATGCATTGAACATAAAGTTGTCAATATCTCGATAACCGTAACCATTTGTATTTAGGTAAATATGGGTAAATATGTTCTATATTACCTCTACTATCACGGTATCAAGAAATTGCACCATATTACATATAAGCCGGTACAACAATCTTTGGATTTTCCTTTACAACGTATTAGAAATAAAATCACAAAAACCGCATCCGCACCTATCCGCAGCAGATTTTCCAGTAGTTGTAATATCAAATATGTATACTATAATTTAAACCACTTTCAAAAGCTTAACAAAGCTAAACAATAAACTAAAACACTCAAGTTCCGCATAAATCTATTTTTTTATATAACAGCGAATGTTCTCGGCCCTGCAATAAACAAAATTGTGGGTAAATTTTAATAAAAATAATATCGAATGAAAGTTCATACTTGGTTCTAAAGAATGTATATCAAAAAAGTAACGTTTATCGTTAAAATACAAAATTGCAACCGGTTTTAAGAGCGTCAACTTATGTGCATCTATGTTCAGCCATAGTAAAATATAACTTTCGGCTGAGAAGGACACGTGGCTCAGGGCTCAGGTGAAAAAATATTGCCGCATTTTAATACATCGGTCTTTTACCTATCCCAGAGACTGGTTTACTTTTTGGAATTTAACAATTTAGAAATTTGATTTATGGCCAGCTTTTTGGGTCTAATACCCCAATGTGTCAGGTCATGGAATAGCCAGCGTTAAGTCCTGACCTGAATTTTCTTTAGTTTAATATATGCCGTTTAAGTATTCTAAATTTAATTTGCCTAGAACTATTATTTAAAAACTTCCAGAGGTATATTAAACGAACTTTTGCCTATATTTTTGTGCTATACTCTATACAGGCTGTTATTTTATACAACTAGCTAATAAAAAAAAGTCTTTCAGAATATCCTATAAACGGTAACTGAAATCAGCGATGACGTGTGGCATGCAGACGCGATGGCCGATGGGCACGTCGATAAAGCTGTCATTTAAAAAGTTATAGCCGGTGCGAGCAAAGCCGAGAATTACGTCGACAGTGGTGAGCTTGCACGGGGTTTTATTTTGCCGTGGCTTGCGGCAATAATTCAGCGGCCAGTTTTGAAATTAGTTAACTTCGTGAAAGTGAATATTGGAGAGCCGAAGCGAGCTTGTTTCCTACGCTAATGGCGCCTTACGTCCAGATTGATAGCGAAATCGCACGCGAGATGATGAACGCTTCCACATATCTGACTGCCACGGTTTCGCAACGCGCAGTCTTTCTGTCCGTTCGCTCTTTTTATAATATATCGCCGCCAGCCACACACACACCCATGCACTCTAAACGCAAATAAATATCCTCGAAGTTAGACAGAACGTTCTATTTATATGAAAATTGGAAATAGTTAATACAAGATGGCGGTATTATGGTTCTGTTTACAGGCAGAATTCTTAATAATTGGCTTAATCTTTTTGTCTTATCAAACGTTTGTATTGGATACAGAGGTGAGCATTAGTTGTCAATAATCTACTCTTGAGACTAACATTTGACAACCCCCACAAAGGGGTTCTTACAGATTTTGCTTAATTTAAAAAATCGTACCGACTACACAGGTAACTGATGTGAGTTACTACGTTCTTTATATTGATTATTAGTCTCCTTTTATCAATTCTGGAAAGTTTTATCAAAATTCTTAGGATATTTCCTGAGTTGTGAATCTATGACTATGTTTAGTGCAATTTATACAGTTATTGTTTAATTTAAAAAATCGTACCGACTTCACAAGCGACTGATGTGAGTTACTACGTTCTTTTTATAGATTTTTAGTTCTCTTTTGTCAATTTTGGAAAGTTTTATGAAAATTCTTTGGATATTTCCAGAGTTGTGAATTTATGACTATGTTTGGTGCAATTTTTACAGTTATTGTTTAATTTATAAAATCGTACTGACTTCACAGGCGACTGATGTGAGTTACTACGTTCTTTATATTGATTATTAGTTTCCTTTTATCAATTCTGGAAAGTTTGATCAAAATTCTTAGGATATTTCCAGAGATGTAAATCTATGACTATGTTTAGAGCAATTTTTACAGTTATTGTTTAATTTAAAAAATCGTACCGACTTCACAGGCGACTGATGTGAGTTACAACGTAGTTTATATTGATTATTATTTTCCTTTTATCAATTCTTGAAAGTTTTATCAAAATTCTTAGGATATTTCCAGAGTAGTGAATCTATGACTATGTTGAGCGCAAATTTGACAGTTATTGGTTAATTTAAAAAATCGTACCGATTTCACAAGCGACTGATGTGAGTTACTACGTTCCTTATATTGATTATTAGCTTCCTTTTATCAATTCTTGAAAATTTTATCAACATTCCTAGGATACCTCCACAGTTGTGCATCTATGACTATGTTTTGTACAATTTTTACAGTTATTGTTTAATTTAAAAAATCGTACCGACTTCACAAGCGACTGGTGTGAGTTACTACGTTCTTTATATTGATTATTAGTTTCCTTTTATCAATTCTGGAAAGTTTTATCAAAATTTTTACGATATTTCCAGAGTTGTGAATCTATGACTATGTTTAGTGCAATTTTTACAGTTATTGTTTAAATTAAAAAATCGTACCGACTTTACATGTGACTGATGTGAGTTACTACGTTCTTTATATTGATTATTAGTGCCCTTTTATCAATTCCGGAAAGTTTTATCAAAGTTCTTAGGATATTTTCAGAGTTGTGAATCGATGACTATGTATAGAGCAATTTTTACAGTTATTGTTTAATTTAAAAAATCGTACCGGCTTCACTTGCGACTAATGTGAGTTACTACGTTCTTTATATTGATTACTAGTTTACTTTTATCAATTCTCGAAAGCTTTCTCAAAATTCTTAGGATATTTCCAGAGATGTGAATCTATGACTATGTTTAGTGCAATTTTTGCAGTTATTGTTTAATTTAAAAAATCGAACCAACTTCACAAGCGACTGATGTGAGTTACTACGTTCTTTATATTGACTATTAGTTTCCTTTTATCAATTCTGGCAAGATTTATGAAAATTCTTAGGGTATCTTCAGAGTTGTGAATCCATGATTATGTTTAGTGCAATTTTTACAGTTATTTTTAATTTAAAAAAATCGTACCGAGTCACAGGCGACTGCTTAAAGTAGTAAATTATAGTTTTCGTGTTCAATAAATTCCAATAGCATTACCAATTCGTGTGAAAAACGCCCTAAATTTCCTCGTTTGCATGGCCCTAGCGGTCCACATCTTAACACAGAATCCGGCGCTCGTGTCCCACCAGGTTATACCTAGGTTGCGATGGCGGTCGAGCTCCTCGGCTTGCGGTCACTACGGGCTAAATTAGATTCTAATCCAATTAAAAGTTTCCCCGGAGGGTTTATCTGCGCTCCGCGTGTGTACGCGGTTGCCTAACGGGTAGAGGGACCCCGCCCGCACCCCACGACGGCCTGGAGTTCGCTAGCATCGCCGGTTGCGACAAGAAAAGAAGGGGACAGCTTTACCGTCTCGTGCAACATTGATGAGTGTGTGCCCACATTCGGAGACCGCTGTCCATTTGGAGAAGAAAAATAAAACCGGCAAACAGCGGCGTCGTATTCCGGGGATGGGGTTTGGCGGTCGGTCCCTTTTCCTTTTTCTTATTTAACAGCGTTCCGGAGTTAACAACGCATCCACGAAATTAGCCCCGAACTCCCTTCAGACAACTTAGTTAAGCGTGTCGTTACTCTGGATTAGGTTAAGCCTCTTTCAGTGATTCGCATCGGCTCGGGTTGTATTGTGATATATGCCCGAGGGTGGCGCCACCGTAGTATGTGTGTCTGTCCGAAATCGGACTTTCCGGTCCGGGTGATACGCCTATCACGTTTTTGTTGCTCTAGTGCCAATTAAAATGGTAGAATCAAATGGTATGTAGGAAAAAACTTTGTAATATTTGTACCACACTAAAGTTTTATTAAATTTCTATATCCATAGTACCCAATTAGTAAATAAATTATACAAATAATATCATGAACAGCCATATTAATTCATTTAATCAAATAGAATACGCTATTTCAACTTTTTCCGGGACAAATCTGAAGAATTGGTACTTAGTCCTGAAGGATGGTAACAATGGAAGCCACCACAAAGAAAAACGCGAGAAAAAAAATAAAACAGTAGCACCAGGTCCTGGGGACCGTCGAAGGTGGTCACCAGGCCCTGGAGATTGCAGGGTATTCTTCTTTCGATTGAAACCTATCTGGAGAGTAGCAGTTCCCAGGAGGAAACTTGTATACAGAGTCATGGGGATTGTCAAAAGATGGGAAAGACTATAAGAAAGTTCAGAACTAGAAAAGAAAACAAGAAATATATGATATCGTCGAGTCACGATTGTCAAAGATCATAGCACACTCCAGAAACTAAAAAAAATACAGTCGCACCAGGTCCTGGGGGACAATCGTAGGTAGTCCTGCGAGGTAACGAAAGCTGATCTTCTTCAGGGCAAACTGGTGTGGGTACCATTCTCCACAAGAAAAGCCAGAAACAAACTAAAAAAGAAACAGTGGCACCAGGTCCTGGGGGACCGTTGAAGATGATCTCCATGTTATTTCTATAATTTTTGACTTACAGGATTTAAACCTCTGGAAATATATTTCTATGGTGTGAAGAAAATGCTTCCCGAGCAAACTTTGTGGTGGCGTAGGCCGCTTCGTCGGCGGTACGGCGATTCCTTCGGGTGCCGTTCTATTCTATCGCCCGTTGCGAAATGCATTAATGAGTTTAATTTGTTCTTCCGCCTTGGCCCGGTTACGACCGCTCATCCGGCTTTGTCCTCGTCTTTTTTTCCTCCTCGTCTTGGCTCGCGGGTCGCATAGCCGGCGGCGGAAATTCGCCAATTTCCACCTACACGATGCAATTTCGCTTTTTATTCGAAAGCGGCGCTCGCGAAGGCGCTGAGACCGAAGATTTTGCGAAGTGCGCGCGAGCGGGCGGTACAACGGCAAATTAGGACGAGCCGGCCCCATTCCTACCGGTTCAACTGTTACGTTTTATATCCGGGATTACGTCGACAGGTATCGGGAACGATTCACCGAGAAAGGTTGGAAGTTCAGGACCATTCGTGCGAACTTTGACTTCTGTATTTATTATATTCGCTTGGATTTTGCAAACGGTCGAGATAGTGCTATGGAATTTTCTATTAAGTGGGTTTATAGAGGAAATTATAATTAAATAACTACTAACGGTTGCAAAAGTATTGAGTACTGTGTTTGAAGGCGTATAACTCAAAAACAGTGGGTAGATAGTAGGCCTTGTTTTATTCAAATTATAAGAAAATGGCTGAAATTTACAAATTTCAAGTTATTTTTATAAAAACAAGAACAAATCTAGAGGGCGGCATGAAAAAAAAATCGATGGTCGAAAAATAAGGTTCACCGTAGGGTAGTAAGCAGCAGTGAGCAGATCGCCGAAGTGAGTAGATCTCCAAAGTTGGTAGATCGCCGTGAGTGATGGCTATTAGCTTTTTAGTAGTGTTGCTAGAAGTAGTAGTCGCTTTATTTCATTGTAATGTTGCTAGTAGGTAGTAGTGCCGCTGTTCACCTCTTCTTATTTTACCACTAAATCCATATAAAAACAAAACAACTACGCGTACGATGCTAATTTCCATCGCACAATAAACCCATCAACAAGCAATCAGTTACGACACAATCAACAACGTGCGTGCCACACGGCGCGATAAGTCCTACGTTCACGTCCCGTCACCGGTAGCTAACAAACAGAGTTCGAAAGTCCACAAGTAGATTATAGAGACCCTGTGAAAGGTCCAGGGGTGTCCAGGGGTATCCAGGGGTCGGAGAAGGGTCCCTCGTATCACCCGTGAAGAGGTGAAACGGCCAGGCATCCATCATAGCGAGCGAGCGCGGTCCCCGTGCGGGCCAACTAAAACTGTTCATCTTGCTCGCGGCTTGACGTCTTATTAGGGTGTCGCCGAGGGCGTCGGTGAGCCGATATCGGCGCCCGCAACCGTGTACGAGATGTGCTAATCAAGTCCTCGTTAACCAACCCTAATTTGAATTGCATACCACGCTGTCGAATTAGCATGCCGCGAGGCATCGATCTGTAAGTAATCTTCCGGACTTCTTACGGAGCAGATGAGAAAAGTTTGCGGTGTTTTCTTCGCTTTCAGACGTTGCCGAGGAAACGGGGTACGTATATAACGAGGAAGATGTAAAGACTGTACCCAAATGGACGTAATTTTGTATTCAAAAGTTGGTAGTTAGTGTAAAATGCACAACTACGACTGACGCGAATCAATAGCGATTGAGATGTCAGCTTTATTTGACACTTGACGTCAATATCATACATCTTGGAAAACCAAAAGTTACTAATAGTTTGTGATCTAGTGTTTTCAGTGCTTTTTGCCTCAAACATTCAAGAGTTGGTTTGTAGAAATAAATTCCAAAATTCCTGTTATGTTTTAAATTTATACAGAATATATCGTTTTCTTTTCTGTATCAGACTAATGATTTTCTCCGCAAATAAACTTCATTCGATTATTCATTTTTTCAATTCGGTAAAGCTGATAAAAAATATCAATAAAACCGTATTTTAAACGGCTACAACTTCTTAAGGAATTGAGTATGATCAAAAGTGCTCCCTGACTTCAAAATGGTTAAGAACCACTCATGTAGAGGAACAGATATACATTCAGCTCTGACTTAAGTCAACATTAATAGCTTCAACTCCATCGAAAATATATTCTGCAGTATATTTCTAGTTCACTGGAAATAGTAACACGTGAAAATACACCAAAAATCTACTGAAATTTGACAATATTGGTATATTTACATTTTGGCGGATGCGCCGGTGAAAACTGAAAGTCCACTAAAAATCAACATGATATATTTTCTTTAAAGGGAGACAATTAATGCAGCTGTCACTAACTTATAACTAAAGCAAAGATTAGACATATAAGATCCATGCCTGTTTGTATGAAAGTTTATTCGTATTAAATTAAAATTATATCAGATTTACGTACACGACGGTGAGTTTTATTTTTATTATAAGAATTTTTGTTTGTTTTCATATAAATAATATATTGTTTAATAAACAATAGGAGTGTAATAAAACCCTCTTAATTTTGCAAGAATATTTACTTTGGCCGAAAGCCAGCAAAACTCAAAACAATCAAAAGAAATAACGCAAAATTGTAACATAAAAAGGCACTGATGCATTATTCTGTTGCCAATCTAAGGCAAATTTATATGATTTTTCTGCTACAATGTTGCCTGACTATTTCTAGTTGTGTGTTTTTGGCTTTTGACTGATGATGATCTGTTGATCGAAACTAGTAATAAGTAAATATGTTTGGAAAACCCGTACCAAAGTAAGTATTGTATTTATTTATTTTTAGTTGTTTAAATGTTCATTTAGTATAACTAAATATATAGATAGGGTTTTAAAAAGTATCTGCTGGCCGAATAAAATAATTAATGTTACTTATAAGATTGATTAACGCTGATTTTCAGGACGTACTGCAAGATACAAAAAAAAGTATTGAAGAAGTGGCATATCCACTTCTTCAATACAGATATTTAATTAAGTTTCGCGTATCTCCATGTAAGGTTTTAATGTTCGAGATAATAATTAGAGCAGAAAAAACAGTTTGGAACGAAACGTTAATTGCATGTTGGTACACCTTGCAGTAGATGGCGTTGGCGTCTAACTAGTGCAGACGTAGTTAGTGAAGTACTCATTCATTGCGTGCGAACAGTTTCGTGTTTACAGTAGACGCCAGTGTTAACCATTCCGAATGTATTAAACCTTTATACCTTGCAGTATCCATTAAGTTTAGATAATTACATCGATCCGCTCCCTAACCAAACTCGCTACCAGAATGATGATTGCAATCGCAACATGGGATCGGAAAGATACTTCTGAGGCTATAACCGGTACAAAATCAGATTGAACGAGCATGTGCTTATAATGCATAGAATTTGCAGTAATTAAAATGTTAATTACAAAATTTAATAAAGAGTATACATGGTGAGTGGCGCTTGCAATCGCATGAACTGCGAAAGGCCAAAGGGTTTGGGCTTTCTTAGTTTTGCTCTGTTCCTTAACATACGTTTTCGTATGACGTTTTCGGTGATGTTTTGCGACTCTGGTAAATGATCGCGCATTATTCTCGTCAACTAAACATCAAATCCCCCTTTCAGATACAATACAAGAACCACGTTTACCTGAATAAGGAATTATGCGAAAATCAAACCTACATCGTAGATAATTAGGCTAAAGCTTTTTCAAAATTGTATTGCAAACCCAAAATTTGACTAGATTAGACCCATCAACAAAATAAAATATCGAAATAGTATTATAAAAATTTTGGCAGCATATGATCTAAGTGTCTTCAAACTGAGAAATGAGCCGTATTTATAAAAAAAAAAAAACTACTGGAATATTTATTACATATTTCTTAATGTGGCTTAAAAAGTTAAGTAACATTTTGTGTTCATATGGTAAGTTAGGGCATTTCTAAAGTATAAAAACTAAATTTTTATGGAAAAATTATAATGATATGTTTAAGACCCAACTCTTTTGTTCATTGTACGGGTACACCATAACAGGACATTAATGTCTCCAGTGCTAAAACTGCAAATATCCGAATGCAACTGTGTACAAGATAAAAGTAGGTTAACAATTAAACTGTAAAAATACATAATTTACAATATACCGGGTGACCCACGGCATAGGTACTCCCATATATTTTGTTTGTTCATTAAGCTGGACGAATGAAAATTGTGAATGTGTTAATAGACAAAAAATGCCATTGTTTGGGATACTTTTGAGGTTAATATGACTTCCGGTTTTTCCGGAAATGACGTCATCATTGAAATTTTAAAAGGCACTCTATATTCTTTGTGTCATATTTTCAATCAGGATGACATTCTCAACACAAAAACATATCGATCGTCTTCCTTCGAGTACTGGTGGGCTTTGACATTGAGTGATGTTAATTTGTACGCTGACTTTGATCACTAGGTCAATATTTTTTTCGATTTCCTTGCTTCTAACAACATTTTTGCGCTAAGAATTTCAATAACATATTAAGTATTTGGTATCATTGTAATCTGAAAGATGTTTTCTATCGAATAATCAGTGTGGCCATTGGGCGCCAGTGATACAATGTCGGCCAAAATCATATTAGTTAGTGTTTATTTGACAATTTTCGACTATTTGCACCAATTCCTAGCCACCTAGATTAATACACAAAAAAGTAATTTTTGCGTTGCATTGGTGATACAAATTGACGATCGATATGTTTTTGTGTTTAGAATGTCATCCTGATTGACAATATCACACCAAGAATATAGGGTGCCATTTAAAATTTTTATGACGTCTTTTCCGGAAATACCGGAAGTCATATTAACCTCAAGAGTATCCGAAAGAATGGCATTTTTTGTCTATCAACACATTCCCAAATTTCATTCATCCAGCTTTATAGACAGCAAAATAAACAGGAGTACCTATGGCCTGGGTCACCTGGTATAGTATGCAATATTATATTATAATATCAACGTTTTGATGATCAATTCACAGTAATCATTATGAGGTTTGAAAAAAAATACATTAATATTAAGAATTAAGAATATTGTGATATATGATCTCTGATTTCGAAAGTATTGATATTAAAAAAACATAGTAGTACCTATATTGTTTCTGAAAATTCTCAAAAATTAGACATGAAGAAATAGTAATGAAACAAAATGCTTTTCGATGATAATTTCAGAAAAAATTCATCTTTGGAAAAAATCAAAGATCAAAATAAACTAAACATGTGGCATCTAAACGGCACTGATATTATGCTGTATTGTTAAAACAATGGTACACGCAAAGTACCCTAGATTCTAAATATAGTAACCAGGATTCCAAAATTTACATAAAATAATGCTAATAAAATTATAAACCCCTAACCACAACAAGTATTTTAGAACCTAAATACGTATTTCAGCAACTATGTTGCCATCTTCAGTAGAACCTAAAAAGAGGAAAAGAGAGATTAGCACTTCATAGTATCTTTACTAGAAATATGTTAAAATACCGTTCGAGTGTGCATATACAAGGGGTTTGAGAAGTATTTTTACATCACAAAATCTCTGTATAGCATATTCGACTCATAATAGCATAAAAAACCTTCTTGGAAACCCAAAGGATAAGGTAGATGTACTTGATAAATCTGGTATATATTGTATCAAATGTCATGACTGTGAAAAAGAATACGTAGGCCAGACTAGAAGAACAATTTTAACTAGGTTCAAAGAACATGTAGCTCATTTTAAATGTAATCGTTTTGAAAAATCTAGTGTGGCTCAACATATTTTAGACACAGGTCATAAAGTAGTTGTAGATGACTTAAAACTTGTAAAAGCTGTGTCAAATAATAGGGAACTAAACAGCTTGGAAAGTATCTCTATTCACTTGAATAGAGATAAATTAATAAATTCAGACAGGAGTCCTATACCTAATTCGCCATTGTTTGACCTGCTTTAATTAAAACTTGTTTTTTACGCTTCAATGATCAAAATTCACTGAGGTGTGAACAACAAATGGGTATATATAGGCTACTTTTTAACATGGACGTCACTTCCACTAGTGATTTGCTTGGACAATTTCCAGTAAAGATACTATGAAGTGCCAATCTCTCTTTTCCTCTTTTTAGGTTCTACTGAAGATGGCAACATAGTTGCTGAAATACGTATTTAGGTTCTAAAATACTTGTTGTGGTTAGGGGTTTATAATTTTATTATTAAGTTCGCCACAGTCTCCAAAATATTGTCAATAAAATAATGCTGTAAAGTACAAAATAGTACATATATTACACTCGATTTATAAGACATATTGGCGCAAACAACTCATGAGCCAATTTGACGTCTTATAAAACTTGTATAATAATATACTTTTATAAAGGAACCTTTACTAGCTCAAAGAGTGACTAAATCAACATTGTGTATCAATTCCAATTTCTTCAAAAAAAAACAAACCATGATTCCAAAACTCATTCCCCAAAAATCTAAACCACACTTTAAACGAAGCGTATACCATTTTTTTCAAAACTAATCTCGCCGAAGTTTAATCTTCGTCACCCGAGGTGCGAATTGTTCCCTGCCGTCCGTTTTGGCGGCGGCGCCGGTACGGCTTGTGCGGCGGCCGCGTTAGCGCGCTCGAGTGTGTAAATAATTTAGCCAATTGAGAGGCGTCGAATTGGTTTAGGGGCGCGCCTGATTAATTGGCGTCGGTTTGCCGCGGACAGGTGAGACAATGGATAGTGAGTAGACGCGGAGAGCCATGAATAATACCGGACCGCCGACCGCCATTCAGAAGGGCAAACGCGAACCCAAACGCTTCCGCGCCGCGACCGTCCAGGCCGGCATCGGTACATGATTTGTTTATTATTGTTATGGCCGCGTCAAGTATTTGATAAATGCCGTTCGCGGTCGCTTTTCCCGACGCAGGTGTCGACGCCGGAATCATAATTGCCAACTGTCATTGTCCTATTACGTGTCCGGTGGTCGCGTTCACTCTCTCTCTCGCTTTTTATTTCACCGACAGAGGCGCCCTCTGTCCGGTTTTCCGGATTCCGGGGGATAAAAAGTGGCCAGTTGACAGGGCAACGGTCTCGTTTATCAAATAACCACAAGCGCTTACCGGGAAACCTCTCGAATGGGATTTTTGTTGGACCGGTTATTGCGTCGCATAGTGTCCGGGAAAATCTGGCAGAAAGTCCGAAAATCAGAACACTGAATGGGGTATTATGGTGATCTTGATCTATGAATTGTTAGATGTTGTTAACTGATTGACGAATTCATTGAAATTTGAATACAAATTTGATAAAAACAAGTACTTCCTCTGTTACTTTCGAGACGTTACTAGTTATTTTTAAGTATAACATCTACTAAAGGAATATTAAAAAATAGAGATATTACATGATTTTTATTGTTTATAGAATAATTCCTCCAAATCATGAAGTAGGGGTAAAAGGGTTTTGTAAGAGGTGTTTCCATGGAAAGGTGGATAATAATAATTTCTGAAAATATCAGAGGTTCTCAAAAAGTGGACGTTAATTTATATGAATTTTAAACAGATGTAGCTTTCTTGCTATTGATAATTTTTAACAAGGTTATTATGAAAATATTTTATATTTACCCCCTCCAGCTACCCTTGAATTACCTCCGTACGTTACGACTCACTCTGTATAATTAGGTTCTCAAAATTAACTAATTAATAATTGACAAATAAATCGATTGGCAGTACTTGAAAGGGCTGTAACTTTTGTAGGAAAATAAAAAGAACAAATAAGTTGATTCACAAGCACAACTGCAAAGTTATATAACATGAAGGTAATAAAGAAAAATGAAGGTACAGCAAAAAATACTGTGAAAGAAAAATTAACATCTGGCTGGTTATTTGATATCAGCTATAATGTTGTATTCCTATGAAAATACAGCATTTTCACAGTAATTTAAGAGAATATTTATGTAACTTCACTGGAAAAATGCTCCAATTTCACCGTAGAAGTAATTTTCAGCCAGTAAAGAGAGTTTCATTACACACAATGTTGCTGATTATTTTAGAGAGCAAAATTGCTTTACACCAGTGGTTCTTAACGTTTTTAAAGCCAGGGAGCAATTCGCGGAGCACCAGAAACATACACATAACTTTTACTCAAAATTAAAACGATTATTAAATAACAGTTACAAAATAACATTAATTAGAAAAAATATAAATATATTAATAGTCTTTTTTTCAGCAGAATTAATTTTTAGAAATCAATTGTTTGAAATGTTAACAAACAAATAAAAATAAAAGATAAAATACATATCAAACAATGCGAAAACGAAAAAATAACATAATCAGTACCCATTACAACAATAAAAAGTAAATAAATTTAAGTAACAAAATAAAATCCACATAAAATTTTTACTGATTTGTCATACCGACTAAAACGGTTCATATTTTCTTATTGGTTTTCTCAATTCCTTAAGAAGTTGTAGCCGTTTAAAATACATAAATTTATTGATATTTTTATCAGCTCTAACTTTTGACCGAATTGAAAAAATTAATACTCGAATGAAGTTTATTTGCAACGAAAATCATTAGTCTGATACAGAAAATAAAAAGATTTTTTTCTGTATAAATGTAGAATATAACGCGAATTTTAGAATTTATTTCTACAAACCAACTCTTGAATGTTTGAGGGAAAACGCACTCTCGATGTACCGAATTGCTTCCGAAGTTTTATTTTTGCCCGTATTCACATAATTCCACATTTTGTGTGTGTGTATGTATTGATATTATGGCCCCACAAAATTTTGTTCGTGAACTATTACCTGGTGGTTATAAATGCCGCCACCTATTTGGTATATTGTGATAGTTCCTCCAAGCATCTGACACGTTCGCGGTATTATAAATTTAAATATAATAAAACTTTCAAAACCTTCTTAGTTTGTCAAATATTTAGGTAATTTGGCTAGATTCTTTATATTAGCAGTTATGTACCACCTACTCTAGTAGTTTTGATAAGCTCATTTTTAATACAACTTTATACTAATCTAAGGCCTAATAAATACGCACATAATATGTGGATGATATGTAGATGAGAGCAAAAATATAAATTATCAAAACATCATAATTATATTTCCTTTCCATCCGTTCATATGACAATCTGTAGTCTCTTTATTTCCACAATAAGCCACGTGTCTTTAAAGCCATGGTATCGAAGAAATGTCCAGTATGACAGGTATGGGTAAGCCGGCCTTGGTATATATCAGTATATATCTGACATTCTTTTTTTTCACGTGATATGTCACGTCACATTTTTTTTTTCAGCTCTCTACCAGAGCTTAAAATTTTAGCCATGGGAGCATCCTGGGACCAACGGAAGATGGAAGTAATCAAGTCTGGACTGGACCCACATCATCTGGAGCATATCTAACAGCGAGATCTTCTTCAAAATCGTAACCTAACCAGTTGGCTTAGCGTTCATGATTGATCCATTCCCGGATCTATTGCCGGAATATTGATCATCGATGAAGATCTCAACGATGCAGAGGAGGTTGCCCTAATGTTACCAGATGGTGACATTTTTGGCTCGCCTAACATCGCTTACCGTCCGGCTTCTTCAAAATCTTAACCTAACCAGTTAACTTAGTCGTTGAAGATCTCAACGATACCAAGGAGAATGGCATGGCCCCGGCACTCACTGTCACTGTCACTAACAGTGATTTTTTGTCAAAATTGACAAGCTGTCAGGTCTGCACTTTTTTAATGTTTACCTTTACCTACATTTCCTTTAGCCCATGTAGAGGAAGGTCGTGTTCTTATGGAAGTGGCAGGAAGTTGCTCTTGATGAACACCGAGAGCGCCCCGTACTCTTCTAGAGTACCGACAGATGCATCTGCTAGGCAGTGGTCACAACCACAACCAGTGCCCTTTTGCTGACACACAGACGTCAGCATGCCTAGGCTTCAGTTACACGCATGTAGAAGAGGGCCGTGTTGTTGTGCGTAATAAGCTGCATTCTGACATCTGATCCATGTTGGGCAAGACGACGGACACCAGAGGTGCGTTATTCTATCATTCACCACTTCAAGAAGACCACAAGTGACAGAAAGCTACTCTTGGTGTACACCGAGAGCACCCAGTAAACTTCTAGAGTGCCGCCAGATATATCTATCTGGCAGTGGTCCCAGCCAGTGTACCTTTTGCTGACACCCAGCTGTCGGCGCCTCCTCCCGACATTGGCCAAGCTGTAATTTCAGTAATGCATTACACAATTCAATGTTGTATAAACACTATAAAATTTCCGTAGACTGGTCCAGAAATTAAATAATTTTTTACAGATTTTTGAGATTCAACACATTTGAATACTAAAAGAATAATAGTCCTCAGTTTTGGGGGAGGAGTATGTGCATCAAAATATTATAGTCTATTTTGCAAAGTTAGTGGATCAAACTGAGGTTCCTCAGTTTATTACTTTGTGTTCAATAATTATGGCGACTTACCGTTAAGTTAGACAAACCTCACAATGAGGTCATCAACAACTCCCCAATCGATTAGTTATTGATTGTTGAAGTTTTGTAATTGTGAATATCGAACTATTCAACAATATGCAGAGACCAAAGGTCAACTTTTTTTGTATCTTGCAAATTCTGGCGCAATATCCTGGGACGCTGATGACTGGTCTAAAGTACCCTTTCAAGGCAGACATCCTTATATTTGGTACCAGTATACAATATCCCAACCGTCAGAACCAGGAACGTTTCCTATCGGAAGCCAGTATTTAGACCATATTGAAATGCGTACATTGGGCAAAGAATCTGGGTGACCATATTTGGTCGTTATTCAGGGCCGACTAAGATATGTTGTATCAAGGTGGACCAATTCTTCTGATCAGTTTCTGCCCCCAAATTTTCTTAAGAAAGAAGAACCGGGTGACTCTAATAGTAAATCAAATTTAGTGGAGATTGTGATTTGTCATCACTTTCCAAAATTGCAAAATTCTGTTCGTGAATTATAGCTCTATTACTCTGTTACTCTAGTAATTATTAAAATCAAACTCTAAATATTCAGAGAGAATATTTCAAAATAATGGAGATTGGCAAAATTTTTAATGTTGCCTTATAATTTGAAATATATTTCGGTTTATACAAGACTATTTTAAAGAAAGTGTCTTGTCTTTTAAGCAACATTCCTTAGCTACCATATTCTTGGCTTGAGTGCTGTCATTAGATGACTCTATATAAGGTGGTTCACTCCGTATAAAGACTGAAATGTTTTCAAATGAAAACTTTTAGATATCCCTATCGCATTACTTTGTATCAAGAAAATTGCTGTCGAGCATTTGACAGATTAAGCAAACCATCCCAAGGATGTTTAGGACGTAAAATTTGTTTGTTTTCTAAAAATAAGTTAGAGCCGATTTTGCTTCAAGATCATTAAAAATAGACTAATATCTGATAACTGAATTCAGCTAATTAATTTTGCTGCCAAAAGGATTACTCAATGTTTGGATACGCCTTCTATACTTTTATTTGTACCGAAAAGTATTTCAAGCGGGGCACGCTTGTTTGTTCCTGGTTAAAGAACCTAATTTCATAGCGGCTGAAGTCCCCCATTTTTTTGTGGCAAACAACATTCTTTATTCTTTCTTATATTTGCACCTCTAGAATACTCTCCTAGAAGTAATCCTACAACAAATTTCAGTTGTGCGCTTTGGCCGTTACAACCGCAGTTGTCCTATTGTACAAAGCCTTTCCCTGTTGACAGGATAGATGTCAACCAAGCTCTAAACCGGCTAGGGATTAGGTATGGAATCAACAGATGTTGCTCATAATTCTGCTGCAAATTTTTAAATTCACATAAATTAAAGCGACATTTGGGCTGAGATAAAGGGAATTTTCATTTAAATTGCCTATTTGACCAAAATTTTCAACGTTATTAACTTGCGTATCCTCCACAACGAAGTTATTACTTCCTTCGGTCATTACGTCCTCGCAACGTTGCATGCGTGTGTGTCATATGTTTTATATGACTATTAGTACCATGACTATTAATACCTTTTGGAGTCTGCCCAATAGGTTTTTACTCTTTCATTAAGAAATGCCTGCTGCACTTTTCAGATATTTTGAGCGGTTTGGGCGCGCAAATCAAAGATTCCTGACACTCCTGTATAGGCAGCTGACTGTTAATATAAGCCTTGAAAGATATATTTATCTTTTTTTACACTTGTTTTGTTACAATAACAAACTTAATAATTGGGTCTAAGATGGATCCCAAAAGTTACGCTAACGGGGCAATTACTTTGTTTGTTGCGTTGGATCGACCAAGGGCGTGAACTTGGAGCAGCTAAATGGACCGTTTATATC
Organism: Melinopterus prodromus; assembly: GCA_964023965.1. Taxonomy (NCBI): domain Eukaryota; kingdom Metazoa; phylum Arthropoda; class Insecta; order Coleoptera; family Scarabaeidae; genus Melinopterus; species Melinopterus prodromus. Next base: position 3,172,587 of record OZ030394.1, on the reverse strand, counting down.
TGCGGTCCTTCTCCCGCTCACGGGCAGTCCCATAAGTCTGCTCCAGTCCTGGGGGTACGCGGACCCCTAAGTTGGCGATCGCTGGTTTATATTAACCATTTGGATACGGAGGTCGGCTCATTGTTGATACGTTCCTGTGAACCGTTACCAATAATTTGTGTTTTTACTTCTGGACAATAATAACCGCGCAGCCGCTGCTGGGTTAGTTCTTTAAGTGACAGTTCACCTTGACTACAGTCAAAACAGTCTAGAGTTGTCTTTATTGTCAATCATATGTAAACTAGATGCTGAGCCATCAAAACACTAAGGAATTTATTGGATACCCTTTCTTTATTTTTTTGGATAAAGTTTAGACCGCTCATGTTATCTGAAACTACCGGTAAACGGTGTTGTCAAGTCCCGTCCAACTAAGCTTAAGTTTTTACTTGGTACTCAGCAATTGTATTGAATTATATTACTTTTCGAGGCAGTAAGAAACAATATGCATATCAAATATGGGACACCATTAGACTTATTGAAATAAAGAAAAGCCTAATTAAAAGATCTAATTAATTATACTTTTGCCTTTGTCCGCTGCTCATCGCGTTCAAAGATTTTCCCAATGGTTATTAAACGTCTAATTTTATTCATAACCAAATGCAATTAATTCCAGTCTTTATTTATATACATCTATGTGTGTTATCTGTTGCTGTAGGTACGATTGTTTATCTATAATATTAATCTTTTTTACAAAGTACATTTACCGAATATTTACAAAGGTCTACATCATGATATATACCTTCTTATTGTTTATAGCCTTAAAAGGGCCACATAGACAGGTATATTAAAGTATTTACACTAATTAGTACATTGGAATTATTAAAAGTTGATTCATATGTATTCCGTACTGATGACGACTAATAGTCCGAAACACGTGCCTATGGTTGCTTTCTTCGATGACGGAATTACCCGATAATTACCTTTCTCCATATGTATTTCATGCACTTGTCACAAGTCATGCAAGCATTGGCATCTAGTCTTGTGTTGGCAGATTGCCTAAATTGGTTGAAATACCCACAATTTTGCAATTGTTCTTCAATTTTACAACTGCATGCATGAAAAGAAGTTTGATGAAAGTTTTTACATTTGACTCTTTAACTTTGAATAACATGATAACGATATATTGTTGCAATAACATGTTAACAAAATGTTAACATGTTCTCTCAAGTGCATTTTGTTGTTTCTTATTCATAAACAGACGATAATGCTGTTTTGGCTCTAAATTGCTCTGTGCTTTAAACATCTACAGATTGTCATATGAACGGATGGAAAGGAAATATAATTAAATGATTAAACGAACTTACCTTAGTGAAGTTCTATCATAATTATATGATCTTTCCATCCGGAATATGACATAACCCACCCTTCCTTTGTTTAGACTTTCCCGAACCCTGACCAATTTAGAGACCCTATGCTTTCAAGAGAATGTCAGATATATACTGATATATACCAAGGCCGGCTTACCCATACCTGTCATACTGGACATTTCTTCGATACCATGGCTTTAAAGACACGTGGCTTATTGTGGAAATAAAGAGACTACAGATTGTCATATTCCGGATGGAAAGATCATATAATTATGATAGAACTTCACTAAGGTAAGTTCGTTTAATCATTTAATTATTATCTTTATTTTAGGAAATATATTTCAAAATGTTTACTTATTTTCAGAACTTTTTATGTGGCATGTGTAGCAGAGCTATACTTATTTTTATTTTAATTGTTTTATGTTCTAAATTCATTACTTATTTTATTCATATTTATTACTATTTGAAAATTGTAAATGTTTTTTTCTACTTTGCGTTCGTTATACACTCATAAGGAAACCGCTTTCGGTGTTATTATGAAAACACTAGATCACAAACTATTAGTAACTTTTGGTTTTCCAAGATGTTATGATATAAGATTTTTTGTGCTTTAGTTCCAGAATATCTACTTATTATACAACACAATACCGAAGAGTCAATTTGCAAATAGCAGAGCACACGTGACGTGCTAAGGAAGCACCCTCAAGGGTATGCATAGCCAGATACCGATATATTGAACCAGACAACAACAGTGATATATACCTAGTATAATGGCACCCTCCACGGGGCGAGCTCCATAATTTATTCTAGCAGCGACGAGTAGCGCGATCCGATTCAATTAAATTTGGCTTGTTTGCCGTAGTGGGTACACTCGCTCGACCAAAATTATACGTATGCACGCCGGGCCATCTCTTTGTATATGCATATATATATACGGTCCGCATTGTGAAGCAGCGAACCATCCCGGTACAGCTCTCAAGAATTTGTCAAGTTACCCCATCGCACTACGGTCTAAAAGGACCGGATTGTTAGCCAAAAATCAATTTTTCAAGTTTTGATTTCAGTTAAGTTCGGTATACTATATGAAAGTAAACAGGTTAGTTCATTAAATGCGAGTGGAATTTGTGAACAATTACAACGCAGTCAGTCACAGTATAAAACAAAATGGCGCTTAGTGCCTGTTACTAGTATTCATTATATTAAACGGGCTCAGAAAAAAATTAATACTGGGTAGATTATTTGATTATATAAGCGATAAGTAGCGAAAAGGGATATGTTGGACTATCCTACAAAAAGTTTGTATTTCCTATTTTGCAAACATGAATGAAGAATAATTTTAAATCAGTTATATTATAGAAGACACAGAAGAATGAACCTGAAGGTTAGTTAGGTGTTTAAAAAATGTTTGCACTAGTTTGTAGCAGGAAAACACATAGGAAAACACAAGTCGGTCAAATAGGCAAAGCAGTGCATATTAATCTGCTCTTTCATAACCTGTTCAGAAAACAGTTGAATTCCAAATGATTTCCAAGCTATTTCGAAAAAAAAACAAGAAAAGTAATTTTTTAATTATGGTCATAACTTCTATCATTCCATCAAAAAAGCGTTTGGATATTATAAACGCACTCTATTGTCTACAATTTGATTAGGTCACTTTAAAATTTTTCACGCGAACTATTTCTTTTTTAGTGTGATATCACGTTTCAGAATTTTCGCCAACTTTTCGCGAATTTATACCACTGTGCATTGTTTGGTTGGGGGAAAAATGGTCGAGAAATTGGATTGCGAAGAAGGGGTGGCGACCTCTACGACCCCTACGATAGACGCGACTGTCGAACGGATGTCGAATACCTGTCATAAATGTATTACCCTTGGCAAATATTACTACTTTGATGGAGGGAAGCTCTTCGAAAGGGTGCTTTCCTTCCATCAGCCGACATCTGCATCGCTTCTATTTACTGCTAAAGGTAGGCAAATTTAATATGACGCGTCGCGACGCGTCGGCGTCGGCTGAATTGAATGGCGACGTCAAAGCGATCGCAGAAGTGTATCGGTTTATGTATTGAATCGTCTAAATCAACTCTATAACTTATTTACTACGCTATAAAGGATATACGTATGTCTGTATTGACAATAATTTTGTGCTTTGATGGAATCGATGGGTTTAGTATTTGCAGACTATGTACAGGCAGAGAAATGTGTTGCTGAGATGAAAACACGAATATTTTTCTTGTTTGTAAAGAGAAATATGAAATATGTTATTATATTTACGAAAAAAATTAAATTGTATTAGCTAATCGTTTAGGTGAAGATAGCAGAGCATTTCACATATTTTCAATGACTTAATTTGACCAAAATTCCTATCCTGGTAAAACAATTAAAAAAAATCGAATAATAATTCTGGTATGCTATTTTTTGTAGATTCTGAAATAGCTAGAACTTGCCTTTTTCAGGTAAGATAGGTATATACAAGGTTAGCCAAAACTATCAATTTTTAATTATAAGCTATTAAAAAAAATTCCAATAATTTTTTTGGGTTTTAACTACCTCTCGTTGAAATAACAACATAATTATATAGAATTAAATAAAATGGTCAAACTGCCACATGGACTTTTTTTGCTTTATCATACACAGTATTACCAAAATTCACAAAATTCCCAAAATTCACAAACCTGGTAAATCAGTGAGACCTATTGTATCAGGTATTAACTCACCTACTTACCAGTTAGCGAAATGGTGATCGAATGAGTTCAACAATTTACCTGTTCCTCAACCAAGCTTCTCTGTTAATAACTCATTGGAGTTTATCAATAAGGTTAACAATGTAAAATTAGAGGATGGCGAATTGTTGATTTCATTTGATGTTGCTTCACTGTTTCCTAGTGTGCCTATTCCGGAAACTTTGGAGTTTCTTAGGGAATTATTGAGCAATAACAACTTTGACCCGTCAGAAATAGATGAATATGTAAGATTGACTGCCCTTTGTATGTCTCAAAATTGTTTTCAAATAAACGGAAAGTTTTTTGAACAACTTGAGGGAACTGCAATGGGTAACTGTCTCTCACCTTTTGTTGCCAACTTGTTTATGAGCAGATTTGAAACCAATGTAAAGTCTATAGCACCATATTTCCCTAAGACTTGGGTTAGGTATGTCGACGATATTTTTGCCATTTTTGACACCAAGAAGTGCAATATTCAAGATTTTCTTCTCGTTTTGAATTCTAAATTCAACACCATTAACTTTACTGTAGAACAAGAAGTTACTGTAGAACAAGAAGTTAACGGCCAACTTCCATTTTTAGATACTCTGGTAGTCAGGAATAGCAAAAATATAATAGAAATTGACGTGTATCATCCTTTTCAACAAAAATTGTCTTTTATTAGTTGTTTAGTAAATAGGTTATTGAAATTTCCATTGTCCGCAGATAGATATCAGCAAGAATTATTGTTTATTAAGAATGTTGTCATACATAATGGGTACCCTGAGAAAATAGTTGATAGAATGATTAAGAAGAAGAATCAAAAAATGTATGTAAATCAAATATCTACTTTAAATACTTTGTCTGTAGAAAAGAAGAAATATGTTAAAATACCGTTCGATTGTGCATATACAAGGGGTTTGAGAAGTATTTTTACATCACAAAATCTCTATATAGCATATTCGACTCATAATAACATAAAAAACCTTCTTGGAAACCCAAAGGATAAGGTAGATGTACTTGATAAATCTGGTATATATTGTATCAAATGTCATGACTGTGAAAAAGAATACGTAGGCCAGACTAGAAGAACAATTTTAACTAGGTTCAAAGAACATGTAGCTCATTTTAAATACAATCGTTTTGAAAAATCTAGTGTGGCTCAACATATTTTAGACACAGGTCATAAAGTAGTTGTAGATGACTTAAAACTTGTAAAAGCTGTGTCAAATAATAGGGAACTAAACAGCTTGGAAAGTATCTTTATTCACTTGAATAGAGATAAATTAATAAATTCAGACAGGGGTCCTATACCTAGTTCGCCATTGTTTGACCTGCTTTAATTACAACTTGTTTTTTACGCTTCAATGATCAAAATTCACTGAGGTGTGAACAACAAATGGGTATATATAGGGTAATGTTTAACATGGACGTCACTTCCACTAGTGATTTGCTTGGACAATATATAGTAAAGATACTATGAAGTGCTAATCTCTCTTTTCCTCTTTTTAGGTTCTACTGAAGATGGCAACATAGTTGCTGAAATACGTATTTAGGTTTCTAAAATACTTGTTGTGGTTAGGGGTTTATAATTTTATTATTAAGTTCGCCACAGTCTCCAAAATATTGTCATTAAGACATAATTAGATTTTGCGCGAAAATGGGAAAAAAATAGTCAAACAACTTTTATGTTTCACATTTTTTGATAAAACTAATCATTAACTCTATGCTGACAATATTCCATTTAGTTGCCTAGCCCTGTATATATGAAACCGGCACTGCGCCGACATCGGGGCATTTAATTCTGTGGTCGGGGCGCACTAATAACAGCCCGTGAATACGTTTGATGATGTGCTAATGTTCCGAAGGGCATAAACCGCGCGGTTTATTGATATTATGCTTGCAACACTATCGACTTCCATTATCGGAGCAATCAAAATTGTATATTCGCCGTTTCGGACCCGCGGCATAGAGCGTATGTGCCAAATAAGCGTATGTTTTTATGCGTCGGACGGTCGGGTTCGAAAATCGTAAACAGACCGTATACGACTGGCCAAACTATGCCATATACTGGATGCCCGTTATTGTCTATGTATTGATTTTAGATTTGATTAAATAATTCAGCTCATTTTCGATAATGACGACCGGTTTTTCAGGAAAAAAGGGCACGTATACTACATACTGGCGAATCGAATACAATAGTATTAGCCATAATGGATCACAAGTGCACGTCATCAATTGGGTTAATTAGGTCGCTGGAATATATATAGGTAGTATTGTTGAATGGTGTTGGGAAATAAAGCTAAATTGATTTTTGAAGTACGTTAGATACATACGTATAATAAAATGTGTACTAGCTTTTGTTATTTTGTGATACATAAGTCTGACATGAAAAGTACTTCAAATAAAGCATGTTTCTTCCTACAAGAATGTCATCAATTTATTTAATAGATTTAAAACTTGTGTTAGTTGTTTTAAATAGTTCGTATATTCTACTGAATTAAGTATGTGGACTATATCGGACTATATAATATACTATTCAAGGAATTTGGCTATATTGTACCTCATGTACTATCGTGGCCATATATTATGTCCCATCTTTTGACGTCGATTTTCTCGCAGAACTTGGGGCGAACAAATTTGAAAAAATTCTGATGCTGTCTTTGCTTAATATGCTACAACTCATAAAAATTAGAAAGCTGTATATGTTGGCGTTTTCTCGATTTTTCCAATTTAAGAAGAATTGGCGCTGTTTTTGCCCCGTAAATTTTATTCGTTTAACTTCAGCAATTAATTACTCCAGAAATAACCTTAGATTTCTACGAATTAAAAAGTAAAATCACCTGCGGAATGCTAGTTTTCAATGTGCATTTTTGTAAAATCATTGGATTAGTGGTTGACCCACAAAAAGCTATATTATGCAATGCCACGAATTCCATTATTAGAAGACCTAGAATAATGAAATATAGACTATAGGCTACCCAATAATTCATAGGTTTAAAGTTTATTACATAATCATTGTTTATCTTGCATTTTTTATACAAAAGATCGTGCTGAAACTCCGCGTTAATTCCGACGCTCCACGGTCTTTGGGTGCTGCGGGGAAGGGAGGCGTTAGCGGTGCTGTAATGTCGGAGAGAACCGACAGCTGAAAGAACCGGGGCAGCTTATTATCAATATACAGAAAGAACGATAACTTGTCAAGGTAGTAATTTTAATTTTTATTATAATATGTGACCCGGTACGAGAGAAATCTCTTCTATCGATTGGCGTTTATGTTTTCTTCAGTTTTATACAATAAGGTTGTAAACAAGATTTTGATGGAAGCGGATAGATCTAATAATATGGAGTTAGCAGATTTTCCGATTAGTGGTGAATACTAAATTAAGTTTGCTTGATAAATCCAAAAAATATTTGAAAAGTATGCCCTATTTTGTTATATAAATATTCAAACTATTACAACAGTTTCAACAGTTTATTTATTAATAATATTTAAATTCATGCACAAACAATATAAAATAAATACAACTGTAGATATATTACATATATTACAAACGTCAAAGCTCTGAGCGTATAAAACTTAGAAATATCAAAAAACTTTTACGAATTTAGCATCGTAAATTTGTAGACACATAGTGTATTTTGCAGATCGTTCGTTAATTTTAAATGCTAATCAAGAAACCCGATTTAAATTGCCAAGAATTCCTATGGGACTTCGAAATGCTTGTTCGTGGTTCTGTTATCTTATTGACTCATCTTGCCATTATTTTTTAATTCGGTAATTTGTCGCCGGATATCCAAATTTCTTTAGCGAGGCATAATCGCCGTTATATGTATTGTGTCCGTAAACACTGTTCTCCTAGTAACTAATGAACGTGCGATCCGCCACTACCTGCAGCGTCGCTGTCGATCCCTTCCCTCGCCCGCCCGAAACACCGAAGAGCGCCGCGACAATTGCATCAATCATGAGATGCTTCACCTCGATCTTTTGTAGGGAAAATGCAAGATAATGATTATGTAATAAGCTTTAATCTTTTCAATCAATGTATTGTATAATTAACCTATTGTAGCATCTGGTGTTATGTTACTAAATCAAACTTTGAAATAAATTAGTTTTTTTAATCAATTTTGGTTCAATCCATCTAAGCAATTATATGAACTTATTTAGCCCCAAACATATACTTGATTAGATGGATTGAAACTGAACAAAATTGTTAAGAAAAAACTTAAGAAAAAACACTTCAAACTTTGATTTGATATTGATTTGCTATTGAGATAAAATCATAGTTTCATTTTGAATATATGATCCCATCATTTTAAAAAATTCTTACAATCATACTGATTTAACTTTTTTAGAGTGTCATATTTTTTTTAATTGTAATCGCCAAAGAATTTAATACGTTTGTTTATTAAAATTGGTTGACATTTGATTCGATAACAAATCCATAATCTTCATATTGTGAGTCAGTTAACAGCACTAGCAATAATACATTATCAAATATAATTACCATAATTTTTTATTATAAAACAAAAGACGATGTGCTAAAAATGATACAAAATAAACTATTGAATATTATTTATTTATCGTTATAACATTTTAGCCTACATTGGACTCATTTACGTTATTTATTCGTTATTTTTGTTGTCAAGTTTTAAAACACACTGAATCCGCAAACAAGATTATTAAACAAGATTGAATAAAGAGAGAATAAATGAATTTTGGGAACCTTTTATGTACCAACGCGCATCAATTGACACAAAAGAGTAATACTAATTTAAATTCAGTTATGACGCAACGGTTCGATTTATTGATTTTAGGACAAAAACACGCTAACCGATTATTGGAATTTTTAATTTACTGTGCATAACAAAAAGTTAAATATCCCTCTAAAAATAATATTAAATTCCAGTGCGTTTCTGTATTACGTATTTGATATTCAGTAAATATTTAATTAGTAATAATTTTGTTATTCGATACACATACTACAGGGCAACGTTAAAATTTTTTATCAACATTCCTTTTCTCATTCAGACTGAATCATCGTTATAAAAATAGTTATTTATTATACAAGGTACAATACAATTGTATTGTACCTACCTATATATAACGGGAAAAAAGTGCCCAGTTTTTTTACCGGGGAAAAAAGTAAAAAGTGATATTTTATACCTGTCAACAGAGATAAAACGTCAAACGTTTTACACGTCACAGAAAAAACGCATTTATTCATCTAAAGCCTCAAACCGTATCAACAAAACCCTATTTTATTACAACATTTAAGCGATAATCTAAAATAAATCGACCGGTGTTACCGGTGTTACCGGTCATACATTTTACCCTGTTTGTTTTGTATTCTCGCTGGGTCTAAATCTCGGGCATTTGAACAGATTACGAATGCTGCACGCCCAGTCTAGATAAGGTGAGGTAAACAAATTAACCGGCCAGATGCTAATTCTCGTTTCAACCCTTCAACTGGACGGGGTTGTAGGCGGTTCAGCAGAGGCGCGGCAGAGGTAGTCCGGCGGCAGCGCTCGTGCCCCGTTGTTTTCTAGACAGTTGGTCGAGTTTCCAAAAGTTAATCTGCCGGTGAATCGAATTGAAATGATTTTGACATGGGTTCGAGGTACATATACAGAAATTACGTACGCCTGTCCGATGCTATAAGGGAACGTGTCACTCGTGTGCCCCTAAATTTGAATGAAGCGAACGTATATATTCGTCTTCTCCCCAATATTAAGGGAGTTGAAGTTGTCAGGTCTTTGGCTGTGTTCTCAACTGCAGTATAAATGTTATAGTAAAAGATTGTAATCGTGATTCAGCAAATTATAATAATATCTTTATCCTACGTCTTGTTATTATTACTGTCCAACCTTCAATTGTTTTTAGTTCCCTCTTTTTCTTACTAATTTTGATATATGTATTGCTTAATTGTCTTGATATAATACATTTATAACCTTGTGTAATAAAATTTACGAGACATCGATAATTCAAAATTATAGGAAATTTATGGTAAGGATTATTTTTATGTTTTATATTTGATTTTCCAAGTATTCAATTTTGATTTTTGTAGAAAAGACGAGCAGTCAATTCAACGCTAATTAGATTCTTGTAATAAAAAAAATTTATACCGGCTGATTCCAATATTCTAGAAACCTCAAAAAGGTCCCTTAGAAACCTTGAATTTTAACCTTTTAACTGAAAATCGGAAAATTTTCTTAAAAAAAAACAAAATGGTTGCTTGCATTCAATGTTATCCGATGCCGCATAACAATTGGTAATACAAACTCGGTTACAGGATTAACCCGGAAATTATAATTTAGAGAAAAATTTATTTTGCTAATTTTTCAAATGTGCTGTAACTTTTTAAGGGATTATGAAAAACAATTAGGTCCATATGAAAAGTTCTACTCTGAATGAAATTTAGTTTCTAAAAATATTTTTATCGGGAAAAAATGTGGGACATATAATGAATGTTGTTCCTTTCATAATATATCTTAAACACTTCAGTAAATAAATGTGCAATACAGTCGAAACCTCTATAAATTATAATGAGCAGCTAAAAGGTCGTTAAAAATGTCCATTCGTTTAAGCAAATCGCAATTTAAAAATTATACGTAATTTAAAATAAAACATGATGTAGTGCGACCTAAAACTAATATTTTATGCAATACGTTCGACTACCTGAAACAGTTGTTGTGGGCTGATGGATGTCTTTGCATATTACATATGTATATTATACGTTATATATTTGATCATTATATTCTTTTACGAGATAATTTTCAAAGTAAAGCTCTCCGATAGTAAATGGTACAATTTAATATAATAGCAGATATTAACAATATTCAATAATAATGTATATAACTTTACAACCAGAACATAAAATATGGAAATATTGACAAAATAGAACTCTAAAGCAGCTCTGCAAACTCAACAAGGAACGGTTGGAAATTATATAAATCCAAAATTTTGCTATTTTTGGTTATGCATTTATAGAGATTCTGTCATATTTACAGATAGCTGGCGCGCTCACTATGTAATCAATTGTTCAGTCGCTATTGACACCCGATGTAGTAATCCGTGTTTCTTTAGACATACGCCGACGTAGCTATGATGATGAAGTATTTTAATATGTGCCTAATTAAACATTTTATAATTATAACTAACGTTACTATGTATTTTAGTATAAATAAAATAATCGTGCAATTGCAAATCGAAACAAAAATATTAATGAACAACAATCTTTAGCTTCGAGCGGCAGTTTCGATCGTTCCGAATATCGAAAATATATTATATAAATACGAAGCTCAATTTCATGCCATCTATATACAGAAAACTTAAAATGAAATGAAACAGAGTGACCCTTCGGTTTTATAACTATATATATATATATATAGGTATACATAGATAGGTATACGACGACCGACTATCTCCGACCTACGCTTGGTGTAGGCTAGCTTCGCTCATGTAAAGTATGAATTGTTTTCTCAATTCCGTGTTCAAAATGGTATAAGAGTGCTTTTTACAGCAATTTAAGCGACGATTCTACAAATGCAAGGTTAGCTTGTCGCATTAGTTGTAGGAAAATCAGTGTAGAAGGTATTTAAGCAATTTCAACTAATATATAAGCGAGATTTGACATTTCATTCTATTAGTCGAATATACATAACTCTAAGCGGCTCCGTGGCTTAGTGGGGAAATCCACAGCCGCACGAATTTTTGGAATACGACATACGTTGCTGGGGCGATGGTTCAACGCCGGCCGAAGGCAATTTTTTTTAATAATTTTTTTAATATTTTACTTAGCCCTGTTTTATACAGGGAATTTTTAAGTTTATTTACAATTTTGCCGTTATATACAGGGTGTTTTTCTAAATCCGCAAATACGAACTAGAATGATGATTTACTTATTAGACTTATGATATCTATTATAAATCAACTTCTTATATTATTAGGTATAGTATTAGTATAGTATATGTCATTACACTTTTGTATTGTTAGTCATATAACGTACAGGGTGTTGCGAGAAATAAGTAAATGTGAGGTAAATTAGTCGTAAACAAGATTCTTATGCAACGTACAAATTTTTGGATAGGCAAGTAATTACTACATGTATTCTTTTTCATAATTTTCCACTATATACACGGTGTTGCGATTTGCAAGTTTCTATTTCCAACTTTCTGTTTCTTTATGAGCGTAATCTCAAAACGATGAAGCTTATTAACGAATCGCAAACGAGGTACTAATTCTGAAAATTTCAAGTTGAAAAAAATAAGTATGTAAATCAAAAATAAAAAATGTATGTAAATCAAATATCTACTTTAAATACTTTGTCTGTAGAAAAGAAGAAATATGTTAAAATACCGTTCGATTGTGCATATACAAGGGGTTTGAGAAGTATTTTTACATCACAAAATCTCTGTATAGCATATTCGACTCTTAATAGCATAAAAAACCTTCTTGGAAACCCAAAGAATAAGGTAGATGTACTTCATAAATCTGGTATATATTGTATCAAATGTCATGACTGTGAAAAAGAATACGTAGGCCAGACTAGAAGAACAATTTTAACTAGGTTCAAAGAACATGTAGCTCATTTTAAATATAATCGTTTTGAAAAATCTAGTGTGGCTCAACATATTTTAGACACAGGTCATAAAGTAGTTGCAGACGACTTAAAACTTGTAAAAGCTGTGTCAAATAATAGGGAACTAAACAGCTTGGAAAGTATCTTTATTCACTTGAATAGAGATAAATTAATAAATTCAGACAGGGGTCCTATACCTAGTTCGCCATTGTTTGACCTGCTTTAATTAAAACTTGTTTTTTACGCTTCAATGATCAAAATTAACTGAGGTTTGAACAACAAATGGGTATATATAGGGTAATTTTTAACATGGACGTCACTTCCACTAGTGATTTGCTTGGACAATATCCAGTAAAGATACTATGAAGTGCTAATCTCTCTTTTCCTCTTTTTAGGTTCTACTGAAGATGGCAACATAGTTGCTGAAATACGTATTTAGGTTTCTAAAATACTTGTTGTGGTTAGGGGTTTATAATTTTATTATTAAGTTCGCCACAGTCTCCAAAATATTGTCATAGACTTGTATTGTCATAATAATACGGTGTACTATTCTTCTAACCACTATTATTTACAAATTTAAAAGTTTAAATGTTAAGGCGTGGATTATTATTAAGGCTTCGGTGTTTAAATACTACATAAATACGATGTATTTTTGTTCTCTTATTACTTAAAAGTTGCGTGGTGAAAACAATTTGATAAACTGCTGGCTCGTATAGGGTAGTCAAGTGATTTGTCGAATTGATTAGGTGCATCACGCTATTCAGTCGTCATAGCTTTGGAGATATCAAAGAGGACTGCAAATGGATGCATTTCCGTTAACAGTCCTAGGTCGTATTTTCAAACTCGAACTATGTTTACGTATCGAATAACAATATTATTACCATATACTTCCCTCCATTCAGTAAACTGAACTTGTCTGTAAATCAATATTGAGTTAGATAAGATCGTTGTCAGACCATCCATCATTGTTCGTGTTTATAAATTAGAGTAAGTTATTAGATAAGTAGTAAAGAAAAATGGCAAAATTTGCCACTAAATGGTCGATTCAATAGAATACCAGACAACTGAAATTTTTCAATTACAGACCAATATTTTTTTAATATTGTTGAATACTGTATAAAAAGAACAAATTAAAAAAAATGGTTGTGGCCAGGTACATGAGTTTATCATACTATACAGCAGTGTCAAACGTTGATTCAAATGTTTTGACAATACTGTCAATAGAATCAAAATATCCGACATATCCTGGCGAAGAATAGAGTTTTCTCATACAACTAAACTATTAATTATATCAAAACATGACATAGAAATAAATTATACAAAATTTCCTTTACTTTAATTTATTTGTGCTTCAATGCTTTGTAACCTTTCGTACAGGGATTCGATCCTTTGAAAACTGCTTGCAAGTTCAACATTTTGTTGTTCTAGAAACTTTATGGTTGGCAATACTAGCACAAAATTTTTATCAATAAATTATAATTGTTCATGCAAATCTTGTAATGATAGTCCTTTTTTTTGCAGTCTTTAATACTAACTGCTTCATCAGGCAAATTTAAGACGAAGGGTTTGATGATATCAAATTTCTTGCTTAAAAAATTTCCGCTTCTAACCATGTACCTACCCCATCTCGTAATAACTGGTTGTGGTAACAAAGGTAGATTAGGGCACTTTTCCTTGTAAAGAGACAATCTGGAAGAGCTTTCAATAAATTTTATTTGCATTATTACCCTATTCACGTTAGGAAATTCTATGAATACCGTGTGCAAAACATATCAAATGAAGAATATTTGAAAAATGTTGTTTAAGTAATTCTCCAACTTTTAACATAATCGCAGCTGCGTCAGAAAGAAGCAGTAATACTTTGGTAGCGTCTGTGATTCCTACTTTTTTCATGGTGTCCTTTACTATTGTACATATCTCTTCAGCTTTGACGGTACAGCGAAACTGAGTAGATATTAAATAAGGTTTATATGGCTTGCGGGTCCAGCAATCCGACAACGACGTTGACCACACATCTACCCTTCATATCCGTAGTTTCATATGCAGAAACCCAAATATATTTATCGGATAGTTTTGACTTTATTGTAGAAACTGTTTTGTCATATTGCCCTTGTACGTAATATTTTCAAATTGTGGATTCACAATTATAGACAATTATAAAATAAAAAAATAATTTACCTCTAAGTATACAACAGAAGAAACCCTTTTACTTCTAGGCCCCTCGATTAAAAGCTCCTCAGGACCACTACGATCCATATTGGTTGAGCACCACATTTGTCGACTATTGGCCTGATGATGACCCACAAAACCGAAACATGTCTCCAGTAAATTTATTTAACAAAACTCCACTGTAGATGTCTATTCAACATCTTTCAATTGCTTCCAAAACAAGTTTCATCATGTGTAGCTCTACTATTCACCTACCGCCGAAGCAATTCACTCCAAAATTACAACAGAACCAAACTCAAAGCGGGTCGTCCACCAAAATAAAGTCAATTAGCTCCGGTGACACCAGTGGTGATACGCATTCACGTCTGTGTACATTGAGTCGCCTTAACGCCAACACACGGTCTATTCATATTTGATAACGAACCTTCATTATTAGTAATTACCTGCTGCTAACAAAGCCGGCGACGATGACGGCGGCAATGGGTCCGTCTAAAGCTCGGTCTCGCCGCGACACCGCAGTGAAAGGGGTCTTTAATGTCCGGCCACCCTTTCGGCAATGGGAAATTTAATGTCATTTAGTGTAAAGCCCGTAGAATTTCGCTCACAATAATTTTATAGACCTTAAAGGCCCGCCGCGTGCGAGGTTAGTTCCGTCAAGCTGCCCGTCCGCTGTACTCGCCTTCTGCCCCGCGCTTTAGGTAGACGCGGAATGTGATTATATTGCCGAAGTGGGTCATACCTTGTTAATTTACATAATTTACGCGGGCCTTGGCCAGCTAATAGAGTCCGCCGCGAAGTTATATATGTGTGGCGGGCGCGGAAGTTGATTTAATAAATAATTAATGGACAGGGTTAAAACCTGTGCGCGTCTTTGCTGGTTGACAGGGACGTCTGTAATTGTTGTCAATCGAGAAGGTTACTTTTGATGAAATGAGAAACTATAACTGATGGTCCAAAGTGTCCGCCTTGAGGCTTCTTGGATTTGCTTTTTGATCTGGATTAGTTTTGTTTAACGTAATGGTTGTTTGTGCAGTTTGTGGTCGTTTGTACAGTGTTACGGTTAGATTGTGACAGCGTGTTATGAAAATTACATATGTAATATTTCCCTGAACAATTGACCTTTTGAAATAAATGGATTAATTGAATTCTATGTTGCGGGAATGGGGGTTCGAAAGCCTCATACGGCACTACTGTGTTAAATATAGTTGTTTAAGCTGTTATATTCTTTAATTTTGATATTATTAATTATGTATGTGTATATTATTTCTATATTATGAATATTGTTTATTTATTTTATAGATTAATTTGGATTTCTAGTCAGTCACATTATATATCCAAATTCAACTAGTCCTCTATAGTTGAAATGGGAGCCTTTTTTATGCCATCTTACAATTGTATCGGCGAGTTCGAAAACAGTTCATGTGCGATTACGAGCAAAGTAGTTGGGATACAAATTATTATTATACACGTTTATGGATCAGATACATTGGGTAATTAATTCTAAAAAGTACAGCCCTCTATCTATTTTAGTTTGTTCAGGAGGATTTTTGAAACTTAGATTTTACGTTGTTTATCGGTGGTTGAATGTTATTATTTCGCTTCATGTGCGATTACGAGCAAGGTAGTTGGGATACAAATTATTATTATACACGTTTATGGATCAGATACATTGGGTAATTAATTCTAAAAAGTACAGCCCTCTATCTATTTTAGTTTGTTCAGGAGGATTTTTGAAACTTAGATTTTACGTTGTTTATCGGTGGTTGAATGTTATTATTTCGCTTCATGTGCGATTACGAGCAAAGTAGTTGGGATACAAATTATTATTATACACGTTTATGGATCAGATACACGTTTATGGATCAGATACATTGGGTAATTAATTCTAAAAAGTACAGCCCTCTATCTATTTTAGTTTGTTCAGGAGGATTTTTGAAACTTAGATTTTACGTTGTTTATCGGTGGTTGAATGTTATTATTTCGCTTCATGTGCGATTACGAGCAAAGTAGTTGGGATACAAATCATTATCATACACGTTTATGGATCAGATACATTGGGTAATTAATTCTAAATTGTACAGCCCTCTATCTATTTTAGTTTGATCAGGAGGATTTTTGAAACTTAGATTTTACGTTGTTTATCGGTGGTTGAATGTTATTATTTCGCTTCATGTGCGATTACGAGCAAAGTAGTTGGGATACAAATTATTATTATACACGTTTATGGATCAGATACATTGGATAATTAATTCTAAAAAGTACAGCCCTCTATCTATTTTAGTTTGTTCAGGAGGATTTTTGAAACTTAGATTTTACGTTGTTTATCGGTGGTTGAATGTTATTATTTCGCTTCATGTGCGATTACGAGCAAAGTAGTTGGGATACAAATTATTATTATACACGTTTATGGATCAGATACATTGGGTAATTAATTCTAAAAAGTACAGCCCTCTATCTATTTTAGTTTGTTCAGGAGGATTTTTGAAACTTAGATTTTACGTTGTTTATCGGTGGTTGAATGTTATTATTTCGCTTCATGTGCGATTACGAGCAAAGTAGTTGGGATACAAATTATTATTATACACGTTTATGGATCAGATACATTGGGTAATTAATTCTAAAAAGTACAGCCCTCTATCTATTTTAGTTTGTTCAGGAGGATTTTTGAAACTTAGATTTTACGTTGTTTATCGGTGGTTGAATGTTATTATTTCGCTTCATGTGCGATTACGAGCAAAGTAGTTGGGATACAAATTATTATCATACACGTTTATGGATCAGATACATTGGGTAATTAATTCTAAAAAGTACAGCCCTCTATCTATTTTAGTTTGTTCAGGAGGATTTATGAAACTTAGATTTTACGTTGTTTATCGGTCGTTGAATGTTATTATTTCGCTTCATGTGCGATTGCGAGCAAAGTAGTTGGGATACAAATTATTATTATACACGTTTATGGATCAGATACATTGGGTAATTAATTCTAAATTGTACAGCCCTCTATCTATTTTAGTTTGTTCAGGAGGATTTATGAAACTTAGATTTTACGTTGTTTATCGGTGGTTGAATGTTATTATTTCGCTTCATGTGCGATTACGAGCAAAGTAGTTGGGATACAAATCATTATCATACACGTTTATGGATCAGATACATTGGGTAATTAATTCTAAAAATTATCAGCGAACTACCTTCTATTTTGTCTCACTTTTTGGACTTGTAGGTACTGTGTTCGGACCGACCGATTCAATTGAAGAAAATTGCGTAAAAGAACTTCATATTTTAGATCTTCTAGTTGGGATGGGCTACAAAGATGAGAGTAAGTCCATGAAAATAATAAATAACTAATATTATCGTTAACTACTCTTATAGATGCTATGTTTTCAACTCGGCTATATATGTGCCTCACCAGATTCCCACAAATGTAGAACCACGATTAGAAACAAACATTGGAAGTACTCCACTATCGGAACGCAAGAGTTAATAATATCAGTTTTGGTAGAATAGATAATACTTCACACTATATTGAAAACATGACTAATGCAATTTATTTCAGACTCCCGGGGATATCGAACAGAAAAAGTGAAAATTACAAAAATGTTATTTACAATTTCATTTGGATGTTAATGTTAATATGCGACGTTATTTGGACGAAGTGTGCCCTGGAAGATGGATAGGAACCAGTGAGCAAAGTTTAAGTCAAAGTCAAACCAATTTCTTGTAATTTTCTTCTATTTATTTAAAAAAATTAGGTTGCTATTAGAAAAAATATGGTCACCGTCGTAAGTTTAAAAAATAATGGAATTATCCGAGAAAAAGTTTTTCCGTATTAAGCCTAGTGTCTCTTCTGTATTTTCTTGACCCACAATATCTCTTAAATGACACTATATTATACCAGTCAATACTACTAATCCTATAACGATATCTAGAACATCTAGAAAATAAATATTTTTGTTAATAAATTGATTTGATTTTAATAAAGGAAGGAGTGTGGCAAGGTAGTGTTTTAGGGTCGGTCCTTTACCTACTGTACACCAGTGACGTCCCAGCCATAGAAACTAATACTGTCGCAACTTTTGCAGACGACACGGCTATCCTAGCTGTTGGGAACAGCAATGAAGAAACGACGAGAAAACTCCAAACAGCTCTTGGTCATTTTCAGGTCTGGACAAAGAAAAAAAGAATCAAACTGAACGAACTCAAGTCAGTACACGTTGACTTCACCAACAAGAAGATACAACACATCCCGGTTACTATTAATAACCAAATAGTACCGTACGCAAACACAGCCAAATATCTCGGCACGACATTAGACGCCAGGCTCCGCTGGAAAGCCCATGTCAAAAAGAAAAGAGAGGAACTAGGAATCCGTTATAGGAAGAAGTCTTTTGAGTTAGTGTGAATGTTACTCATTAGTCAATAAAGAATAGATTGTAATGCACTGATTGTATAAAAAAATAAATAAATAAATTGCTTAGGGCTTTAAAAAGCCCTTTTAAGTTCCTCCTAAGCCCTAAACCCGACCCTGCGCGTAGCCGTCTTCGGACCATTCGGCGTTCGCGTTAGAAAACAACAGGAAAACTAAATTGAATAATAAAAACGGCTCAGCGGAGCGGGGCGAGAGCGGCGAAATAAATACGGATAAAATCGCGCTCGCGAGAGGGCGCGGCAATCGGATTGTTCGCGGCGAGGCCGCGAAGGGCATTTAATACTTAAAATATCTAATATAGTGAGTGCGCGCTCGCTCGCCCGGAGTTTTACTATTTTTCTTGCCGGAGGCGAGCGAGGCGCTCCCCGTATCTGTCCTGTATCATTCCCAGTCGACGCTAGTCCTCTCTCCAAGGAGGGGCAAAAAGGGGGACAGGATAAAATCCTTCATAATATAAATCGTTGTAAGCGCCCAATCATCCCTTCCCACCCACAGCGTGGAGAGGGTCGGCAGCACTCTCAGACTACTACCGCGGCGCTCAGATTTTGGTAATATCGCATAAATATACTGGAGCCATATTTTCCCCTAAACCTCCGCATCCGCTTTTTTTTATCGCGTACACATTGTATACGGTATACACGGTAAATAACGCCGTTGTAATCATCTATTCTGTGTTGCAAAAAAGGTATTTTTCTGTCGGCAATTAATTTCTATTACCTACCAATTGTCTTAATAAACATATCCTTACATACTTTTTTTAGTTGCGTTTAATTGCATACGCTTTTTGCAAACTAAAACTTTGTACATCATTAGCTTATTATACAGCTAGTTACTCCAAAGGAAGTAGCCAGAGAAATCAAGTCAAACCTGAATCCAAAGAAGGCACCTGGATATGATATTGTCACAGGAAAAGTTCTTAAGCAATTACCTAAGAAAGGTATTGTTATGCTGACGTATCTACTAAATGCATCGTTTAGATTAAAATATGTCCCACATGCATGGAAAATAGCAGAAGTTATCATGGTTTCAAAACAAGCCAAACCACCGAACGAGGCCAAATCATATCGCCCAATATCACTGTTACCAATGATTTTGGTTTTTACCATTTTGTTACCATTTTGGTTTTAGACAACAGCATTCCACTATAGATCAAGTCCATAGAATAACAGATATCATAGACAGAGAGTAATTTTTGTTTAATTCAAATAAATATGCATTGACGCGAAGAAATCTGTTGTTTCAATAGAGGCAAAGAAATATTTATTTACGGATAAAAACGCTTTTGTTTGAAATATTTGTTTGGTAGAAAGAACGTTAATTTGTGTCAAACAACTTATGTTTCTCGTTGAAGTTTGCAATTTGTATTATAAGAAACGAGATTTATCTACTTCAAATAATTATGATTGTGTTGAGTGAAAGAGTTCTATTATTTTAAATTAACGAAATTGTTGGTCGAGTTAAAATGCTGTATTTTAAGGTTGCATCGATGGTTCTCTGATTAAAGAAATTATTAATTTGTTGAAGGAATTAATGTGGAACTATTATTGACAAGAATTTTTCGGAGAGTACAGTTGTAGACTCCACGTGTCAGCTGCTTTTTGGGATGTCGCACATCCTCGACCAGTGGTTGGCCTTCTCAGCCCTACATATAGTCAAGGTTAAGTTAGTAAAGTGTACGCTGATTTGGATTCGCAACTTGAACCTGCAGGCACTGTACTCTATAACTCTATACTGTCGATCACGCCTTTATACTCTCGATATGTACGAAGCGCGAGCAGAGAGTTTACAGCGCCGTCTAACAATACAGTAGGATGACATAAAATATATTTATTTGAATCAAAATAAGATTTCTTTGGTGGAAGTAAACCTATTTTAAAGCCAAAACAAAAATATTACTCTAAATGAAATAAATCTCTTCTTGTGTACAAATATATTTATTTTAATCAAAATATGATTTCTTCGGCGAAAGTAAACCTATTTCTAAGCCAAAGACAAAGTATTACTTTAAACGAAATAAATATATCCTTATATAGAAATTTATATGTTTGAATCAAAATTATATTTCATTGGTGTAAAGCAACGTTTTTTTTTTAAATTAAAACAAAAATATTACTTTAAAGGAAAGTAATTTTTGTTTGTATCCATATATATTTATTTGGCTTAAATAAATATTACAAATAAATTAATCTCTGCAAGCAAATAAACTAGAGTATTCAATGAAGTAAATATTGTTGGCGTGAAAGAAATATTTTTTGACCCAAAAGAATAAATTCAAACAAATACATTTCTATAAAGCAAGAAATCTTTTCTGTGTAGAGAAAGCATTAGAAGAAAAGCTTATTTGCTCAACAATCTTTCTTGATGTCACACAACCTTTCGAGAAGGTTTGGCACGAAGGATCGATACACAAACAAAAGAGTATGCTACCATTACAATACCTTGATATTACTTAATGTTGCTCTTACACTACATAAAGCATTAAATAGCTTTTTGGTCTGTTATTGGTTGTCACAAGTAATGGCATTTTCTCCTTCAGCGACATAATAGTTTTTAAAACTGTTCAAACCACCCAACTGATATGCTGATATCGACCTTTCTGATATTAACTACTGACTAAAATGGTTTAATTTTGTTAATTTAGTATTTTGTTTTGTATGGAGTATGTGTAATCATTTTTTGTTGGGTTTCAATATTAAAGTATTAAAACAAGTTAAATGCCCTGTACTGGTTAATTATATTTGTTTTATCTACAGGCAGTTGAAAACCCGTCCCAACTGTTTTTTTTTGTTGAAAATTCGGAATTTTGAGCCTGTTCTTTCAAAACTTCTTTTCTGGTATAAACTATATTGTTTTGGTATTCTTTCTTTCGTTGAATCTTATTCTGAAAGCAGAAATTATGAATTCTGTATAGATTTTGAGAAGAAAAGCGCTTTCTTGCATTTTTTTGCTAAACTCAGCATTTCACAATTTACAATATTTCAGATTAGATTCTACAAAAACAGTAACAGGATCAGTCAAGTAATCATGAAGAAGTATTATAATAAATCTCTCAAAAAACACAAAAAAATGTGTTCAAAATATGATCCACTGATTTTTCAAAGTCCTGCCCTGGCAACCGGTATCAAATGTATCTTTACGAGCGCGTCGGAGAAATTTAAAACGGATCTGCGGGCCTCGGGCCGTAAAATCCGGCGAGGAATTTTATAAAACATTCACACGGCGACACCCCGGTATGGCCCGAATAAATTTTATAGCGCGAGCGTCCATTAAAAACTCATACGGATTCAATTCGCCGTTTCGCGAGAAAACTCCACGGAACCGATACAACTCGATACAACCTCCAGCCTTTTTAACGTCTACTACCGAAGGTACGGGCGCAGAGCATCGACTCCTTTATTGGCAAACGTTCTATTCGAACTCATGCTGCAATAAAGTATAAAGTAGGAGTTGAACCTACACGTTCGAAGTATCGTGGATTGAGTACAAGGTAATCAGAATGTGGGAGATATGAGGTGAAGGCATCGGTTCGTAGTTGATTAGGTATTCTAACAACCCCACAATTATTAGACTATTACGCTCATGTGATTGTATTATATCTCATTTGATGAGTTATGTCCTTAGGATTTATATTATGTTTATTACAATAATATACCTAACCTTGTGTTTACTTTGATCTAAGATTACTAACCGCAACATGTTATTTTTTTTTTAAATTATATTTCTCAATAGAAATACAGGGTGATTCACAACGTACGGAGGAAATTGAAGGAGTAGCAAGAGAAGACCAAAATAAGCATCTTTTCTTAGTAAACTTTTGACGTAAACACATAAACTAGGAAGTTATAGCAAGTTAAAGTTGAATTTATTAATGAACATTATTTACAAACTATGCTAGTAAGAGACGTTTTAAAATTAAAAGAAGATACCTGATTGTTATTTAATACACATGTTCGATTTAAAATGAGGAAAAATTTATAAACATAAAAGTTACAGCTATTTGTTTATCTTTAAAATGATGAAATAATAGGAGTTAACTTGTTGAGAACCGCTGACTTTTTCATAAAACAATTTGGAAAATTTATGACAGTTTGAATGTGACACAAGGGTTTGCTAAGAGGGGTTTCCATGGAAACAAAGAGCATTATTTACGAAAAACCCAGAGGTTCTCAACACGTGGACGTTAATTTCTATGAATTTTAATCGGATGTAACTTTCTTGTTATTGATCTTTGGTTAAAAAGGTTATTATGAAAATACTTTATATTTCCCGTCTCTAGCTCCCTCCTCAATCTCCTCCGTACGTTGTGAATCACCCTGTATAATTTAAAAAAGCAACATTTTCCGCTTTTTGGTGTGTTATTTATTGTCAGAAGTAATGGAATTTTCTTCTTCAGCGACCTAATATTTTTTAAATCTGTTCAAACCACCCAACTGATATGCCGATATCGAGCTTTCTGATATCTAAATACAAAAGGGTGTAGATTATATATAGTATTTTTTAATTATTAATTTTATTTGGGATTTTTTAAATGCCAATTTAGTCACTAAATCAAATAAAAAAATGGGTATTAAATAAAGAATTTTTGCGCCAAAATTGCAAGAACCTATTATTAATCTTCAAATTTAGCATAAACAACGTCCAGAAAAAAAGTCGTTTAACATATTAGGGTAATTCAATTCATGTCAAATCAAACACATTATTCCTCTCCACATTGTATCTTGACTAAATGTTGTACAATTATGATCGTAGAGAGATGGTATAGGTGCTATTTTAAAAAAATTTCCATGAGCTTTCTCCCGATATCAGGGATGTAAAAGCGTAATTTACCGCGTAAATTATCAAATTAATTACCGTAATTAACGGTAATTTACCGATTTTTAATTACCGGAATTTACGGCTTATATTACCGATGGTAATTTATCGTCAATTTAGGATTACAGTTGGTAATTTACCAGTAGTATATTATTTAAAATTGCCGGTAAAAAGAAATAATTTTTATTGTAGTCCCATTTGACAATTATTCATTCAGCCATTCTAGTGACAATACCTACTGTCAATAGTATTAAAATATCTGTCAAACCCTGGCTAACTATTACTAGATATGAATATACGAACATAGCGTATCCTGTAACTAGTTTTATATCCTGGCTAACTAGTTTTATTTTAATGCAGACACGATCGATCTCGATCAAATAGAATCTCACGCAGCTAAACTATTAATTTTATATATTGTATGATAAAGTCATGTGCCTAACCACATCAGATTTTAATTTACGTGGTTATTTAAATTATAAAGTAATCATTTTAATTTCAGCGGTAATCTACTGAAAAATTTAATTACGGAATTTAAAATCCTCACAAATTTTCGACACAAAATTATTTTCTCATCAATTGTACATCTAATCTAAAACACTCTCGAAGCAAATCGAGGTGGCAAAGACATCTACAAGGTACAGACGCACCTCGCTTTAATTAATTTCGCCAGAAAATGAAAGTAATTACGAAACAAATCAAATTTCTAAATAATTACTTCTGCGCCGCGAGGCCTACATTTCTCCTACTCGGGCTGGGCAAGCGCGATCTCTCTCGCAATAACCCAAGAGGGTGTCGGTAATCTGCACCCTTGTTTTCCCCGCTATTTGCGGCCGACCGAGTCATTCCACTGCCCTTATCACCGCCTACCCCCCCCCCCCCCCCTTAAAACTCGCAGCTTCCCGTCTTTATCTGTTCTTTAACCAACACACCAGCAGTACAAAGGCTTAACCCGACAGCTAAACTGGCCTCTCTCCTACTCGACTAGAGGGGTCGCTCGCTAATTTGCAAAAGGTGTAAATTCGGACGATTTACGGGCCCAATTGCCCCGGCCCTTATATCCGAAGTTATAATTCAAAGGTTCCGTAGTGTCATCGTAGGAATTGCGGTTTTGGATTTTGCGGGATAACGATCTGAGAGCGCCATCTATGAGGCAAATTGGGCGGCTCTGGTTTGAGGTTGAGCTTCTTAAAGATATTTATGTCGCTGTGTTTAATTAGGGCAAACAAAGCGGGGCGGACGGGTGGGGGTGAGACTAGATCGGCGCGATTGATAAGGGCGTTAAATGGCTAATAAATTTGCTCCCTCCTAAAAAGATTGTATTTCATCCTAGCGGTTGTTTTAATGGAATCTTTTTTAAACTTCTCTTTATTTCGGTGGTTGTGCTTTCTCCGATGTGTTCAAGTTTATCTTAGGGTGTTTTAAATGACAAATTCAAATCATTTTTCTCATAGGAAATTGTATTTAGAATATACAATTTTGGTTTTGTTGCAAAAGAAACTATGATTTATGCCTTGACTATAGTTTTTTGTTGTTGTTTTTGTTCGTGTTTTCATTTGTCTTAGAGTCTTGTGGTATTGACTTTTGTTTGCTAGAGTTAAATTTATTAAATCTAAAAAATGCTTTAACCTAATTAATTTTAACGGCCGGAAGCAACCAGTAAATATTATTTTAATATTATGAAAAAAAGCCACTTGCCATAGTCAGAATTTGGATTTAACATATTGGGTAGTTGGAAAACAAGAAATTCTTAAATTTTCTTACAAGTAAAGTATCAGTGTTTCACAACTAAATCTAAAATGTCATAGAGAAAAGTTGTACTTTTTGTAGACTTGAAAACAGCATTTGAGAGTATTTGTCGTTAAAAGTTATTACAAATATTGGGAACTTACGGAATCAGAGGAAAATAATTGAAATGGTTTGAAAACTATTTAACAAACAAGTGACAAACGGTTAGGATTGGGATCAAATATTTCAAGCGAATTAATAAACAGCTTAAACTGGTATCGATATCAAATTAATATAAAGAAAATAAGTTGGGATGTATTGAAAACAAACGCTATTATATTGGGAAATATATGGTAAACCAGACACCAGAAATAAATAGGTGCCTTATTTAGACAATACGTTGAAATTTACTAGTAATATGGATTTTACAGGGTGTTTCTTAATAACATGCTAATATTTATGAAAGTTATTCTTGGGTCCAGTTTGAGGAAAAAAATTCATATGAACATAAGTCCGAAAGGTCTTAACGTTTGAACTAAAGAGTGCCAAAAAAGTTGTTATTCCAAAATGTGTTTAGATTACTTTCATTTTATAATTTGACCGTTTAAAAATTATTCTTAAAAATAAATTTTTGTTTAAAGTTCTATTTTATATAACTTATTTTTTCTCGTAAGAGGTTTAGAGATACTAATGAATGAATTTTATTGTTTATGCGAAAACCGTACGTTAAACAAAAGAAAATCAACAGACCAGATTTGGTAAGATAGAATCTTGTGTTTTTAGACAACGAAATGTGTTGATTTTTCACAATAATAAGTACTTTTCATGCAAGAGAAAACTACTTGAAGATATTTTTTATGAAATGAATTCTCCCTCTACAGATGTCATTTAGTACCTTTTTTACATCTGCTTTAAAATATGAGTTTGATAGCTTCTTTATTGATTTTCATTCTAAGATCTTTCACTTAGATGGACCTTTTTATTTATAATATTAATAAAGATTTCGACCCACAATCTACTACCCTGTAAAAGACACAGTCGCCTTTATTCTGAGTGTTCAGGGCGTTCTGACGAAAACAAAAGACAAACCAGAGAGGTCAGTAATGAAAGGGAAGCCAGCATCAGCGCAATCTGAACCTTATAGCCAATCTGTACGTGCCTTGATTCCGTCTGCCGATTGGAAGGTTGTTTTATTTGTCCCAAGCATCATCGTATATCGTACTAGCGCAGGTAACAAACAAAACAAAGCAAATGTTTTGCCATAAACACACCACAGAGTCCTTTTATTAGCTAGAAAACATTAAGAACTAGCCAAGAGATCGATAATCTAACATATAAATAGCAATGTATTGCTGGTATACGGAAATAACAATAGTTTACGTTGGTTACATTTTTGGTGGAGGTGCCGGGTAAAACAATTATGCTAATAAATCATGAATTAGAATTTTTCTTTTATAATTTTTGAATGTTTTACTTATATTTCCTTATAATCGAAATACCAACAAATAAAAAAAATCTTTTCTTTATCAGAAAACATCAACAAGTTATATTTTATTCGCTAGCCTGTGTGTAAATACGTTCTTACGCGGGTGACCTGAATTTTTCCTGACGTTAGCATTTCGCATGTTTATGAAGTGCAGCGCTATCTGGCGGACGGTACGTTCGGCGTTCGCCGACGTTGACGATTTTGTATTTCGTCATTATGTGGAGGCACGTCCGCACAATAAAAACTTGACGCGAAAAAATATTTCAACTCGCCGCGCCGCTGAAACAAAGCGCGACAAACACAGTTTATCTGTGATTTAATAACGATTTTGCGCGCTTTTAAAAACAATTTTCACCGACGCACGACAGTTAATTACGTCATGGTCCGGCCGGACAAAAAAATTAATGCCTTTGATGGCGCGGCGTCCAATTGTATATATTTTACGCGTAAAAATATTTGCAATATGGAAAACATATTGGTAGGTACTGCGTTACGTACTTAGTAGAGAATTACTGAAAAATGTTGAAATATTGGTTACTAATTAATAATACACGGTGGTAATGACTACAACTTGCAGATGGTCCCAAGTTTCCACCTTGGGGGTTTTTCGGTTTATTGCCTCCCGGTTGATATAGTTTTTCTCGCAATTCTAATTCATAATATTCAAAGAGTAATATTTTATTGAATAACATGAAATTAGTATATATCAGAGAAATTATAATTATTGTCTAATCAGTGACTTAAGTATTGAATTTGCATTCTTTTGAATATTTATTTCAAATAAAAGTTACGAAATACCGTATGAATCATATGAAAAATACGCAATGATTGAATGCTTTATTCAAAGTAATAACAATGCTGAAATTGCATCCGAAAAATACTTCAATCGTTATCCAGAAAGAACACAACCTCAGAAATCTATTTTTGAGAGATTAAAAGAAAATCTCATCAATCACGGGTCATTTAGTATGCCAAGACTCAAATATTACTATATTGGAAATGCTGACGAAGCTGCCACCAACACAGTTGCAGCCGCAGTTGCAAATCCCACAACTTCAAGTCGTGAAATAGAAACTCAGTCTGGGGTATTAAGACGTTGAGCTTTGAGAATCCACAAGAAGCATAAATTTAGGCCATATGCTTTAAGAAGACAACATCATTTGCAACCAACAGACCCTCAGCAACGAATGGAGTTTTGCCAGTGGTACCGTGAAAATCTACAACAGAATCCATTAGTTTTTAAAAAAGTTGTTTGGATTGATGAAGCCTACATCAGCAGTGCCGGAATTTTTAATAGGCACAATGAGCACTATTGGTCTTATGTCAATCCTCACCGTACCGTCAACGTGCAAAACCAAGGACGTTTTGGTTTTAGTGTTTGGTGTGCCGTGCTTGGCGAGCGTATTTTAGCATACCATATTGGCGACCGGTACTACAATATTGTAAACCATGATATTGTTAATGAATTTGTGGACAATTTGCCACTAATGGAGGAGGGAACTATATACTTCCAGCACGACGGTGCACCACCTCACAAAATAAGAAGGGCAAGGGAATTATTGAATATAAATTTTGAAAACTGTTGGATTGGAAACAACGGACCAGTGAGGTGGCCACCACGATCGCCAGATCTTATACCTTTGGATAGTTTCTTTGGGGGCACATTAAAAACAAATTATATAAAAGATTACATAACGACATTCAGGACCTAAGGCAGCATTTTGAAGAATGTATCAATGCCGTTCCAAATATTGTTAGAAACAACGCTCTTCGAAGTATTGCGACGAGATATAATTTATGCATCAATAAAGAAGGACATCAATTTGAAAAATTGTTAAAGTAGTTTGTAGTAGGCAATCTTATTTTTTATTTTTCAGTATTATTTCAGTCATAGTCAGCTACAACAACCTTACTCATTTTTCGATATCTCTTATAGTTACCGAGATCTCCTATAGTAACATCGAATTTGGCCCAGCCTGCACAATTCCAACGATAATATAGACCTTATATATATAATAATAATAATAATATTTAACAAATTAACAAAGAAAATTGTTTACACAAGTCAGAACAGAAAAAGAAAAACACTATGCACTACATATTTCTACGAAATTACAGTTAAAGTATTCATCGTAATTGAATATACATTCTTCAACCAAGAATTGTCTCATTACTGTCTTAAATCTGTTATTGGAGTAACACTTAATTGCTGGCGGCAGAACATTAAAAAATTTTAGAGCCCAGTAATTTGATGCGTTGCGCGACTTCTGCAATCTCAGAAAAGGACGGCGATACTGCTGATTCTCACGAGTGTTGTACGAGTGAATTGCATTCGATGTCACAAACGTACTGGCATTGACCTTAGCGTACATTAAACATTCCAATATGTAGGCGGATGGAAGTGTCAGAACATTGAGATTTCGGAAGTGTTCACGGCAATCTTCCCTCCAACCTACTCCGAGTACTACTCTTATGCATCGGCGTTGTAGAGAAAACAATTTATTGCTGTGACCTGAATGGCCCCAGTTAAATATTGCATATGTCATCAAGGAGTGAAAAAAGGCAAAGTATGCAACCCTAAGACATTTTATAGAGATTGATTCTCTCAAGATTCTCAAATAATGAATCACCCTCGCAAGTTTTCCTGAAACATGTGCGACATGACTTTCCCACTTTAATTTGAAGTCAAGAATAACACCCAAGAATTTTACACTCTCATTATCGTCCGTACTGGAACGCGCTTCATGTCGCAATGTAAACAATACCGATAAGCACTTATCCTGATTGATGCAAAGCGCATTTGAAGAAAACCATTCTTTAATATCTCTTTCACATAGGTCAACTGTGTTAAGAAGCTGTTCATAATCATCACCTCCCTCAATTACCGTTGTGTCATCCGCAAATAGAATAAGATCAGTTGCTTCAGTAGCACAATTAATGTCGTATATACAACAAACCACTGTTTGAACGCCACATTCTACTCGGTAAGCTCGGTATACGTACCGAAATAGTTCTCGATTCATTAGGCATTCAATTACTCGCAAATGATTGGCTACGCGTAATGCAAATTACGTGTTTGATCTCGGTTTAATATACGCGCGGAAACACGTCACGTCGAACCAAACGGAAACGCGCGCGATTGCGTGCGTTCGCCGCCAGAGAGCGCCGTAGTCCACTCGAAACAAAACGTGTACGGTTTTAATCGACACGGATGAGAATCGGCTTAATTTTGCACCGCTGATAATTTTCTCGCTAATTTATACGAGGGTTGGAAAAAAATGCGGACTGTGCAAAACCGCGCCGGGCACGTGTGTAGACGTGTGGATGATGCGTTTCAACTTTTAACGGTGTAGCAAAACTGCGGGTGGGCAGCTCATGCGTTAAAAGTTGATAGTAGGCGGTGATTAATGTAGCCGATCACATTTGCAACGAGCACGTCATCATTTTTAAATGCGAGCGAGCGTTCAGTTTTTTCCGGTTACGCGGATATAATCGCTCAAAAAGAGGGATGCGAAAAGATCCTGCTCGTGTGAAACGGGGTTTTTAGGATAAAATGTTGTGTTGCACGGTGGAAAATGTCGGAAAAATCTGAATAATAGCAATGAAACAGCTTGAAAACACCCAGTATCGATAGTAGATAAGCTATAAGAGTTCTAGGCCATTTTTACGTGTTATTTTAAATGGTGGTATAAATTCACTTTACTTTTCAGGTATAGGTTCGGAAAGTTGCTATTTTCAGGATTATTTACTCTGATTAAGAAAGAGTCTACTCTATCAGAGTTTTCATACCTGTCAAAATTTTATTAAAACCATTTCATCACGTCACAATTTTGAAAAATTTTGCAGAAACTTTATTATCAGTTACTATGGCAAAATATAAAATAAATTCATAAAAATTAAGGCTGTTAATTATTTTAAAAAAGCCTCGGACACGTCAATTTTAATTATCGAAATATACATTTATGTATTCAATTCAATCTCCGACCATCAATTGTTTTTACTAATGACAATCATGGCAATCAGTTATTTTTCTTGTTTTAAAATTGTTATTTAATCAACAAGTATATTAAAAAGAGCGATTAATGGTCGAGATTTTTGAACGCACGAGCGATTATTATTATTATTATTAGCGATATTATTATTTATAAATTCTATGAAATAAAATGGGTTTTTTAATACAACAAACGTTTGAAGATACGGCAAATTGACCTACTACCCTGTAAAAGATACAGTCACCTTTATTCTAAGTATTCTGGGTGTTCAGACGAAAACAAAAGACAAACCAAAGAGGCCAGTAATGAAAGGAAGCCAGCATGAGCGCAATCTGAACCTTATAGGCAATCTGTACGTGCCTTGATTCCGTCTGCCGATTGGAAGGTTGTTTTATTTGTCCCAAGAATCGTATATCGTATTAACGCAGGTAACAAACAAAACAAACCAAATGTTTTGCCATAAACACACCAGAGGGTCTTTTTATTAGCTAGAAAACATTAATAACTAGTCAAGAGATCGATAGTCTAATATATAACTAGCAATGCATCGCTGGTATACGGAAATAACAATAGTTTACGTTGGTTACAGTTTTGGTGAAGGTGCCGGATAAGATGCTAATAAATTATTACTATTTTTTCTGTAATTTTTGATTGTTTTAGTTTTATTTCCTTATAACTAAGATAAGGACAAATAAAAAAAAACATATGGCTTCTTCACTTGTACTGTAATATACTATTCTTCATCATTTACTGATGAGTAAACACCAAGTTATATTTTATTATAATTATTTTTAAGAAATTACCAAAGAGTTTGCTGATTCTGAGTAAATTATCTCCTCTGCGCACACAACAGAAGTGCAAATCCAAGCAGCACGAATGCCCAGTAATTTATTTGCCAACAATGGCGAACCTGACCTGCCCAATGGCAGAGTCTACAGTTAGCTTTTATCCAGTAACGCAGTGATGTATGTACTTTTCTCTGGTGTTAAATATCCACGGTACTCGCGTCTCTAATCCGGCCCAGAGCATAAGCACGATACTCTTCATATACAACCAACGTACCGGAAGACGGATATCTCTGTGCATGCTTAATTGTTGTTTCAGTGTTGGCATTGTTGAAGGGAAGATGTAGATCTGGATGATAGGAAACAGTGACTAATGGTGGCTCGCGAACGCCAACAGAGAGCACTACTAGCATGTATATATAGGCTGGCTTCAGCCTGGCCGTTCTAGCTCTTCGCGAACTAGATCTAATCGCAATTGAAATACATCGCAACAAATTATAGGTCTCCGCTTCGAGGCGAGCGTACCCTCGGCACAGTTTTACCAAATTGCTTCGTGCAACTAGGGTTGATTCCCCCCTAAACCCTCCCCACGTCGTTATATTCGCGTATCCTCGTCTTTCACCCACCTGTCTCGACTGCTCGCGAATTAACATATCGCTTGCGCTGAAAATATCTTCAAATGTAAATTGAATAGTTAAAAATGTATTCTGAAACTTCCTTTTTTATACTATAATGAGATTAATGAGTACTAATTTAATCACAAATTGATGGAACTCCTTTGGGTTCTCTGATATTTTCTCACATCAAACTGAAAATACATTAGATAGTTTACATAGTTTTAATCAAAATCTTCAGTTTACTGTTGAAAAAGAAAAGAATTTTACTGCTGCTTTCATAGATATAAATATTATTAGGACGGATAAAAATATTTTGCGACTAGTTTAGAAAAAATTCGGGTCGATATACTTTTTTTTCATATTATCTATTAATCAAAAAATTAACACAGTTTTGGCACTAAACAATTGAATAAAAACATTTGCAACTCTAAACTTAAAGGTATTTTTTAAAATTGTTCCAAAAAAGTTACCTAAGATCTTCTTAAGTCTTCCGCTTTGTTGCTATGTTAAATCTGTGTGTTAAATGTTTAATGTTTTCTTTTCAACATATATTCTATATTCTATATTTTTACCTACGTACCTACAATTCCAAATATCACTCGTGAAGCCAATTCAATGTTAGAAGAATATATTATATTGGGCATTAAATAAATTGGCAATGTTTTCGCCAAATACCCAAACAAAAATATATTAATATTATATACATGCATATCATAAATCACTTGTGGATGTCGATAAATTCTAATAGATACTTGAATGCATGATTATGTAATAATCGGTAATTATGTGTAAGTTCCCACAGCAGAGGGCGCTGTACAACAAGTGCTTAATGGTAATCTTAACGATATACCATTAAGTCGATAATTAACTACAATTTATCTTTCAGGTAAATACATACAAAAGACCCTAATGTAATTTTAATAGGTTTTCGATTACACTTGAATACACAACTAGGTATTCTGTTTGACATGAAAAGGCAAAAAAACAAACAGTAAAGGGTGCTTCCCGTTTGTTACCAAGTTAATAACGTATTAATCAAAATTGGACGAGTGCTTTTTATGTAGAATGAAACAAGACCGGACGTTTTTCATGTTAATTATTTTCAACTAATTTGAATGTGATTTTGGTAATTGTAACATAAATATTATTTTAATTATTATTTCTTCAAAAATTATGTCGACCTTTACAAGATAAATTGAAGCCTGAAAATTACAATAAAAACTTCTAAAGAAAATCTAAAATAGTTCCTGTCTAGGTTGTACTGAGAATAACGTACTTTGAAATGTATTAAAAATCCCTATTTTCGACTTATTTTTTTCTCTTTTTAGCCTAAAATTGCTTATTTCTTTGACTAAAGCTGCTACTATACTAAACTGAAAACGTGGCAACACAAGAGCGGCGATGAGTAATCTTTTTGCGCTATTATTGCGCGAGATAGCTCCGGAATTACCCTTTGGGCAAACTAAGAGTTATGTACATATTTTGTGTGCGTCGGAAACCGAGTATAATATATTCGCGTGTGCAAAGCGCAATATAAATCCACTGGTAAATTTGCTCTGCATTATATTGGTAGCTGACACGTACAAACGTTTACGTACACATAACAAAAGAAACACACACCCCTTTTGTTGTAATACATTCTGCTTTTCTGATGCTCATGTTAGAGAAAAATCGCGGTTCGTCGGTCAGCGTGGCAGTGGCGTGCGGTGCGTTTGTACATAAGGTGTGCAGTAGAGAATAAATATCAAAACTTCGAAAAATACAAACGATGTTATTTAGTTATACTTAACGTACATTCAAAAAAACAAAAAATAAATAAATACAATGGTTACTTGGGTACGGGTCTATAATGCAAAAAAGTTTACTAAAGGCTATCACTACCACTAAAGCACATATTCTTGCAAAATTAAGAGTTTTTATTTAACTCATAGGAGTTAAATCTACACTTTTACTTTTGCAAGAATATTTACTTTAGTGGTAGTTTTGATCATTAGCCAACAGTCAGAAGAACACAAAACAATTAGAAAAAGTAACGCAAAATTGTAATAGAAAAAAATCACTTAAATATGCCTTAAAAATATATAAAAATGTTAAACTTACAATATTCTTGCAAATATAAGACGGTTTTATTATTGTTAATTAACGAAATGTGGGCACTGACCTACAAAGATCAATTGAGCTGCTATTCTTTAACTGTGAATATCAGTCTATAACAGCACCCATTCTGATTAAATTAAGCATCAAGCATAAAATGTTCGTTTACACCAACATGTTTCTATAATAGGAAGAACAGATTTTGCAAGTACTATATAGATATAATTCGATATGGAGACAAATATGAATCTTTTCAACTTGGTTAAGTCTTTTTAGTTACTTTACCCTCAACAACAGGAAGAAAACATTAACGTTAAAGTAAAGAAATTTGTTGCGGATTTCTTTACCTGGATTCAGCGATGTACTACAGAATATAAAATTAGTCAATTAATAAATAATATTAATAAAATTATAAAGTATGGTTGCGCTATTTGAACTGTATTTGAGAAAATCGAAAAACGTACAAGTATCTAATATTAATTTTATCAATTTTAACAACAGGAAATGACAAGAAATTGTATATTTAATATTTTAAGAAGTTGCACTGAATATTACATCAATTTTGAACTATAAATAACGTCTTCACATGAATAAACATCCATGACATATGAATTCTAAAGTTATCCAATTTTATCTTAAAGAAGACAACAACAATACGTCAAAATGTTTTTTATTGGCATCAACATGAAAAATTGAAAATTTGGCTTGATCAAACAAATTCTGTTGTCGTGACTATTCCTGAAACATTTTACAAAAATGTAAAATTTTTGAACAAATTTAAGATGTAAGGGCAAGTTAGTATCTAATAGAGTATATATTTTGTTTATTATTGATGTCAATACGCACACTTTGACACCTTTTACACCATCAATTTTGGTTTTCTACTTGTAGAATTTGAAAACTTTCAAGTTCGTATAATATAATCATTTTTTGGCTAGACTACGTTAATATTTTTCTTAATTTTTTCCCTAAATCTTAGGGTGTGCAGTGCACGCCACTGCAACGTGGGCGATGATAGGGTAGTCGAGAGGTGGAGGGGGGTTGTAGCGGGAGTTGTTAGAGTGAGAGCCTGCGGGCATTTTTGCCTCTAATCCGCGGTTTTAATCTGTACAATTGCGGATTTATTTATTACGCGACGGGCCAAGATTACGCGTCGTAATGCCCGCGGATGCCCGCGGATTATAAGCAAATGTTCTGGTTTTACGGCGCCGGCACATTTCCCACTCAAATTGGTTTTTCGTTCGGCCGTTGAGCGCCGCCACCGTCGACCGGCGTCTCTCTCTCGCCGAAGACCGGATGAATTGTTTGCGCCCGAAGAACGCGTTGATAGGGCGCGCCGCGCGGTGCATTTGTGTCCGCCGCGCCGTGTATTTTATGAATTTCCGCGGATTAGTTCTTCATTCTGCCTCCCCCTACTCCAGATTTCCGTATGCACGTGTAACGGGAATTCCGAAATGTTATTTTAGAATGTTTTATGTGCGGTTTTATGTCGTTAATTACAATTATCGCCGAGTTGTGCAGGTATACACTTTTGGGTGTTCTAGAACCGCCACAGTCGTACTACTAAATATTACTACTAAATATTAACATATTGGATGATTGCAAAACATGAAATTGTTAAATTTGCATTTTTCATAGAAGAAGAAACAACTTTAATGAAAGAAAAATAAATAATAAATAATTTTAACCATCTAACTACAACGCTTAATACTGTAGTAGGAGAAATGCCGAAGGAAAAATGCTAATAGCGTTTTCTTTTGGTAAAACTCGAGCACACCAGAACACAATTTTGTGTACGCTATAAGATAAGTGGTAACAGCCAAATAGAGCGTATGGTGCCTTTTAAACAAGTTAAATATTTTTCGACAACGTTTATATCCCAAGAAACTAGATATTTGCCTTTTACCCCTATACACATCTACTACATACATCATTATAAATGATTGTAATAAAAGTAGCCGCTGACATCCAATGTAAAAATTTGTGTTTGCCGCTTCATATGAACTGTATATATTACGATAATGTATTTTACTTGCAACGAATTTTGATTTTTAAATTGTCAAGCTGTTTATCAGTTATTTTGTAATTCTTAAGAATAATCTGTTATTACTTTAAATAATTATGTAGGTTCTTATATTAAATACTGTTGTAAAAAGGAGAATACCTTATCTATTATTTATGATTTTTGTTAATTGTTCCGAAATATTATATCAGTATTATTAGTATTTATTATTTTTGTATAAAAAAGTACTTGCACGGATGCGGACATTTGAGATTGAGAATTTCATAAAAATTAATATGCTGTACTACATAACAGCTAATAATGTAGGTACTTACAGTACTTTCAAACTCACAACTGGTTTTGTAATGCTTTCCATCACGATTTGGCTCAAGTAATTCTATTTTCGATATGGAGGATTCACATTGGCCTTACCTGAAATGAAAAAAAAAAAACAATTACACAACGAAAGTAGATAATGTTAACAATATAAATACAATATTTCTTAATATTTCAAATAACTGTAACATTTTAAGCAGTTCTTAGATACAGTTGAGGTCCTTATAAACCTTTATACTCCTAACATTCGCTTTAAATATTTCTAAATGCTCGTCTTTATTTATTTTATCATTAATCGTAGTTGGGATTTGAAACACATCAAAACAATTACGAATTTATACATTACTTTACGAACAATTTATTATAAAGCGTGTGAGGATGACGGATAATATTTACGGACATATACATTATACTAAAAGCATCACTAATTGATAAAAAACTACTACAACATATCGACAATTGTAGCGCCATTAGAGCTAAAATAATAATGTGACGTTTCAGGGGCGGAAGGATACGCAAATGGATCGTTTCAATTTTAATGAATCGCCAAAACAGTCGCAACTCTTTTTTGCTTTTTGTTTTCCCCTCTCCCGGCCTGAAAAAGCACACGTCAATCATTCAATGGCACGGGCTGAATATGGACTGACTTCCGTTTTGTTTCCGTTTTGTTGGTACAGTTTTGTTGTTTCGAATTTTTCGAGTTTAAAAAGCTTTTAATTTTAAATGTACCTACACCGATAATATATGCACCGTCTGAAAAAAAAAACTGTCTAAAAAATGTCGGTGAAAAATGGAAGGATAAATGTTTGCTATAAATAATTTCTTAAATAAATAATTCTCCAACTGTAAGCAATTTCAAAAAGTTTTTCAAACAAAAGTGGGTTGGTTTTAAACAAGCTATCGTCTAAATATATTTTAAACATTTTATTCTAAAAATTTGGTGACCTTAAATAGAACATTCTGTATATTTTTACATTTTTAATTCTTAGATTAATTGCAAGAATTTTTTGCAGGAATAATTTTTTATAGAATGGATCATTTTTTAGTTATCAGCAATAAATCAAAATTACTTAAAATTAACGGACCACCAAAATCATTCTCCAAGAGTAAATAATTTTAAAAAAATTCTCAAACAAATGATTTTTTAGTTTAAACAAGGGATTGTTATACACATTTATTTTAATTTCGCAGTTTGAACATTTAATTTAATTCTATTTAACTAATTGTTTTGTTAACTATTTAAATTCTTTTAATTTTTGTGCGTTTGTTTATATATGTAGTTCATGGGTTGATTAATAGCTTATAACTAAAAAATGATACACAGAGAGAAAAGATTTCTTGCTTCAAAGAAATGTATTTGTTTGAATTTATTCTTTTGGGTCAAAACATATTTCTTTGACGCCAACAATATTTACTTCATTGAATACTCTAGTTTATTTGCTTGCAGAGATTAATTTATTTGAAATATTTATTTAAGTGGAATAAATATATATATATGGATACAAACAAAAATTACTTTCCTTTAAAGTAATATTTTAGTTTTGATTTTAAAAAAACGTTTCTTTACACCAATGAAATATAATTTTGATTCTATAAGGAGAGATTTATTTCGCTTAAAGTAATATTTTGTCTTTGGCTTAAAAATAGGTTTACTTCCGCCAAAGAAATCATATTTTGATTAAAATAAATATATTTGTACACAAGAAGATATTTATTTCCTTCAAAGTAATATTTTTGTTTTGGCTTTAAAATAGGTTTACTTCCACCAAAGAAATCATATTTTGATTCAAATAAATATATTTTTAATGTCATCCAACTGTATTGTTAGATGGCGCTGTAAACTCTCTCCTCGCACTTCGTACATATCGAGAGTATAAAGCCGCGTGATCGACAGTATAGAACTTATAGAGTACAGTGCCTGCAGGTTCAAGTTGCGATTACAAATCAGAGTACACTTTACTAATTTAACCTTGACTATATGTTGGGTTGGGAAGACCAAGCACTGGTCGAGGATGTGCGACATCCCAAAAAGGAGGTGACACATGGCGAGTCTTCCGAAAAATTCTTGTCTATTAATTCCTTCAACAAATTAATAATTTTAAGCATTTTAACACGACCAACAATTTTGTTAATTTAAAAAAAATGTAATTCTTTCACTCAACACAATCATAATTATTTGAAGTAAATAAATCTCATTTCTTATAATACACAAATTGCAAACTTTTTAACTGGAAACATAAGTTGTTTGACGCAAATCAATGTTCTTTCTACCAAACAAATATTTCAAATAAATGCGTTTTTATCCGCAAATAAATATTTCTTTGCCTCTATTGAAACAACAAATTATTTTGAGTCAATGCATATTTATTTGAATCAAACAAAAATTTCTCTCTGTGTACGTTCTATAAAAAAAATCTGATGAGGTCAGGCACATGACTTAACCATACTATATATAAAATTAATAGTGCTTTAGCTGCATGAGATTCTATTTAATCGTGATTTGTCGTGACAGATATTTAGATACTGCTGACAGTAGGTACATATTGTCAAAACATCAGCGCTTGATACTACCTACTGTCATTAGAATGAAACTATCTGTCAAATCCTGGCTAACTATTTTTATATTAATGCGGACACGACCGATCTCGATCACATAGAATTTGGTCATGCAGCTAAACAATTAACAATTAACAATTAATTTTACCAAAAAATGTCATAAACATAAATTATTCAGAATTTCCTCTATTCTTCAATTTATTATTTAACTATTCTGACGAAATTATAGAAATGGTGGCTCATTTGCATATATTTTACCATTGGCGAATTATTTAGGTGTTCCGGTAATTATGACTAAGCCTGTATGTGACCCCCCAATATAAAAGCCAACCTTCAAAACTACAAGAAAAACCACAAGAATTTGTTTGATATTTTCTGTATTAACCATAAACAAGCAGAAAAAAAAACAACTAAATGAGGAATTGAAAAATTGTCCCTTTGAAGAAGAGTCTTACAAATTGAAATTAATAAAAAGCATTTAGAGCAATTCGACCACGATTTCGACTTCTGTCTTGAGATTGGTAATATTAAATATCACAAAAAATAAATATTGAATAACTGAAAGTTTCGTTTAGTTATTGTAGTTTCAGATGAAAGCACATTTCCAAAAAACGACATTGCTTCTCGGAATTGTTATTGTGAAGAAATATTTGTATATAAAGCCCAGCATAATACAGGCACGTATACTTGATAAACCAGACTGTTTTGAGAACGTTGCAACTATTTATTACGATAAGTTATATGTGTAATATAAATTGGTCAAATAACAACAACAAACAACTCATTATCAACATGCCAAAAATAACTCTTGTATATCACTATTAATAATGTATTATTCTGCTGATTTTCGCGTACAAAAAACACAACTAAATATAAAGAATTGCCAAATTTTAATCTCGCTTATCCTACCAAAAATATTTTGGGAAAAAACAACACGTACCATAGAGGAAGAGCGTGGTCAAGAGCAGGTAACGAGTGACAGCACGCATGTTCTTTCTTTCCTTCAGCAAATCAGTTCAAATCAACAACAAAAATCAGCACATTGTTCGCAAAAGTTACGAAGCCTAACTCCTGATAAAAAACAAACAGTCTATACCCTAAATTCAGCGGCTAAACAAGCTGAAAATCATCTCCGTGCGAAAATTCTTACGACAACCGAAACTGCGTGTCTACAAGAGTCGAGATAGCGACGGCCGTGCTCCCCAACTGAGGTCAGAACGCGAACTGATGAAGTTCGAAATCCCCCCAGCTCATAGTGGGCAAAATCAGCCAAGTGCCGCACGCCATCCGATTGGCTGAAGGATTCTCGGCGGACCAATGACGTCGTCTCCCAC
This sequence comes from Melinopterus prodromus, assembly GCA_964023965.1. Classification (NCBI taxonomy): domain Eukaryota; kingdom Metazoa; phylum Arthropoda; class Insecta; order Coleoptera; family Scarabaeidae; genus Melinopterus; species Melinopterus prodromus. Next base: position 3,131,623 of record OZ030394.1, on the reverse strand, counting down.
GCGCAAGTTGATTTTCCTGAAAATCTCCAGCGTCGTTGTCTTCACTGCTTTGGGATCTCTTTTTTTTTCGTCTGTTTATTATAAACTAATTAGCAACGGCAGTGCGAATCTTTTGACGGGCAATTAGCTAATTCGTTCGACTATAAACATAAAACGGTAGACAGGTTGTTTAATGGAGGTATTCGGAGTCCTTGTATTTTCGTTTTTTGTTGTTATTTGGAGTGAGTACGTATCTGTAAGTTGGGTTGTGTTTCCAATTATATGGTGATATAATGATGTTGGTTTCCAGTATGTTGCCTGAGGTACAAGAAGATTCGATTTGCTGTGAGACACGTGTGGTTCAACGTGAATGCATAATTGGTTTTGTGTATTCGAAATACTGAATATAAGGGAATTGTTTGCCTGTAGATTTAAGCAATGTTGTGGATATTCTCTAGGTTAAATAAAACAGTTATAAAGTCACTGTTTTTGCTTATTTTTTACTGCTTTTAAAGTTTGATCCTGAAGGATGTGGGATAATGTTAGATAATGTTAGCAAACAGTTTTTCCTAAGAAAGGTATTTTTTTTTAATTGAACACACTATAAGCTATTACTTTTTTTGGATTCTACGCATCGTTCTACACAAAAAGTACTAAAGTACTAGTACTAAAATAAACCATTGCAGAGATAACTAATCTTCTTCATAAAAAATCGCTTTTTCTATCAATAAGTGCTTCTACAGCTACATTACCTAATAAACCAGCTATAAATAAATTTTATTTCAAATTGTAATATTACATTGCAGATGTGGTAAAATATTTATAAATACTTAACTGGTTTAATTTTTAATGTAGCCTACGTAATGTACCCTGCTTAGAAGTACTTATTGATAGAAAAAATCGATTTTTTTATTAAGGAGACTAGTTATCTCAGCAATGGCTTATTTTAGCACTATTTATACTCAAGATAACTGCGAGGAGAGTGTTTAAAGCGCCATCTAACAATCCAGTTGGATAAGGTATTCACACTAAAAATATATTTAATTGAATGAAAATGTGATTTCTTTGGCGGAAACCTAATTTTATGCCAAAGCAAAAATATTTTTTTTTTTTTTAATAAACCTCTTCTTGTATACAAATATATTTGTTTGAATCAAACTTGGAACTTGTAGCACCCGAAAAATTTATCTAAAAGCGTCAATATTTCGAAAACTAACGACTTTTTACTAATAACAATATTTTGGAGACTGTGGCGAACTTAATAATAAAATTATAAACCACTAACCACAACAAGTATTTTAGAACCTAAATACGTATTTCAGCAACTATGTTGCCATCTTCAGTAGAACCTAAAAAGAGGAAAAGAGAGATTAGCACTTCATAGTATCTTTACTGGATATTGTCCAAGCAAATCACTAGTGGAAGTGACGTCCATGTTAAACATTACCCTATATATACCCATTTGTTGTTCACACCTCAGTGAATTTTGATCATTGAAGCGTAAAAAACAGGTTTTAATTAAAGCAGGTCAAACAATGGCAAACTAGGTATAGGACCCTTGTCTGAATTTATTAGTTTATCTCTATTCAAGTGAATAAAGATACTTTCCAAGCTGTTTAGTTCTCTATTATTTGACACAGCTTTTACAAGTTTTAAGTCATTTACAACTACTTTATGACCTGTGTCTAAAATATGTTGAGACACACTAGATTTTTCAAAACGATTATATTTAAAATGAGCTACATGTTCTTTGAACCTAGTTAAAATTGTTCTTCTAGTCTGGCCTACGTATTCTTTTTCACAGTCATGACATTTGATACAATATATACCAGATTTATCAAGTACATCTACCTTATCCTTTGGGTTTCCAAGAAGGTTTTTTATGCTATTATGAGTCGAATATGCTATACAGAGATTTTGTGATGTAAAAATACTTCTCAAACCCCTTGTATATGCACAATCGAACGGTATTTTAACATATTTCTTCTTTTCTACAGACAAAGGATTTAAAGTAGATATTTGATTTACATACATTTTTTGATTCTGCTTCTTAATCATTCTATCAACTATTTTCTCAGGGTACCCATTATGTATGACAACATTCTTAATAAACAATAATTCTTGCTGATATCTATCTGCGGACAATGGAAATTTCAATAACCTATTTACCAAACAACTAATAAAAGACAATTTTTGTTCAAAAGGATGCTGCGAATCATTAGGGATAAACCTGATTGTGTTAGTATCTTTCCGATACACGTCAATTTCTATTAAATTTTTTGCTATTCCTGACTACCAGAGTGTCTAAAAATGGAAGTTGGCCGTTAACTTCTTGTTCTACAGTAAAGTTAATGGTGTTGAATTTAGAATTCAAAACGAGAAGAAAATTTTGATTACTGCACTTCTTGGTGTCAAAAATGGCAAAAATATCGTCGACATACCTGATCAAAATGATACATGATCAAAATTCACCGAGGTGTGAACAACAAATGGGTATATATAGGGTAATGTTTAACATGGACGTCACTTCCACTAGTGATTTGCTTGGACAATATCCAGTAAAGATACTATGAAGTGCTAATCTCTCTTTTCCTCTTTTTAGGTTCTCCTGAAGATGGCAACATAGTTGCTGAAATACGTATTTAGGTTCTAAAATACTTGTTGTGGTTAGGGGTTTATGACTTTTTACTAAGGTTATTTTTTAGATATTCTGGTCAGTGATGAGTTTTGGATCCCTTGTATATACACCTCAGTTTCATCAATTCATGCAAAATCATTATCTAATACAAACATTATTTGATAGATTTTTGAAATTACATTCTTCAGGGAAGAACGCAGCTGTCCTGAAAACGTGTACCTAATCTTTACATCGATAAAAGTGAGGCAGAGATTATGTAAAATGTAAGCACTACCTTGATATTTAGAGTGAAGAACTAATATACAAAAGCTAATTTTAAGAAAAAAAAAAATGATTAAACTCTCTGATTGTAATTTATTCTTAAATGTGAAATGTACGTAAATTATAAGTAGACTTTAGGTTTCTCGTTTTACCCTATTTTTGTTTCTAATTTTTTTATTAATAAACAGTAACTGGAATGATAGAAGAAACGCTCAAACCAACTTAGCTAAACTTTGATGTTCAATAACTTCGGTAATCTTTAATCAATATTTACTTTTTTTGCTGGAAAGCGTAAAGAATCTCAAGATTATCATGCACCTTTAAAATTTTGAAAAAGAATTAATGTTACAGTAGAATATATTTGGAGAACCAAAATGGTGTTTTTGGTCTAACTTTGAGACACTTGTACGGTAATTAAGCAGAGGTTTACTAACTTGTAAAGGTTTTCAAGTACTCATTTACAAAAACGTATCAATTCTTAACCATTTTTTTTAAATTCATCCCAATATCTGAATTTTTCTAGAAGGTACACACTGTGATGTAAAATTTGCCATCGTTTATAGGAAATTGTTTATCTACAACATTGCATTGGTATACCTGTTATAATATATGTCAGGTGTAACATTTTGGTAATCAAAGTTACATTGGTATGCGATAGTGTAGTTTAAAAAATAATTAGATAGAGGGTGTTCCATTTCCAAAATTAACTTTCTTGAGAAAAACTGTTTGCTTTATGTTGCTGCAGATTATGACCAGCCTGTACACAATTTGGATATGGTAGGTAATCATAATAATAGAACGCTTCTTACTTAATCATAAACTAAAAGTGCAAATAAAATTAAAAACAGTTATTGAGATATACAGTTTTTCTTAGGCTACTGTGCCAATAAAACCAAAAAGTATTAAGTTTAGTGTAGGTAATGTTATGTTTCATTGGCGTAAAATTTAGCGAATAATTCAAAATTGTGCCGAAATATAGGTTATTCCATTTAAAAACAAAAGTTTGGGTTGGTACTACCTTATGGAACACCCTGTATACACGCTAATAATTATAAAATGTGCGTCATTTTATTTAATACGAGTGTAGAAAAAGAATTGCATAATAATTTTTAGGTAATTTTAACGGCGATTTAATATAAATGATATAAATTTCTTGAAGCGCGCACTACGTCAATCGTAACGGTAAATGGAAACGAAGCTGGCACAGTGGAAGATTATTTACTATTTTACTACGATACGATCAAAACAATTTAATTGCGGAATTTTGAATACTATTTTGCGCGGATGACCACCCTGCAGCAAAAATATAAATAGTTTCCATAACATACTTAGTTTATTATAATGATTATTGTACCTATAAATAATAATTATTGTATAACAATTATCTAGAACTTTTCATGGCTACAATAAATATCTAAGTTAAACCTAACATTCGATGCGCGGTATTATTCCAAAAGAAGATTTAATTAGGAAGAATTCTATTCGCTGCAAGCAACAATGACTCTCTTCGCTAATAAAATCTTAACAGACCCAGAAAATTATGCATGGCCCTTGCCGGTAAATAAAGCCTACGAACGAATAAAAACGCTGGGATCAAAGAAGCGCAAACGGCGAGTAAATTAACATTTCATACACCGGAAGGCAAACCTGAAGGGTCTTATTTTGCAACTCCTCCATCTTGCAGAATTTCATCGAATACAGGAGGTAGGTACACAAAATCGTCTTAATATTACATTACCTTCCTGTGGGGCAACTCACGGCAGCCGGAATTTACAGAAGGTTATCCTGCCGTTCTTTAGAATATAACCTCCAAATTTTGTTCAGTTAGGATACTAATTTTTACAGTAGATGTATTTGTTTTAATTTTTTTGCTGAATCTCTTTTATTTCGAGATGCACGATTGATTCTAACAGAGGAACCAACATTGACAAGCTCGCGTTCTGCCAAACAACGCCCATGAAGGGGTTGTTGGTACAACTAACTTACTAACCTAACAAATTAAAGTGATAATTAGAATTATAAGCATTTATTCTTGGAATGTAAGCGCTTAAAATAAGCACGAAAAAAGAGAAAATATCACTCAAAAAGGCGTTTTAAAAATAAGTATACCTTGTATTATTTTTGTGTATTTATATTGTTATTTTATATTTTTATATTTATGTATTTATTAGCACACACACATCATACCAAAACATTGGGTACTGAGGAAATTGATACTTGAAAAAAAGATGATACAAACTTTCAATTACTTGAATTTCCAATAATCTTTAGTAAATTTAAGTATATCTTAAAGAAAAACGAATTGCCTACATTGTGAAGATTGAAAACATACCATATTTGCAATAATAAATCGTTTCAATTTAATATTATGCTACTACCTACGGAATGGTAGCTTTTAATGTGCACTTTTGTAAAATGATTGAATTAGTGGTTGATCCACAAAAAACTAAATTATGCAATGCAATTTCGTTATTAGAACAGCTAGGATGATGAAGTATCGATCATATGCTACCTAATAAATCATATGTTCAAAGTTGATTACAGAATCATTGTTTATCTTGCGTTTTCCCTAAAAAAAGATCGTGTTGAAGAGCGCTAACGCCTCCCTTCCCCGCACCACACCGAAGAACCTAGAACGTCGGAATTCACGCGGCGTTTCAGCACCATCTTTTGTTAGGAAAATGCAAGATAAACAATGATTATGTAATAAACTTTAAACCTATGAATTAGTGGGTAGCCTATAGTCTATATTTCATTATGCTTGCTCTTCTAATAACTTTATTGCTGGCATTGCATAGCATATTTTTCTGCATAACATATTTTTCTGTCAGTTTACAATTTTTTTCTGTCAATTTCGATACATTCAATTATTTATTTCTAGATGCAACAACGACAGTTAGCCAAGTTCCTCATCAACGAACAGCGTCACCAAAACACGTCCTCTGTGTCTCTTCCGGTTGCCCGATGTGATATTTGAAAGTTACGAACAAGTTTACTCCATTACTTTCTACGCTCGACGTTTGTGCAATCGGCAATGCCGGTATAGTAGTATCCTGCATGTACCGCGAGAACTGACGCATTGAATTAATTGTCGCGAGTTTGGACGTTGCAGAGCGAATTAAAACTGGCTCGTCGCCGTCGTGTAGATGTGACACCCGATCTGCTGTTTTCGCAGCATCCAGGTGTAGAATACTGTCATCGGATGAGAGCGCTCGCCTGACGTGCTCCATAATTCATCTAGTTTTGAATTTGCGACACGATGCGGTATCGGAATTCGTAACTAGATTATTTATAATTATAACCGATGAAAGTTGATGAAAATTCGAAATTGGGTAAAGGATTTGAAGAGAATTAGTCGAATAGCCGCATGGATGTGTTCGTTAACTAAAATTGTTCCTACTAACTATGTCTCTAAACATTTCATATGAATGATATAAATATAAATCAATCGTAACGGTAAATGGAAACATAGCTGGGACAGTGGAGGATTATTTACTATTAGTACGATAGCTACTAAATTGTTAGAGAAAGAAAAAAAATGTTAACACAAAATTTGTTTGACTGACCAGTTTCTATGACGTAAAATTATTTTTACTTAAACGGGGTGTTGCATTTAGGCGTGACGGAAAATTTGTACATTTTTTAAATGGAACGCCCTGTATATTTTATTATTATATTATACAATTTTTACGACATTTTTGGAGATTTTGCCGTTAAACTATGTCAGACAATAGTCAAAGCCAGTAGATAGATGATATTAGATCAAAAAAATATTAGAGACACTATACAGGCTGTTTATAAAACTTAGTCAATGTTGATGTTTTTCAAATTGCTTTTACTTGAGTATTTGAAATGGAACCCCCTGTATATTATGTTCTAGTTAAATTGCCCCCCGAGTTCCCTTCAATTTATGTTAAGTATGCCATATGTCCAATTGTAGTAGTTTTCGTGATATTTACAATTTAAAGAAAAATGTGTGGTGTTATTTAATAATGACATTATTTTTTGTTATTTTTTATTTGTCTCTCATTTGTAAATCAGTAATACTGTATTAAAATACAACAGATATTACACATTTAATTTGTAAATATCACGAAAACTACTAAAATTGGACATATGACATATTTGCCATAAATTGAAGGGAACTTGATAGGCAATTCAACTAGCACATAAAATAAAAGATGTCATATTTAAAAAACTCAAGGAAAACCGATTTTAAAAAATATCAAAATTTGCTAAGTATTATCAACACCCTGTATAGTGAATCTAATATCTTTGGATACTATCATCTATCTAGTAGCTTTGACTTGTCTGATATAGTAAGCAAAATATGCAAAAATTTCATTTTTACATAGTTTTAAAGAAGATCGTGCAACGGGCATATTTTAGAGAAACAATTGGATATCTCAGGTACTATTCAGGCTGAGACTTACCAACCTATACCGTTGGATAGCCAAATTTATTAGAATTCATACAATAATAAAATATACAGGGCGTTACATTAAAAAAAAGTACATATACGTCACGCGTAAATGTAACACCCTGTATAGAAACTAGTGAGCCAAACAAACATCCCAAAAACAATTAGAGATAGGGAACCCTAATATTGATTGATAAGGAATAAGATTTCCTATCGAATAGCGTATCGGTATACAGGGGTGCTCCATTTGAAAAAAATAGTTTTTTACGTTTGAAAATTCGTTTATTGTGTTCTAAAATTTGAACACCCTGTATAAGATATCATGATGAACTAAACATCGTCTTATTTGGTTATGTTTCTAGTTTTGGATCACCAATCATGAAACGTCTAGTTTCAATAATAACCGAGATATTAAATTTTAAACGTAACCGCGAAAATCACCATATAATTAGTAAAAACCAAAAATGAAATAAAAATTATAGCATTCCATTTAAAATAACAAAGTTGATACTGACTTCCGGTGGCCGGACGTGACAGTTGACTTGAGAATATTTTAGCTGAAGAGCTCAGATCGAGTAAATTCTAGTTCAAAAATTTCAAGATTACAGAAATAGTAGAACATAACAAACTTCTGATGTACCAGTTCCGTGAGACAGCCTGTATAACACAATACTAAAAGAATTAATTACCTTGGTGTTGTCCCTTCACTTCTCTTCGTCAGCCTTATGGATAGTCCCGTTGACACACGTTGGCACCAGATAATATTTCCACAGATTATGCTATCAAAATTTGGTAGGTAATTGAACAAAATATACCTTTTGGAAGGTGTCGCGGGGTCATAGGTCGCTCTTTGATAACAAAGCTAGCTAGCTGGTTGCTAGCTAGCTGGTAACTCTTTCCCCTGTTCCGCTCACCCATCCGCAAGCACGACGGCTAATACTACTTTTTACCGCATACCCTTCGGCGTCTCATGGAAGCGGAGGTTTTAAGTCCGTCTTAGGTCCATGCCCAGGAAGGGTTAATCCGTTAGCATATCCGTGTAGGAAGAAGTCGGCAACCCGTTTTATACTGTCGAACCAGGACCAGGTACGAATTGAACGCAACATTTTGAGAGCAACAATAGAAATATTATCGTGGTCGCGCACAAACACTTATCGGCACTGTATCCCGCAAAATTACGAACGGTTTCCCGACCAAATAGTTCACGTCACACGAAACACGAACACCGATTACCGTATGCTAGTTAAAACAGCGATAATTACCGGTAAATTAAGAAGGAAAACGCAACGATCTAATACGGAACTGGCGTACGTGACAAAACGTTGAGGTGCATATGTTAGAAAACTGCGCGTCTTGGCTTGGTTGGGACCAGTTTTTCTGCACACCCGACGCGCTCGGGTCTTTGGTGGGGCGTAGAGGTAAGCGTTCAACGTAGTGACGTAATTTACCGCTACGTACTGCGTATGTATGATATTTTGATATTCTAAAAATAGCCGCCGTATTTTCAGGGAACGTAATTTAATTTTAGCAATTAGTTTTCCAATGATATTAATTAATAATTACAATGGTATTACTTAGGTGGATTTTGAGTCGCTAATTAAGAATTTTTAAGATTTTTTCAGGACAATTTATCGTCATTTGAGGGTTGTTAGACACGGAGAAACAAAATCCGTAGCATAGGTTTCTCAAGAATACTTGTAAATGTTACCAATCTAGATAGGTATCAGTTGTAACTTGGTTGATATATTTTTATTCACAATATACAGGGTGTCTCACGGAAGAGGTACAAAAAGCAAACAGTACAATTTTAAGGATAATGTGATTTTCATCTCTATTTTATCCCATTAGATGTACTTGTTGCGGCCGTTTGAGCATAACAAATAATAAATTTATAGAGACAATTAAACTGAGATGTCTATTTATATAAATATTTGTTTGTAACGTCCTATCATGACAGCACACGGGACCACCGTTGCAGTCATATCACTTTTAGACCATCAAACGGAGATCTTTAAACATTTTGTGCATTGTTCTTTTCTACATGTTGACACTATGGTTCCTTCACGTGCACAAGTATTGTTGGTTCCAACAAATATATTAAGAAAGACACAGAAATTACGTCAATATACCCATAATTTCGATTTCAAAACGGTTACCTAATCGCAACATTTTTTGTGACTTTGGAATTCCAATTAACGTCACCAATAACAGTCAATAATTATTACAAAAGACGTCAAACCCCAGGGCTGGATATTACTTGATAAACAACTACGTAACAACGACAGTACACAATCTCGTTGACGTAATACGCCGATAGGGTTCGCCAGTATCGCTTTTTACGCCCGCCGATATGATTAATGCTAGTCCGGTACTGATTGTAGCGCGCGTTATTATTATTTATCATTGATAAGGAGCGAGCTATGTGGGTAGCGCTGTGGATCATGCTACAAGGGCTCATAATGAGTCCCTTTCCACGGCAAATATTATCGGCTCATCCGGGTCTCCCCCGCGTCGCACCGTTGGCGACGACGACCGACGCCGATAAGCCGTCGCCAGAGATTTCACAGTAGCACACAGTCGGCCAGAATACTAAAAAATGTGAGAAGAAAATTTAAAAAGATAAATTCTTGTGATGAAGTCAGATTAAACTTAACGTTACCCCACACAACTTAAGGTAAACGACCAAAAGTCTGGCAGGTTAAGGACTTTTTGTTACGTTAAGTGTTTTAATTATTGTTAAAGAAGATTTATTATTAATAAATATTAAACATTTATGTTTTACCATTTTGTATAAAACACTCATTTGTACTTTAATATACTAGAGATTATACTAGAGAACGTGCGCCACTGCACCTATGAATGCATAACTTAACCTCACACCAACAGTCATTTGAAACTGGGAAGACTTATACAGAATCTTTATCGAAACTGAAAAATTCACAGAAGGAAATAGTGAAATAGACCCAGTTAACCTGACCAAACCTTGAACAGGTTTGGTTTGGAAACCCATTAATTATTACTTATACTCACAACAAAAGATAATAATGGCATAATAACATGAAATGACCACCATAATAAAGAAACTTAAAGACAAGAAGACCAGAGATTATTATGGAATAAGTTCAAGACTGATAAAAGAAATTCAGTCGCTGATTGGAAGGAATATTTCCAAAAGAATTGAAGAGGGTAAAATTAGTCCCAGTCCACAAGAAAGAAAGCAGTGGTAACAGCAATAACTATAAGACCATACCGACACCAACTGTCACGTCAAAAAAATTTTAAGTTATAATAAAAAACAGAAGTTTAAATCACTCTGCTTGGAAGTTCAGGTCAGAAAGATGAGTACCCCAGGGGTCTGTGTTGGGACCCATCCTCTTGATCATCTATGTGAACGATCTTACACGAACCATAAAAGCAAACTCCATATCGATGTCCTATAGCTGCAACACCATGTATCACCTATGCTTTAAACAATGATGGTACGTGGTATTACAGCTAGGCCATCGATATGTTTCTGCTGACGACACCTCCATCATAAACAGCAACAAAAACTGAAAGAAACTTGCAGAAATTACGAGGGAGACAGTGTATATAGGACAAAAATATGGTACGCCAAGCTCAAAAACGCGCTCTTTCTACCGGCAGCAAATGAAAAGTAGCCCACGATGCACAAAATACTTTTCCTCGTCATGCCACGATAACCTTACTTCTTTTTACAATATCTTTTACTGACTTTTGTCGAAACTTTTCAGTCTCCTGCCCCACAGTGCAGTGTCGCACGGGTGCCCTGTGGACTTGGCCCTTCGGGATAGTACACTGGTGGCTGGCTAGGCGTCGCCAGCGTCGACAATTCCATTAATTTAACGCGTTCCAAGATGAAACTTCGCGCCGGGGACGCCATTATTGCGGGGTGGAGGGGGGACCCTGGGCAATTAAACGGATACTTTTCTTAATTAGTTTCCAGTTTTACACGCCGTTTTAAATATTAATATCGAGTTTGTAAAGTTCACAAGGCGGGCTGGATGGGGGGGTTGGTGGTGGGGTGGGGGGTCGGTGTTGGCGTAGCCTTGTCGACTGCTTGAAGGGGACACGTCCGCGACCCGGGCCTTCGTCGGATGACTGTCTTCGTGTTGTCGGTTGGTATTCGAAAGTTGCAAACAAGATTATTCCATTACTTTTGAGGGTGGTGTCAGAAGGGTGGTTCTGCTACCGCGAGAACTGACGCGCTGAATTAATTAAACTTAGTTTCGAGGGTGCACCTGCAGATTTTAAATACCGTGCCCGTTTTTATTTGGACACGTCTTATTGTAGAAAGTCATTATGTTTACATTTGTGACTGTAAGAAGTCATAAATGCTGTTTCTACAACCAAATCCGAAATAAAGCGCACTACACAAAAATTCCACTTTAAGACAATTAGTGTTCAACACCTCTTTTCTGTCGTAAATAAGATAAAAAAATCCAACAGCACAGATTCTATATCAATTAAGATAATAAAAGATGCATTACCTGTTGTGGGACAATTTATAACAGATTTAATTAATGAGTCACTAAATACAGGAATAGTACCTGACTCTTGGAAAGTAAGTACCATTATACCAATACAAAAAATTGTGAACACCACCAAATGCGAAGAGTTTCGGCCTATTAACATGTTACCAAAACTAGAACAAATACTGGAAATTATTGTTAAACAACAGCTCAGTGAGTACTTGGATGAAAATCAATTTATTACTGACCAACAGTCAGGTTTTTGTGCTCAGCATTCATGCGAGACGGCCCTAAATTTGGTATTGGCAAATTGGAAAGGAGAATTAGAAGACGGTAAAACGATAGTTGCTGTTTTTGTAGACTTGAAAAGAGCTTTCGAGACAATTTGTCGTCGAAAGTTACTACAAAAATTGGAAACTTACGGAATCAGAGGAAAAGAATTGAAATGGTTTGAAAACTATTTAACAAACAGGAGACAGAAGGTTAGGATTGGAGAAAATGAGTCAAGTGAGTTAATAAACAGCTTAGGGGTACCACAAGGTTCTGTGCTTGGACCAGTTTTATTTAATTTGTACATAAACGATGTTGCTTCACAAGTTAAAGCTTGTGATATGCACCTATTTGCAGACGATACACTAATATCAATTGCAGGAGATAACTTACCTGATATAATCGCGACATTAAACACCGAACTAGTATCGATATCAAATTGGTATAGAGAAAATAAATTATGTTTGAATGTATTGAAAACAAAAGCTATGGTATTGGGAAATAGAAATTCGGTAAACCCTACACCAGACATAGTTATCGATAACACAGTTGTTGAGATAGTGGTCGAATTTAAATATCTAGGTGTCATTTTAGATAATAGTTTGAAATTTACGAGTAATATGGAATATATAGTTAAAAAGGTGAGTAATAAACTTACATTAAAAGCTAGAATATCTTTGTACCATACGATTATGGAACCATATTTTTACTATTGCAGCATTATAATATTTTTGTGTACAGACAAAGACATTAAAAAGATTCAAGTACAACAAAATCGAGCACTCAGGATTTTATTACAAAGCTCCAGGTTAACCAGTGTTGAGTCCATGCTGAGTAAATTAAATTTTTTGAATGTTAAACAAGGAACGGTATATCAGGCACTCACGTTGGTATATAAATGCATAAATAATAAACTCCCAAATTATATGAGTAATTATTTAACATACAATAGTCAGCAGCATGAATACAATACTCGGCAAAAGGACCACTTCAGATTACCAAAATATACAAAAAGCAGCACACAAAATTCATTTTATTATAAAGCACTGAAGATGTTTAATACCCTGCCAAGTGATATAAAAAACAGTAGTTCGCTAAGTCTTTTTAAAACATCATGTCGGGTTCATGTATTGGCTAATTTTAAGTAGTCGATAAGTTTATTACTTAGGAAACCAAATTTATTGTGATTATTAGTTTCTTTTAACTAAATAAATATCATTATTATTATTATTATTTATTTAATGGAATTTAGGCGCCAGTACCTGCTATAATAAAACCAGAAACTGTCGTAATTATGTTTCTTAACTATTGAATAGGATTGAGGCGCCAGTACTTGTTGTAATAACACTGTAAGCGGTCATAAATGTTTTTTCTTATTTATTTAATGGAATTAAGGCGCCAGTACCTGCTGTAATAAAACCGGAAACTGTCATAATTATGTTTCTTAACTATTGAATAGGATTGAGGCGCCAGTACCTGTTGTAATAAAACTGTAAGCTGTCATAAATGTTCTTTCTTGTTTATTTAATGGAATTTAGGCGCCATTATTACCTGCTGTAATAAAACCGGAAATGGTCATAAACTATGTTTCTTAATTATTGAATAGGATTCAGGCACCAGTACCTGCTGTAATAAGACTACAAGCGGTCATAAATGTTGTTTCTTATATAATTCTTTAATACCATCGCCACCAATCTCATAAAACTAAAAGTTACCAAAGAAGAGGTGAACAAGTGTGTTTACCTTAGCTCTTATCAAAAACCCCTAGTTAGAATTCTGCTGATCGGGCACCCACTATCCTAACTGTCCTTCCTACCTCCCAGCCCTTAATGAAAAATCGAAATCGTAATGAAGGAGAAGTGCAGAGGTTAGGGGGTGTCTCCGCCGATATGGGGGGCGACACGGGGGACGATAAAGTCCCCTCAGTCGATATTCCCCGACACGGGAACAACTCGTTAATTAAACGAGGCGATGAATCAGGGCAGCCAGAGCGACGACGACGACAAGCCAGCCCACCGATGGATCTTCGCCCCCGCTCGCTCCCCCCCCGCTACGTGAAATTTACGAATCTTCGTCGCAGTGGCGTCCGCGACCGGGAATAGGGAATCGAATATCGACCGCCAAAGAAGATTTTCTCGCATATTTCAACCTGGAACCTCGACGTAATTAAGTAATTCTGATTTCTGGCCTAGCCATGATCTGGTTATTTTTTATCGTGTGAGTCGTACGGAAAAAAGAGTAGGTACGATTTACTTGCATGATTATACACTCGCCTACGGGTTGTTTATAAACTGCATACTCTTGTATTATAAAGTTATGAACTAAATTATGTGCTGTAAAATTTTATACTGGACAAAGTACGGTCAGGCCAGACGTTTTATATGGGAAGGATAAGGCAGCGAAGACCTGAAAGAAGGAAGAAAGAAAAGAAAGTACAAGAAAAGAAGAAAAGAAGGAAATAAATGAAGATGGAAATAATGAAATCAGGAAAGCAGGAAAGATTTAAAAAAAGGAAAGAAACGGAGTATTTTCTGAATACTGATGTCATTATAAATAAAATTGGTTGATGTAAATAACCAAAAATTTATAAAATAGTGTCTGCTAAGCCTAGTTCTGTGCAAATTCATTTTATTATGGAAACTTCATAAACTTTTCTTTTTCTAATAAGACACTGTATATTTTACGTTTTGTAATTTTAAGAGGTATTTTAAGGAATTGTTTCTTTCATAAAAAGAACCTTTGAGTTATAAGTAATTAATCGAAAATTTGCAGATACAAATTTTAAAAAATCAAGACAAAATAACAAAACAATGATGTGGGAAAATATAATTTGAAGTTTAGTGTTGGTTGATTGCTTATATTATAACTGAAAAATGATTTATTTGATAAAAAAATGATTTAACAAAACAATATCAATGAACCAATCCTAGAATTAAAATATACAGGGTGTTCAATAAGAAAAAATAAAGGTTACCAAATTTTCAGAACAAAATAGACACCCAGTATATTAAAATATATTTGAGCGATAGCTTGTATAAAGCAAAAACACATACAATTTGAAATTTTTTTTATATTGTTTAAGTTTGGAGAATTTCTTATTTTATCTAACTAAACAAATTGTCAATATTATAACAGGAACTTCGATATCTGATTAGTGTATGATTATTTCGTATTTTTGTTTTCAAAAACTTGGTAATGTGGCTAGTAGTCCACTCAACGGAGGAAAAATAGGGGAAATAAGTCGTGTAAAAGCGATTTTTGTCATAGTTGTAGGGAAGTGGGTGTCTGAAGCAACATACTCAAAGTACTAATCGATGGGGGTGAAGCTACCGGGTAGGGGAGGGTGTAAAGGTACCTTTTTTAAGTTTTTCTTAAATAACTCGTAAACGCTGGCCCATAGCAAAAAATTCTTTTACTCACTGGGATTAAGTACTTTTTAGAATTAATTACCCAATGTATCTGACCCATAAACGTGTATAATAATAATTTGTATCCCAACTACTTTGCTCGTAATCGCACATGAAGCGAAATAATAACATTCAACCACCGATAAACAACGTAAAATCTAAGTTTAAAAAATCCTCCTGAACAAACCAACATAGATAGAGGGCTGTACTTTTTAGAATTAATTACCCAATGTATCTGATCCATAAACGTGTATAATAGTAATTTGTATCCCAACTACTTTGCTCGTAATCGCACATGAAGCGAAATAATAACATTCAACCACTGATAAACAACGTAAAATCTAAGTTTCAAAAATCCTCCTGAACAAACTAAAATAGATAGAGGGCTGTACTTTTTAGAATTAATTACCCAATGTATCTGATCTATAAACGTGTATAATAATAATTTGTATCCCAACTACTTTGCTCGTAATCGCACATGAAGCGAAATAATAACATCCAACCACAGATAAACAACGTAAAATCTAAGTTTCAAAAATCCTCCTGAACAAACTAAAATAGATAGAGGGCTGTACTTTTTAGAATTAATTACCCAATGTATCTGATCCATAAACGTGTATAATAATAATTTGTATCCCAACTACTTTGCTCGTAATCGCACATGGAACGAAATAATAACATTCAACCACCGATAAACAACGTAAAATCTAAGTTTCAAAAATCCTCCTGAACAAACTAAAATAGATAGAGGGCTGTACTTTTTAGAATTAATTACCCAATGTATCTGATCTATAAACGTGTATAATAATAATTTGTATCCCAACTACTTTGCTCGTAATCGCACATGAAGCGAAATAATAACATCCAACCACAGATAAACAACGTAAAATCTAAGTTTCAAAAATCCTCCTGCACAAACTAAAATAGATAGAGGGCTGTACTTTTTAGAATTAATTACCCAATGTATCTGATCTATAAACGTGTATAATAATAATTTGTATCCCAACTACTTTGCTCGTAATCGCACATGAAGCGAAATAATAACATTCAACCACTGATAAACAACGTAAAATCTAAGTTTCAAAAATCCTCCTGAACAAACTAAAATAGATAGAGGGCTGTACTTTTTAGAATTAATTACCCAATGTATCTGATCTATAAACGTGTATAATAATAATTTGTATCCCAACTACTTTGCTCGTAATCGCACATGAAGCGAAATAATAACATCCAACCACAGATAAACAACGTAAAATCTAAGTTTCAAAAATCCTCCTGAACAAACTAAAATAGATAGAGGGCTGTACTTTTTAGAATTAATTACCCAATGTATCTGATCCATAAACGTGTATAATAATAATTTGTATCCCAACTACTTTGCTCGTAATCGCACATGGAACGAAATAATAACATTCAACCACCGATAAACAACGTAAAATCTAAGTTTCAAAAATCCTCCTGAACAAACTAAAATAGATAGAGGGCTGTACTTTTTAGAATTAATTACCCAATGTATCTGATCTATAAACGTGTATAATAATAATTTGTATCCC
The DNA here is from genome assembly GCA_964023965.1 of Melinopterus prodromus. Taxonomy (NCBI): domain Eukaryota; kingdom Metazoa; phylum Arthropoda; class Insecta; order Coleoptera; family Scarabaeidae; genus Melinopterus; species Melinopterus prodromus. The sequence continues at coordinate 3,114,605 of OZ030394.1, read as the reverse complement.
AACTACTTTGCTCGTAATCGCACATGAAGCGAAATAATAACATTCAACCACCGATAAACAACGTAACATCTAAGTTTCAAAAATCCTCCTGCACAAACTAAAATAGATAGAGGGCTGTACTTTTTAGAATTAATTACCCAATGTATCTGATCTATAAACGTGTATAATAATAATGTGTATCTCAACTACTTTGCTCGTAATCGCACATGAAGCGAAATAATAACATTCAACCACCGATAAACAACGTAAAATCTAAGTTTCAAAAATCCTCCTTCAAGATATGAAGGAAAGAATATGGACGAAATTACATTTCTTTAAGTGGGTATGGCATGTATTAAAAAAAATCTAATTACCTATCTTCTAAAGCTACAATATCAGCATGAACATCATCATCGACGGTGTTCAAGAAATCTTGAATAGTGGGTGTTAATATATCAGAGGGGATGGGCTTCAGCAAGCTCAAGTCTTCTATGATAATTTGCTGCAACGCATTGGTTCCCTAGCTCTCAAATGTGTGCACCTCCAGAACTCCCAGCTGGCCCACTTCTTCCTGGGAAAGAGCAGAAGTCAACCTTTTGACATTTGTGGATGCATGGAGAGTGTTGGCGGGTGTAATACATTTGATACCTCCAATGCTGTGGAAGGTTTACACCCCCCTCTACCCTTTAGCTTCACCCCCATCCATCAGTACTTTTAGTATGTGGTTTTAGACACCATCCCCTACAACTATGTCAAAAATCGCTTTTACAGTGAGCGAAACTGGCAACACCGTAACATAAGCTCTCCCAAAGAACTTACTAATACCAGTTTCCATATAACGAAAGTAATAATAACTGAACTGTTTTAAATACTTTTGTTGTAAATATTTCCTTTTTTAAGCCATTTGGTTCAAGAAATAATAAATATAACGATACCACCCATCTTTTTTGACGTCATAGAGGTTTGGGCAACAAGCAAATTAACCTTATGTGAACAATTTAATCATTAGTTGTCATCTTCTGGCTGGATATGGAGCTTTTTCATTGTTTTTTGTTGTTTATTTGAAGCTAAGCAATACTATAAATGGCGAATGATTGTTAATATTACTTTACTAAGGCAATACGTCATCCAGTCAACTTTTAAATAATTACAAACATTTGAAGTTAAAAGATCTCCGTCTTGTAGAAATTCGGAGATTGCCGTTCCCAGGCCGGTCGTAATTTAAAATTATTAATTTGTACGCGAAAAGCCGTACACTCAACGAAATTAAACGCAACGGAGGCGGAATGGGGTAGCGCGGGAATCAGACGTCGCGGGCGGCTGCGAAAGTAGCAGTCTAATGTGCCAGAGATGAGGTCCCGGGGAACGTAATCCCCTTAGGAGATATTAGCGCCCTTGTTACCGAAACCAAAACAAGCCCGACTTCATTCCGCCGTTTCTGAATCAAACTCGACGCGCCCGACGATAAAAATCGATCCGTATATACCTCGGAGCCGCAAATGCACTCCGCAACTTGCCGAGAGGACGTCATTTTGTAGCTAAATTCAATTTAACGTACTATCGTGGGCATATATTATGTCCCCTCTTTTGAAGTCCATTTTCTCGCAAATCTAGGGGCGTAAAAATTTTAAAAAATTCTGATGCTGTTCTTGATTAATATGCTACAACTCATAAAAATTAGAAAGCTGTATATATCGGCGTTTTCCAGATTTTTCCAAATGAAGACGAATTGGCGCTGTTTTTGCCCCGTAAATTTTATTGGTTTAACTTTAGCAATTAATTACTCCGGAAATAATCTATAGATTTCAACGAATTAAAATGTAAAATCACCTGCGGAATGCTAGTTTTCAATGTACATTTTTTGTAAATTCATTGGATTAAAGCAATTCCTTTATTAGAAGAGCTAAAATAATGAAATATAGACTATAGGCTACCCACTAATTCATAGGTTTAAAGCTTATTACATAATCATTGTTTATCTTGCATTTTCCCTACAAAAGATCGAGTTGAAGCGTCTCATGATTGCTGCAATTGACGCGGCGCTCTTCGGTCTTTCGGGCGAGCGGGGGAAGGGATCGACAGCGACGCTGCAAGTAGTGGCGGATCGCACGTGCATTAGTTACTAGGAGAACAGTGTTTACGGACACAATACATATAGCGACACGGCGATTATGCCTCGCCAAAGAAATTTGGATATCCGGCGACAGATTACCGAATTAAAAAATAATGGCAAAATGAGTCAATAAGATAACAGAACCACGAACAGGCAGTCGGAAGTCCCATGGAAATTCTTGGCAATTTAAATCGGGTTTCGGGATTAGCATTTAACATTAATGAACGATCTGCGAAATAATGTATGTGTCTACAAATTTACGATGCTAAATTTGCAAAAGTTTTTGATATTTCTAAGTTTTGTACGCTCAGAGCTCACGTTTGTAATATATGTAATATACTGTTATAATAGTTTGAATATTTATATAACAAAATCGGGCATACTTTTTAAATATTTTTTTGGGTTTATCAAGCAAACTTAATTTAGTATTCACCACTAATCGGAAAATCTGCTAACTCCATATTATTAGATATATCAAAATCCATCAAAATCTTGTTTACAACCTTATTGTATAAAACTGAAGAAACCATAAACGCCAATCGATAGAAGAGATTTCTCTCGTACCGGGTCACATATTATAATCAAAATTATGCAGAAATTAAGAATTTAATTGTTAGTTAAAATTACTACCTTGACAAGTTATCGTTCTTTTCGTGTATTGATAATAAGCTGCGTGGGTTCTCTCAGCCGTGTCGGTTCTCTCCGACATGACAGCACCGCTAACGGCTCCCTTCCCCGTAGCACCCCAAAGACCGTAGAGCGTCGGAATTCACGCGGGGCTTCAGCACGATCTTTTGTATGAAAAATGCAAGATAAACAATGATTATGTAATAAACTTAAAACCAATAAATTATTGGGTAGCCTATAGTCTATATTTCATTATTCTAGCTCTTCTAATAACAAAATTGCTGGATAAACGCTTATGATTCCGAACTGTAATAATTACGTTACAGACACGATAGCTAAAATGTAATTGAATGAATAAGACACAGATTAAATATTTTTATAGTTGAAATCTGCAAACTATGATTGAAACAAGAAGTTTCAAGTCAAGTGTAAGTCAAAAAGATAATTAGAAAACGAAATAAGCCAGATGTCAAAATATAAAGTTATGCTAACAAATTAGTTTTTAAGTTATTATTTAACAAATTTTAAAAAAACAGTAATATAAAAAATATGTAAAAAATAAAATAAAACGGTTCTTATAAAATCTTTTAGTAACTCCTACAATACCACGACAATACAAGAGCAGTTAATTTAATGGCACCGACAACGGTTTTGCGCACTAATTCTCTTCGGCTTATCAGCACCAAATGAAACAATTTAGAATCGAAGCCGTTAATCAACTGGGCCAATAGTAAAAACGGGGTGGTCGTAGGGTACGTTATAGAGGATGCGGTTGTAGGGATGAGTTCTGGGCATCGATGGGCTTTTTAATCGCTATTAGTAACGGGTCAGCAGAACCCGAGTGGCCCGCCCCCTGGCGGCGGTACGCTAATGACCCCCTCCGAAACTGATTCGATCGGTTAATATGGCTGCAAGGGTTCGCCAGCAAGCAAGCAAGCAAGCAGCAACTAAGCAGCATTTGCAGAGTGCTGCAAATGCGGGGCCATCTATGATATGCAGATCGTAAAACAAGTGTGTTTGCCTTACCCCTCGTCGAACCCTCGGTGGGAAGGAATATTGCTGAGCGAGCACCTATCTATATCCTGCTAACTACCCCTAACGTCCTAATGAAAAATCGAACTTATAATACCTACAATAAATTTGATCTCACAATTTTCAACGCAATCAAAAAAATGGTAATCAGTCAAACAGCTTATCAATGTAGATGGTTAGAAGACGCCACAGATTTCCAATTATTTATTTTGTTAAAGATGCCATAATCCAAGCTAAGTGAATCTGGCGGTTTTCTCGCGAACCGAGCATCTTAGAGCTACGCGACTTTCAGAAATGAATTCCTCGGCCAATTTCCCATCCGATACCATTTGAACCGTCAACATCGGTCGATTGGATCGGACACAGTTTGCGTTCGAAGTTTCTAATATAGCAAAATCGGTGTTTTTAGCATCATTTTTGATAATTGGGAACGTAATAACTACCGAACCGTTCCAAATAAGTAAAATCTAATTATACCAGCGTAATCAACGTCAAAAATTGTATCAAGACCCGTAACCGTAATTTGATTGAAGGTAGTTGGGTTTTTGCCGACTGGCTAAAATTTTGTAAGAAATCACATATTTTAAACTATAATTTTGACGTAGCACACCTATCTCAAAAACTAGGACCCGGATCAACATGAAACATATCTTACTAAAATGGGTGCGCCGATTACAAATTTACATAGGAAAAGTTTCTGTCTCTACTGGTTACCGAGTTGTGCTGAAATTAAAGTTTTTCAAATAATCCCAAAATAAGCGAAATGGACCACATAACTGGAAAATAGTACATCTTAGGCATACAAAAGTATACATATTTTTGATAGACTCAACGAGAGCTATCATTTGGTAGTAGACAAACCTTTCTATCACCAACGGTTGCAATGTTCAATTTTTCTCTATCTAAAAGTGCCAAATTTAAACCGAAAAAATAATTATAACTTTTGGAGAGATAGAGCGTTCTAATGTAGTCATACTTATGCATTGGGATGTGCTGAATTCAACGGTGAGCTCGGTTTTTTCGTAACGCGTACGGTTTGGCCAGAAAGTGGAAAATCATAGTTTCCGCGGTTTATCGCGGTTTTCTCGCGAATCGGGCATCTTAGAGCTACGCGACTTTCAGAAATGAATTCCTCGGCCAATTTCCCACCCGATACCATTTGAACCGTCAAGATCGGTCGATTGGATCGGACACAGTTTGCGTTCGAAGTTTCTAATATAGCAAAATCGGTGTTTTTAGCATCATTTTTGATAATTGGGAACGTAATAACTACCGAACCGTTCCAAATAAGTAAAATCTAATTATACCGGCGTAATCAGCGTCAAAAATTGTATCAAGAACCACAACCTTAATTTGATTGAAGGTAGTTGGGTTTTTGCCGACTGGCTAAAATTTTGTAAGAAATCACATATTTTAAAATATAATTTTGAAGTAGCACACCTATCTCAAAAACTAGCACCCGGATCAATATGAAACATTGCTATCTTACTAAAATGGGTGCGCCGATTACAAATTTACATAGGAAAAGTCTCTGTCTCTACTGGTTACCGAGTTGTGCTGAAATTAAAGTTTTTCAAATAATACAAAAATAAGCGAAATGGACCACATAACTTGAAAATGGTAAATCTTAGGCATACAAAAGTATACATATTTTTGATAGACTCAACGAGAGCTATCATTTGGTAGCTATCATTTGGCGCATCTTAGAGCCACGCGACTTTCAGAAATGAATTCCTCGGCCAATTTCCCATCCGATACCGTTTGAACCGTCAAGATCGATAGATTGGATCGGACACCGTTTGCGTTCGAAATTTTCTAATATAGCAACATCGGTGTTACAGTGTCAGAAGATCGTCAATTGTCTAACGTGAGTCCTTCTATACATCTGGAGTCCTCCTACCGCTGGTGATGAAATCGAAATGGGGTGTTATCACCGATAATCATCTACTTTTTCGACAGCGAGAGTTATAACCGAACTTATAGTACATAACGTGAAAGTTTCCCGTTGGGCGGGATAACGGGACGCGCTCCCAGCTTCTCCCGTTCTCATCTCGATGGATATTCTGCTCAGGGTGGCGAACTCAAATCCTTCTAGCCGTTGGTAATAACTTCGAGGAGGAAATTAAAGCCGTCGCAATATCGAGCACCGTCTATGCCAACTGCACCGGTCGACTCTCCGAAAACAAAATTTTCAAAGTCGCCTTTATTGCCTCGCTAAGATTTCCCTTTACATTTTGCACAAAGCCGACCGTTTCAAAGCTTTAAAATGTGCACAAATGATTCGTTAAAGTCTACGTTTAATTGTCTATATACAGGATGTTTCTTACTAATATTTTTTAGTAATCCTAAATTGTAAGTACTCGCCTAATCAGGTAATAAAAGGTGTCTCAATTTTGGCTGTTTCAATTCGATGTGTTATTGTTTTTTAATTAAAATTGCATTTTTGACAAATTGAGTTATTGGAAATCTTAGAAAACTGAAATCTGACATCCTCACTCAAAAGATTATAGATGTTTTGTTGTTGTTTTTCATTAAGGTGTGTGTAAATTTATGGTAACACATTATTTAAACTGTTTGGTACCAAGTTCCTACCTTTGGCAACTGGTAATTGTTTTGGCGGTCATAATTTAAAAAATAAAATGACAAAATAATTACTCTAGTCCATCTTTGTTATGCACGTCACTTATACACCGTATTTTCGCTATTTGTTGTTGTATATATTTTATTTTAACATGTTTTTGACATCATTAAGGGATATATTATCTCAAAAGATATCAGAGGTCTGCTGAATTTTTAAATGAACATTTACAAAGATCTGAAATTTCCTTCAGTGTTTCAAAAATTAAAATAAAAGAAAACGGAAAATTTTCACGGCTGGAAAATATCTTAAGGTAAACGTCCTAAATTCCGACATATTTCTGTTTATTTGGATATAATAAGAAATCTACAACATTGAACTTTCTATTAGGACATCCGGTTTGTTGATTTAATTGTAATTTTTTTTTGTAATTTTATATTTGTAAATTTTCGTCGAATACAACTTTTTGTATCCACGTTTATTCAGTATATATTTTTTACACAATATAGTTTAAACATTTATCTTTAAAATGACATAAATTTGAATACCACACTTTTCCATTCTTTTGATACTTTGATTTTTTTTTCAGAACATGTGTTCTCGGTTTCAAAATAGGAGTTTTTTAAGAATGGCGAAAACATAGAAAAGAACAACAAAATGCTCGCCTAATGGATTATATCAGTCACAAGTTTAATGTTGCGGATATAAAGAATGATTCACTGAAGCGAATTCAGTCAAAAATTTCGAGTGTTTCGTCCAGATTTGCCGAAAGATGGGTTGCATCAAATAAAATTAAAGCTAATAAGTTTTCTTTTCGAAAACAATGTTTTATTTAAAATTGATTATAAATTATGTATATTCCTCAAGCTTTTCATCTTTATATTTTTTATTTAATTTCAATTTTTATATGTTTTTGTGGGTACAATAGGTACTATCAAATTTAGATGAATTCAAATTATTATACGACCATTTAGCGTTTCAACCCCCTAAAAACAACCCTTGAAGGTTTAGATTTTTTTAGTTCCCAAATTAATATTTTAAGTTCATCTAACAAAATTATTATCTTTACAAAATTATTGAAGGACTCAAGAAGAAGAATTGTTTATCTTAAGGCCGACAAAGGTAATAAGGTGGTCATCCTGGATAAAGCGGATTATTTTGATAGGATTGATAACTTAATTGAAAATGGTCCTTATAAGGAAATCAAGAAAAACCCACTGCCCAAACTAGTCCGTCAAATAAATAGTACGCTGTCCAGTTGTCCTAATCTTATCACCCGCCAAACTAGATTTAAACTCAAAGTTTCCAATCCTACTGTACCTAGATTATATGTTCTTCCCAAAATTCACAAACCTGGTAAATCAGTGAGACCTATTGTATCAGGTATTAACTCACCTAGTTACCAGTTAGCGAAATGGTTATCGAATTAGTTCAACAATTTACCTGTTCCTCAACCAAGCTTCTCTGTTAATAACTCATTGGAGTTTATCAATAAGGTTAACAATGTAAAATTAGAGGATGGCGAATTGTTGATTTCATTTGATGTTGCTTCACTGTTTCCCAGTGTGCCTATTCCGGAAACTTTGGAGTTTCTTAGGGAATTATTGAGCAATAACAACTTTGACCCGTCAGAAATAGATGAATATGTAAGATTGACTGCCCTTTGTATGTCTCAAAATTGTTTTCAAATAAACGGAAAGTTTTTTTAACAACTTGAGGGAACTGCAATGGGTAACTGTCTCTCACCTTTTATTGCCAACTTGTTTATGAGCAGATTTGAAACCAATGTAAAGTGTATAGCACCATATTTCCCTAAGACTTGGGTTAGGTATGTCGACGATATTTTTGCCATTTTTGACACCAAGAAGTGCAGTATTCAAGATTTTCTACTCGTTTTGAATTCTAAATTCAACACCATTAACTTTACTGTAGAACAAGAAGTTAACGGCCAACTTCCATTTTTAGATACTCTGGTAGTCAGGAATAGCAAAAATATAATAGAAATTGACGTGTATCGGAAAGATACTAACACAATCAGGTTTATCCCTAATGAATCGCAGCATCCTTTTCAACAAAAATTGTCTTTTATTAGTTGTTTAGTAAATAGGTTATTGAAATTTCCATTGTCCGCAGATAGATATCAGCAAGAATTATTGTTTATTAAGAATGTTGTCATACATAATGGATACCCTGAGAAAATAGTTGATAGAATGATTAAGAAGCAGAATCAAAAAATGTATGTAAATCAAATATGTACTTTAAATACGTTGTCTGTAGAAAAGAAGAAATATGTTAAAATACCGTTAGAATGTGCATATACAAGGGGTTTGAGAAGTATTTTTACTTCACAAAATCTCTGTATAGCATATTCGACTCATAATAGCATAAAAAACCTTCTTGGAAACCCAAAGGATAAGGTAGATGTACTTGATAAATCTGGTATATATTGTATCAAATGTCATGACTGTGAAAAAGAATACGTAGGCCAGACTAGAAGAACAATTTTAACTAGGTTCAAAGAACATGTAGCTCATGTTAAATATAATCGTTTTGAAAAATCTAGTGTGGCTCAACATATTTTAGACACAGGTCATAAAGTAGTTGTAGATGACTTAAAACTTGTAAAAGCTGTGTCAAATAATAGGGAACTAAACAGCTTTTAAAGTATCTTTATTCACTTGAATAGAGATAAATTAATAAATTCAGACAGGGGTCCTATACCTAGTTCGCCATTGTTTGACCTGCTTTAATTAAAACTTGTTTTTTACGTTTCAATGATCAAAATTCACTGAGGTGTGAACAACAAATGGGTATATATAGGGTAATTTTTAACATGGACGTCACTTCCACTAGTGATTTGCTTGTACAATATCCAGTAAAGATACTATGAAGTGCTAATCTCTCTTTTCCTCTTTTTAGGTTCTACTGAAGATGGCAACATAGTTGCTGAAATACGTATTTAGGTTCTAAAATACTTGTTGTGGTTAGGGGTTTATAATTTTATTATTCATCTAACAGAAAAAAATAATTTTGTCCAGCTAAAAGTTGCAAATGAATCACTCTGAACCTTTAGAGCTAATTTGACAACTCTTGCCGTCACAGGTGCATTTTCCTATTTGCCATCTATCAATATATCATTTAGTTAATACCTCAACACACACGACTTACAAATCCTTAGCCTTAGGAGTCTTAGAAACTTAATATCATCACCCGACCTCATCATATTTTACGAGCGTATCCCAGACGGTAAAAAGGTATAATATATACCTCTTAACAGCTTCTTTCTTTTAATAAATTTCCAAAGTGCCGTCCATTCCCGTCCATTTCCGTGAAAAATTTAATTTTCCTCCTGCGGGCCAAGCGGGCGCCGCCCCGGGTAAGACCGCCGCAAATCAAGCCGGCGACGGAGAGAGGCATAAGCGTTATCGGAGTCGTTACATGGACGAGAGCCGTATTTATTAATGGCCACGATGTAAAAATATAAAACGTACGATTACTGCGGAAAATGGAGTGCACCGTCGGAGCGCAAGATGGAGCCCCTACCCCGCCCACCTAACCTCCTCTGGGACACGTAAGTTTCCGGTAATTTCGGCCGGCTTAAGATAATGTTCCTTGCGCAATACTGAAGAATCGAATAACATTGCCGGGGATAAAATTTGGACCCTCAAGATGGTACGAGAACGCCGGCTTTCCGGCGCAATCTCTCCCAGTTTTATCTCCTTGAATATAAAATTTGAACAAGTGGTTATCATTATAAGGATGGGAACAGGTGTTTCTTATGGAGACTGGGCAACAGAAGAAACGAATGCCGATTTATACAGGTTTTTCAGTCTAATGTAAGTCAGTTATGAGATTTTGACTGCCTTTTTGTATAAATTACGAATTTTACTTCCATAATTCCGGAACGAATGCACCACAAACGAAGGTATAAAAGACAAATGAACGATCATATTGATAATCCAAATGCAGTAGCGGAAAAACACATTATCATGACGAAATGAGATGACCTGTACCTCTACCTAACCTCATAGCTGAGGTTCTATTCTGAGGCGTGCGACGGTCCAATATAATCCAAAGTGACATAAACATGTTCTTAGATTACCAAACGATTTAAAACCAATCAGTTTGCCGCCCTGGAAAATTTAGATAACGTAATATCTCACATTTGGTTTAAATATTTTTGTTAGTGTAGACTCGCTTATTGGGGGTTACAAGGCTCGTCAACATCAACATATATATGATTTTCTCTTGGGTATATGACGTCATAGAGTCTCAGGAAAGTAATTTACGTAACATAAAATACCTGGTGCATCTAACAGTTTTGATTTCCACAATACATCGAAACTAGTGATAAATGCATAGGTGTGGAACTTATAAACAGTACCTAGGTCGTGTGTAGTATCATTGGATAGATATTTTAGTAAGACACAATATTTGGTTGAAAACATTGTTTATAAATACAGTTTACTAAAAAAAACATAAATTAGTTATGGCATAGCTGCATAAACAATGATTTAGCGGATCTGTTGATGGCGATTGTAAGCCCTTTAAGTTAGTTTTGGACAGTCAATTGTCAAAAATAATGATATCCAATGATATCGAACACGACCTAGGTTTTATTTTGAAATTCTAAAAGTGAGTGCATTTATGACTACATCCGGTACGTTCAGGGAATGAAAATTGTTATAAATAAAGTCTTCAGGATGGTTTATTTTATGTTAGTTTCTTTCTGAATGTCTGTTACGTCACACACCAGGAATGAAGACTTGGATAAAACTGGGTATAGGTACAAATATAATAACATTATACGATCCCATTGGTATTTAGATTTTTTACTTTATCATACGCAGTAAGATAAAGTATTGTAATCATGCCGAAAAAAAAAATTGAGATTTTAGCGGAAATAGGTCTTTATGGGTCCCCTGAACATTTTTGACCAAGGTACAAAAAAATGTCTGTGTGTGTGTGTGTCTGTGTGTATGTATGTGTGTGTGTGTAAACGATTTTTGTGGCGACGATTCCGGAGAAACTACTAAAGGTATCGGAACGAAAGTTCATATTAAGAAGTTTTGTTACCAAACTTAGAGCTGAAAAGCTTTTGGTTGAAAAGAGTCTAAAGGAAGTGGTAGTTTATTCTTAGCCTTTTTGAAGGATTTTGCAAATGAGCCGCCATTTCTGTAATTTCGACAAAATAGTTAATTAATAAATTAAAGTAGAGGAAATTTTGCATAATTTATGCCTAAGACATTTTTTGGTAAAATTAATAGTTTAGCTTTTTAGTTTATTCTAAGCCTTTTTGAAGGATTTTGGAAATGACCGCCATTTCTGTAATTTCGAAAAAACAGTTAATTAATAAATTAAAGTAGAGGAAATTTTGAATAATTTATGCCTATGACATTTTTTGGTAATATTAATAGTTTAGCTTCAAGAGCAAATTCTATTTGATCGAGATCGGTTGCATCTGCATTGATATGAAACTTCAAAGTAGCCTGGATTTGACAAATATTTTTTTGCGCTGTCACCACAGAAATTTCTTTGGCGTTTCGTCAAAGTGGTACCAACCTAGCATTTACTATACAGAAATCATTTATTTATTTTTTTAAAATACGTATATCTTAAAAAGCAACACAATAAACGTTGATGTCGCTCCTGCCAAAGTCTAGATAGCGCGACTCGCTCACATGCGACGGCGACACTCCGCCTTCTTCCTTTTATTCCATACTTTCGGCATTTGTGACATAAATAACTATTATTCTAATGACGTAGTGTAGGTAGTGTCAAATGCTGATGCTTTGACAGTACCTACGATTTATCTCAATAGAATAGATTCTCATGCAGCTAAACTATTAATTTTATATATTGTATGATAAAGTCATGTGCCTGGCCACATCAAATTTTTTTTAACATGTATTTGCAGGTGTAATATTATCATATGCACATGGTTTCAGAATTTTAACATAAACTTGGTTTCTCAATTCAAACCCTGTCAAAAACAACCCTATTGTTACTTAGATTTTGTAATCATTTTTCTTATATTCATAGGTGGCACTATTATGATACCCACTAGGTTTAAGAACTTTAAAACTAAATTTGTATCTAAACCGCCCTCAAAACCCGCAATAAGATTAGATTTTTTTACTATTTTTCCTGTTTTTGCAGATATAAATTTATCATACGCCGGAAGCCGGAAGACGGAAGACGGAAGACGAAAGACGAAAGACGAAAGACGAAAGACGAAAGAGGAAAGAGGAAAGAGGAAAGAGGAAAGAGGAAAGAGGAAAGAGGAAAGAGGAAAGAGGAAAGAGGAAAGAGGAAAGAGGAAAGAGGAAAGAGGAAAGAGGAAAGAGGAAAGAGCAAAGAGGAAAGAGGAAAGAGGAAAGAGGAAAGAGGAAAGAGGAAAGAGGAAAGAGGAAAGAGGAAAGAGGAAAGAGGAAAGAGGAAAGAGGAAAGAGGAAAGAGGAAAGAGGAAAGAGGAAAGAGCAAAGAGGGAAGAGGAAAGAGGGAAGAGGAAAGAGGGAAGAGGAAAGAGGAAAGAGGAAAGATGAAAGAGGAAAGAGGAAAGAGGAAAGAGGAAAGAGGAAAGAGGAAAGAGGAATGAGGAAAGAGGAAAGAGGAAAGAGGAAAGAGGAAAGAGGAAAGAGGAAAGAGGAAAGAGGAAAGAGGAAAGAATAAAGAGGAAAGAGGAAAGACGAAAGAGGAAAGACCAAAGACCAAAGACGTAAGACGTAAGGCGAAAGACGAAAGAAGAGAGGCAGAAGCAGAGGCTGACGCAGACACAGACGCAGACACAGACGCAGTCGACTTTAAGATTACCAAAACAAAATTCCGCCCCATTAAATAAACCATTAACAAAAGATACCTCGGCCATTGTCGCATTTTTGATTCAGGGTCTCCGGGCGAATGGCGGCATCTGGTGTTGGACGTTCGAGCTGTGCGAAATGATGCCGTTTCCGCGGACTGTCAGCGTCGTCGGCCGTAGCGGGCCGGCCGGCAGTGATTACCATAGAAATGGCGTGTTTTGCGCTGTCGTTCCTTCGCGGACACAAAGAGGAAATGGCCGTTTGAATTTGTGGCTCGGCGCGGAGAGCGGTCGTGTCGTGCCTTTGAAAAAGAAAATGGAGTTATCTCCCGACGAAAAGAAAAGAGGAATTTACGGCTTTCAGATATCGCCCCTTGTTTAAACGATCGCTCGACACTGCACACTCAAAGTCGTCGCGCGCGCCCTCTGCCTTCACAGTTGCATAAATTAACCTCGGCACTGTAACGTCAGAGACGGTCTTCATTCCATTCACAATGTCACGTTATAGCTTGGTGTTCTAATAAACTTGTTCCTTTGTCGTTCGCTTGGAAGTGCTTGACGTTGATGACATTGCTAATGATCCATTCATTTCTTCTAATGTTGTAGCGCTACAATGCTAATGAGTCATTAAATGCTTTTTAGTAGGTATGACGGCACTTGCGCTGACCTTGAATGACCGCAAGCCGCCGAGCCTAAAGTGGCTGTGATGCAACTGTGATCCAGGTGTGATCCAGGTGTGAGTCGTTCTTAAACAATAGGTTAGTTTTCCAACAGCGCTTCGGAAAGGTAGTTATCTATATTTTGTGTTCTATTTCTAGTTTCTATTTCCGTCTGACATGTTGAAAAGGCTCGACAATGTCGGGTTGCAATCGTTTGTCCGATTTTTGAACGTCGAGGTGGGTCGATCGGCATGCATATGGATGCTCCGGTGAATTTGCATGGTGAGAGAGAGCGGAACGACGACGAAACTCGGGGTTTCCGGTGGCGGTAGTGGTAGTAGGCGGCCGGTGGCGGCATTACAACAGCCGGATAACCGAATTACTGGCCGTGGGGAGATTTCGGACGCGTCTTGACCCGAATCACGTCCTTCTGTCGAGGTCTGTCCGCAGATTTTTCCACCCCGATGCCAGGCAGCCGACTTCCAGAATACCATGGTATTCTACCGGATGGCCTGCGTAACTGACCGATATGCAAATCGAACGCTGGAGACAACCGCTGTTGGTCCGGGGATAACCCGGAATAATCCGTATAATTATTATTAAAAATAGTTGAGAATATTCTCGTTATTTTGGTTAATATTGTCATTCCATATTCAGTGCATTAATTAATTATTTTTTTGTTCATTCGTTTCAGAGTTTTTAGAGAAAACGCAGATTTGGAGAAAACGTTTTGTTGTACAGAAAACCATAATTACAACCGATTATGACTTTTCAAATTAAAGGCTGATCTTAACTGAGTTAAATTTGTAACACTAATGCAAAAGGGTGAACATTATGTAGTTTAGTTATGTTGTTACGTTAGGTTTCAAATTTATTTATCTTAGTTGCAGCTGGGAACAGTCATACAACTAATGTAGAAAATGTAAACTTTATTTACAGTTTTTCTGTTAAGTAGTTTTAAAGTTATGTGTCTTCAAACACTGGAGTCAATATTATCGAAACGAGAGATGGTATTGAGATGTATCTGATCTATAAACGTGTATAATAATAATTTGTATCCCAACTACCTTGCTCGTAATCGCACATGAAGCGAAATAATAACATTCAACCACCGATAATCAACGTAAAATCTAAGTTTCAAAAATCCTCCTGAACAAACTAAAATAGATAGAGGGCTGTACTTTTTAGAATTAATTACCCAATATATCTGACCCATAAACGTGTATAATAATAATTTGTATCCCAACTACTTTGCTCGTAATCGCACATGAAGCGAAATAATAACATTCAGCCACCGATAAACAACGTAAAATCTAAGTTTCAAAAATCCTCCTGAACAAACTAAAATAGATAGAGGGCTGTACTTTTTAGAATTAATTACCCAATGTATCTGATCCACAAACGTGTATAATAATAATTTGTATCCCAACTACTTTGCTCGTAATCGCACATGAAGCGAAATAATAACATTCAACCACCGATAAACAACGTAAAGTCTAAATTTCAAAAATCCTCCTGAACAAACTGAAATAGATAGAGGGCTGTACTTTTTAGAATTAATTATCCAATGTATCTGACCCATAAACGTGTATAATAATAATTTGTATCCCAACTACCTTGCTCGTAATCGCACATGAAGCGAAATAATAACATTCAACCACCGATAAACAACGTAAAATCTAAGTTTCAAAAATCCTCCTGAACAAACTAAAATAGATAGAGGGCTGTACTTTTTAGAATTAATTACCCAATGTATCTGATCTATAAACGAATATAATAATAATTTGTATCCCAACTACCTTGCTCGTAATCGCACATGAAGCGAAATAATAACATTCAACCACCGATAAACAACGTAAAATCTAAGTTTCAAAAATCCTCCTGAACAAACTAAAATAGATAGAGGGCTGTACTTTTTAGAATTAATTACCCAATGTATCTGATCTATAAACGTATATAATAATAATTTGTATCCCAACTACTTTGCTCGTAATCGCACATGAAGCGAAATAATAACATTCAACCACCGATAAACAACGTAAAATCTAAGTTTCAAAAATCCTCCTGAACAAACTAAAATAGATAGAGGGCTGTACTTTTTAGAATTAATTACCCAATGTATCTGATCTATATATGTATATAATAATAATTTGTATCCCAACTACTTTGCTCGTAATCGCACATGAAGCGAAATAATAACATTCAACCACCGATAAACAACGTAAAATCTAAGTTTCAAAAATCCTCCTGAACAAACTAAAATAGATAGAGGGCTGTACTTTTTAGAATTAATTACCCAATGTATCTGACCCATAAACGTGTATAATAATAATTTGTATCCCAACTACTTTGCTCGTAATCGCACATGAAGCGAAATAATAACATTCAACCGCCGATAAACAACGTAAAATCTAAGTTTCAAAAATCCTCCTGAACAAACTAAAATAGATAGAGGGCTGTACTTTTTAGAATTAATTACCCAATGTATCTGATCTATAAACGTATATAATAATAATTTGTATCCCAACTACTTTGCTCGTAATCGCACATGAAGCGAAATAATAACTTTCAACCACCGATAAACAACGTAAAATCTAAGTTTCAAAAATCCTCCTGAACAAACTAAAATAGATAGAGGGCTGTACTTTTTAGAATTAATTACCCAATGTATCTGATCTATATACGTATATAATAATAATTTGTATCCCAACTACTTTGCTCGTAATCGCACATGAAGCGAAATAATAACATTCAACCACCGAAAACAACGTAAAATCTAAGTTTCAAAAATCCTCCTGAACAAACTAAAATAGATAGAGGGCTGTACTTTTTAGAATTAATTACCCAATGTATCTGACCCATAAACGTGTATAATAATAATTTGTATCCCAACTACTTTGCTCGTAATCGCACATGAAGCGAAATAATAACATTCAACCACCGATAAACAACGTAAAATCTAAGTTTCAAAAATCCTCCTGAGCTAAATAAAATAGATAGAGGGCTGTACTTTTTAGAATTAATTACCCAATGTAACTGATCTATAAACGTGTATAATAATAATTTGTATCCCAACTACTTTGCTCGTAATCGCACAAGAAGCGAAATAATAACATTCAACCACCGATAAACAACGTAAAATCTAGGTTTCAAAAATCCTCCTGAACAAACTAAAATAGATAGAGGGGTGTACTTTTTAGAATTAATTACCCAATGTATCTGATCTATAAACGTGTATAATAATAATTTGTATCCCAACTACTTTGCTCGTAATCGCACATGAAGCGAAATAATAACATTCAACCACCGATAAACAACGTAAAATCTAAGTTTCAAAAATCCTCCTGAACAAACTAAAATAGATAGAGGGCTGTACTTTTTAGAATTAATTACCCAATGTATCTGACCCATAAACGTGTATAATAATAATTTGTATCCCAACTACTATGCTCGTAATCGCACATGAAGCGAAATAATAACATTCAACCACCGATAAACAACGTAAAATCTAAGTTTCAAAAATCCTCCTGAGCAAAATAAAATAGATAGAGGGCTGTACTTTTTAGAATTAACTACCCAATGTATCTGATCTATAAACGTGTATAATAATAATTTGTATCCCAACTACTTTGCTCGTAATCGCACAAGAAGCGAAATAATAACATTCAACCACCGATAAACAACGTAAAATCTAGGTTTCAAAAATCCTCCTGAACAAACTAAAATAGATAGAGGGCTGTACTTTTTAGAATTAATTACCCAATGTATCTGATCTATAAACGTGTATAATAATAATTTGTATCCCAACTACTTTGCTCGTAATCGCACATGAAGCGAAATAATAACATTCAACCACCGATAAACAACGTAAAATCTAAGTTTCAAAAATCCTCCTGAGCTAAATAAAATAGATAGAGGGCTGTACTTTTTAGAATTAATTACCCAATGTAACTGATCTATAAACGTGTATAATAATAATTTGTATCCCAACTACTTTGCTCGTAATCGCACAAGAAGCGAAATAATAACATTCAACCACCGATAAACAACGTAAAATCTAGGTTTCAAAAATCCTCCTGAACAAACTAAAATAGATAGAGGGGTGTACTTTTTAGAATTAATTACCCAATGTATCTGATCTATAAACGTGTATAATAATAATTTGTATCCCAACTACTTTGCTCGTAATCGCACATGAAGCGAAATAATAACATTCAACCACCGATAAACAACGTAAAATCTAAGTTTCAAAAATCCTCCTGAACAAACTAAAATAGATAGAGGTCTGTACTTTTTAGAATTAATTACCCAATGTATCTGACCCATAAACGTGTATAATAATAATTTGTATCCCAACTACTATGCTCGTAATCGCACATGAAGCGAAATAATAACATTCAACCACCGATAAACAACGTAAAATCTAAGTTTCAAAAATCCTCCTGAGCAAAATAAAATAGATAGAGGGCTGTACTTTTTAGAATTAACTACCCAATGTATCTGATCTATAAACGTGTATAATAATAATTTGTATCCCAACTACTTTGCTCGTAATCGCACAAGAAGCGAAATAATAACATTCAACCACCGATAAACAACGTAAAATCTAGGTTTCAAAAATCCTCCTGAACAAACTAAAATAGATAGAGGGCTGTACTTTTTAGAATTAATTACCCAATGTATCTGATCTATAAACGTGTATAATAATAATTTGTATCCCAACTACTTTGCTCGTAATCGCACATGAAGCGAAATAATAACATTCAACCACCGATAAACAACGTAAAATCTAAGTTTCAAAAATCCTCCTGAACAAACTAAAATAGATATAGGGCTGTACTTTTTAGAATTAATTACCCAATGTATCTGATCTATAAACGTGTATAATAATAATTTGTATCCCAACTACTTTGCTCGTAATCGCACATGAAGCGAAATAATAACATTCAACCACCGATAAACAACGTAAAATCTAAGTTTCAAAAATCCACCTGAACAAACTAAAATAGATAGAGGGCTGTACTTTTTAGAATTAATTATCCAATGTATCTGATCCATAAACGTGTATAATAATAATTTGTATCCCAACTACTTTGCTCGTAATCGCACATGAAGCGAAATAATAACATTCAACCACCGATAAACAACGTAAAATCTAAGTTTCAAAAATCCTCCTGAACAAACTAAAATAGATAGAGGGCTGTACTTTTTAGAATTAATTACCCAATGTATCTGATATATAAACGTGTATAATAATAATTTGTATCCCAACTACTTTGCTCGTAATCGCACATGAAGCGAAATAATAACATTCAACCACCGATAAACAACGTAAAATCTAAGTTTCAAAAATCCTCCTGAACAAACTAAAATAGATATAGGGCTGTACTTTTTAGAATTAATTACCCAATGTATCTGATCTATAAACGTGTATAATAATAATTTGTATCCCAACTACTTTGCTCGTAATCGCACATGAAGCGAAATAATAACATTCAACCACCGATAAACAACGTAAAATCTAAGTTTCAAAAATCCTCCTGAACAAACTAAAATAGATAGAGGGCTGTACTTTTTAGAATTAATTATCCAATGTATCTGACCCATAAACGTGTATAATAATAATTTGTATCCCAACTACCTTGCTCGTAATCGCACATGAAGCGAAATAATAACATTCAACCACCGATAAACAACGTAAAATCTAAGTTTAAAAAATCCTCCTGAACAAACTAAAATAGATAGAGGGCTGTACTTTTTAGAATTAATTATCCAATGTATCTGACCCATAAACGTGTATAATAATAATTTGTATCCCAACTACTTTGCTCGTAATCGCACATGAAGCGAAATAATAACATTCAACCACCGATAAACAACGTAAAATCTAAGTTTCAAAAATCCTCCTGAACAAACTAAAATAGATAGAGGGCTGTACTTTTTAGAATTAATTATCCAATGTATCTGACCCATAAACGTGTATAATAATAATTTGTATCCCAACTACCTTGCTCGTAATCGCACATGAAGCGAAATAATAACATTCAACCACCGATAAACAACGTAAAATCTAAGTTTCAAAAATCCTCCTGAACAAACTAAAATAGATAGAGGGCTGTACTTTTTTGAATTAATTTCCCAATGTATCTGATCTATAAACGTATATAATAATAATTTGTATCCCAACTACTTTGCTCGTAATCGCACATGAAGCGAAATAATAACATTCAACCACCGATAAACAACGTAAAATCTAAGTTTCAAAAATCCTCCTGAACAAACTAAAATAGATAGAGGGCTGTACTTTTTAGAATTAATTACCCAATGTATCTGACCCATAAACGTGTATAATAATAATTTGTATCCCAACTACTTTGCTCGTAATCGCACATGAAGCGAAATAATAACATTCAACCACCGATAAACAACGTAAAATCTAAGTTTCAAAAATCCTCCTGAGGAAAATAAAATAGATAGAGGGCTGTACTTTTTAGAATTAATTACCCAATGTAACTGATCTATAAACGTGTATAATAATAATTTGTATCCCAACTACTTTGCTCGTAATCGCACAAGAAGCGAAATAATAACATTCAACCACCGATAAACAACGTAAAATCTAGGTTTCAAAAATCCTCCTGAACAAACTAAAATAGATAGAGGGGTGTACTTTTTAGAATTAATTACCCAATGTATCGGATCTATAAACGTGTATAATAATAATTTGTATCCCAACTACTTTGCTCGTAATCGCACATGAAGCGAAATAATAACATTCAACCACCGATAAACAACGTAAAATCTAAGTTTCAAAAATCCTCCTGAACAAACTAAAATAGATAGAGGGCTGTACTTTTTAGAATTAATTACCCAATGTATCTGACCCATAAACGTGTATAATAATAATTTGTATCCCAAGTACTATGCTCGTAATCGCACATGAAGCGAAATAATAACATTCAACCACCGATAAACAACGTAAAATCTAAGTTTCAAAAATCCTCCTGAGCAAAATAAAATAGATAGAGGGCTGTACTTTTTAGAATTAACTACCCAATGTATCTGATCTATAAACGTGTATAATAATAATTTGTATCCCAACTACTTTGCTCGTGAAGCGAAATAATAACATTCAACCACCGATAAACAACCTAAATCTAAGTTTCAAAAATCCTCCTGAACAAACTAAAATAGATAGAGGGCTGTACTTTTTAGAATTAATTACCTAATGTATCTGACCCATAAACGTGTATAATAATAATTTGTATCCCAACTACTTTGCTCGTAATCGCACATGAAGCGAAATAATAACATTCAACCACCGATAAACAACGTAAAATCTAAGTTTCAAAAATCCTCGGGCGATGTAGGTACTTACAGTACTTTCAAACTCGAAACTGGATTTGCCAAAGTCAGTTGTCGATACTAAGAATCTTTGCAATGCTTTCCATCTCGATTTGGCTCAAGAAATTCTGATTTTGATTGTTGGATTCAAATTGGACTTACCTGAAATGAAATAAAACAAAAAACAATTACACAACGATACTAGATAATGTTAACAATATAATTAGTTTTGTGTACTACAAATATAGTAATGCTTTACGATGGCAGTTGCGTCTGATTATTGTCTACAGTAATACATTATAAAATATAATTAAATGTTAACTATAAGAGCACAAGTCATTTTCTTCTGAACATCTCTAGACTTGCACTCTGGTGTATTGTGGTGCGTGTTTGTTTCTAGGTTGGGAACCATGTTTACAATAGCGACGGTTGTGAAAGTACTATATCATCGACTAGAAAACTCAAACACACTTCAGTTTGAATATTTGCACAAAGAGAAAGCAATACATTAATTGCTTTAGGTTATACCATACGACAAATGTAATAAATACGAAATAAAAACAGACATGTTTGAAATAGTGCCATCTATATCTAGTAATGTTTTTCTTTCAAAGCTTTGGAGAGAAGTTTGCTACAGTTCGCTATTTGAATTGAGACTTATATAATTGTGCAAGCAAAGCAGCTACTTGCATTGAACTAACCCTTTAATTAATATCAGAAGCATACGAGGACTCACACAGTTAACGACTTCCTTTTTAAAATCAATTTAATAAAATATTCACATGTTTACTCATGGAGATTAAATCATAACATTATTTAGAACCATTGATTTGATCAACATAAAAAACCCAACGTTCATACTGCATAAATGGTTTCCGTTTACCAAAGCAGGCCTTATATAGATCAAATTTGGAACACTGAAACCCTCACATCAACTGCTGTGTCTTCTCAAAGATAACATCGCAAGTAAACACAACTAAAACATCTACCAGTCAGGCGTTAATTAACTCTGCACAACAACACCACGCTAAGCATGCATTCTCCACAACAATGTGGTATCGACACAGTCAGTCAGCAGCAGAATATGCATAAAACTAAATTGAAACAAGGTTATATTCTCGCGGAATAACAATTAGCGGACCTATAATTCACAGTTTTGGCTACGTGGGGTTGAATGGGGTACCGCGGGGGTGTGCGAAAGAGGATGCAGCGGTCGCGGGGCGGCGTCAACCCTTCCGTGGCCCGTGCCTCATACATTTTAATAGCGTGCAAATAGATCTGTAAGATATCGCGCCCCAAACAACCCCAGACGACATTCCGCGCGAACAACCGCCCCCGCCTACCCCCTCGCTCGCACCACCGGCAGCGATCGTCGACGTCGGTAGTTGTCGACGACGCCGCGTGGCGTCTCGTCGAGCGCTGTTATGAAAATACGGTTTAAACTTCAAAGTGAAGCGAGCGGAGTCGAGTGATCTGCGGATCAAGCGCGAACAAGTCGTCGGGAGAAACGACGCCAGAGCAATTTGTGCATGCAGATTTCGTAGCCTGCCGGATCGAGGAGGAGGAGGAGGGTTGAATCAACCCTCTCCGGATGGCTGGCGCATAAACCGACCGAACGGGACGTCCCCGGTCAACTAGTCTTGTTTCGGTTGATAGGTCTGGATGCCGTCAGCTGCGTGTTAATAGTAAAGGGTGTGAAGTTTTTTTTTTATTGCAAGCGTAATGAGTTATGTACAAATTAAATAAAACAGGTCTCAAAGCAGAACCTTGTGGTACCTTTAAACTATTTATTACTTCACTAGACTCTCATTGTTTCTAACCAATTCTTTTCCTCTGATTCCGTAAGTTGCTATTGTTTTAAATAATTTTGACGACAGTCGCGAATGTTCTTTCTTTTCAAAACTAAATTCTATGGTGCTTGCATGTTTTTGTGTTGGTATAACCATGGGTTCCGTTACAAAATGTTCCAAGGGGTGCAAGATTTGCTATTAATTATGTTGTAGCGTTGTCGTCTTGTGTTAGTTGTTGTAGATATTGATAATTAGAGACATTATTCTGATTTGTTAGTATTCTAAAATGAGACACAACACAACACAACATGAAAGTAAAAAATATATATAAAAAAAACAGCCCATATGGTTCATCAATTTTAAATTGTTCAATAAATCAATAAATCACTTATTGCATATAGTATTAAGTGAATTGCAAGAAAATTTGCTGCCTTTCTATAGTTTATTAATTTATCATTAATAATTTTTATTAAGAATTGTGTG
Organism: Melinopterus prodromus; assembly: GCA_964023965.1. NCBI lineage: Eukaryota > Metazoa > Arthropoda > Insecta > Coleoptera > Scarabaeidae > Melinopterus > Melinopterus prodromus. The sequence goes on along the minus strand of OZ030394.1, from coordinate 3,091,201 downwards.
TAATTATATATTCTTTTCAGAATCATTGATCTTTTATCCTATCCTTGGTCTCATTGCCAACCAAGATTGTAGAATTTTTATTACTTATTAACATACTGAAGTACGTATTGTTATTATTTCCTATAAGAATTTCCAGACCAAGTCCATCGAGCAAGGCCTAATGTATAATGAACAATTGTCACCTTTCAATAAACACGATTATAGACTTTTCGATGTTGTCCATTTTGTCTGCATTTTTGGTTTTAAACATTATCTCTCAATAAATCCAGTGGATGCCAACCGATATTATCGTCTTTCCCCTGCTTTTGATGGACACGAACCAACAATTCGTATAGTAAATTAATAAACGATGCAATATTAGTAGGAATTCACTCAATTGTAGAGAAAGAGAATGTACAACCAAAAATACAGGCACAAAATGAACACAATTGATAATTTAATTCTATAATCGGGTCGCAATCAAGCTTTGGATAAAAAGTCTTGATAACAAATGGGTAAAGAATAAAAAGCCAACAAAATTATTTTTAAATTTAACCACATTAACAAAATATAGAGAAAAAGTTGAAAATCTGTGATAACGATCATCGACAAGTCAACTAATTATGAGACTTAAAACTCATTATAACTTCTATGTATAAGCAGTCTAGGAAATCAGTTACAGACCATAGTAGACAAATTTTTTAATGTACTCATGTCCGGAAATGTATTGTTTGAACGCTGGAGAGAGACAGAAGATTGAACAAATTTTACAAGCAGCATAGGGAAAATAGTGTCACGAATCATAGCATGGCACTTTTAAAACCAAATAACATTTGTCTGACTTTATTTTATTATTTTACGTCTATGGAAGGAGTTAATGAGAACCGTTTTGTAATGTTGGTACAAATTTTGGCCAATTTCGGTTATCTTTAATTCTTTTTAGAGACGTTAAACAAATAAAGTTTCACATGCAAATTATTTGGTTTCGAAAAATGTAGCTATTATAGATATAGTTTACACTGCCTACTTTACTAATACATTTTCCAAAGTTGGTACCATATATGGTGTGAGGTGGGTATCTGGGCATCAGTTCGGTATCAAAAGTTGACTATTCACTATGCTTTCTCTATATTTTACACTTATTTTTAACAGTTATATTACACTCGTTTTATAGGTAAGTAGGTTTGCCATAATTATGAAATTTCAGACCAGGACAAGAATTACTTTTAAAATGATGATAAAAAACTTGAAAAGCTTACAAAAATCCACCACAGCATCCAAAAGAATCCAAGAATCCAAGCATCCAAAATGAAGGCATTCGTCTGGACAAAGAAAATATGACGTGAGGCCTTTTTACATTTCCAAAATTCTTCCAATTGCTAGTTTCAATGATAGAAATCTGTGTTTTACCGACCAACAGTCCACATTTTTTAAAAAATAATGCTGATTCACCAGTGTGACAATTATTGTTCTTAGATGGCGACAGGTACCGATTAATCTTTTTCTCTGAGTGATTATTAGTGCATTCGTTAATTCGTACTCCAATTTGACATCTTATAAACTTTTTATAATATATAATATACTATTCAAGTTTGCATTTCTACAGTTTTACAAATGTACAACATACAAACCCTGTACCTGCTTTATGGTTAGTAAAAATCGCAAAATAGCAAAGTATCCATAGAAGGCATGAGGAACCTGGGGCAAAATTGCGATGTAAAAGCGAAATTGCAGGGTGTGTAGAGTTAAAACAATTTCCTCGGAATTTTTCTGGCGGCGTCGTCGTCGTCCTGTAGCGCGTCCAAATGGCGTCGGCCGTTCCGTCGTCCCACCAGTCTTGATTTATTTACAGGATTGCGAGTCCGGCGGCAACGAGATTACACCTCCTCCTCCTTCGAGAGAGAGAGAGAGAGACCGGACTGCGAGAAGCAGGAGGCAAACAAAAGAACGCGAGACCCCATAATCAACTCACAGCGATCGCCTTATCTCCTTCTGCTCCTCTCGAGCTTAATCCTTTGCGTGGATCAGCCGGACAGGCCGGCCAACGCGAACGAACAGATCATTATTTCACTCGATTTCATTTAATTTCATTAGATATTTCAATCTGTCTCCTCTTATCTCCCCCACTCCGACCATCTTGACCCCCATTGCCATCCAATTTTTTCCTCCGGACGGAGGATGTAGCTGGAAATCGGATCTCACGTCCGTAACTCGCTGCAGTAGTCCTTCTTCACTGGTAATCCGGCATAATCCGGATGTAATTTCAACTCCTCGTGGCATTTCTACTTACCCTCAAGCCTTCTCAGAAATTGTTACCAATGAAAAACTTCTTTTATACACCAGCAAACGTGCCGAGAAAGTCTATTGCATTTACAAATACGTAAAAAATTAATTTAAGCTGTTGAATAATGCAACTTTTGGAAAAACGATGGAAATCTTAATTTTGGTGCATACCTTTGCGTAACTTCGATTCATAACTTAGTAAATTATGGCAATATCCACCCACAAGCTCAATAAAATCAAGATATTACAATTTTCTAAATGAAGTGACATTGGAAATAAAAAAAAAATCGTCATAAGCGTTTGTTTTATACTAAGGGTTGATTTGCTCGGCGAGGGTTGCACTCCAAAATGGGATTGAGGGTGGTGTCTAGGTACCCTTAAGCCTTCTCAATAACTGTTACCATTCAAAAAACTTCTTTTACTCACCAGCAAACGTGTCGACTGTTATAAATACGTAAAAAAATAATTTAAGCTGTTGAATAATGCAACTTTTGGAAAAACGATGGAAATCTCAATGGTGCATAAATTTGCATAACATCGATTCATAACTTAGCCAATTACCCATCCACAATCAATAAAATCAAGATATTACAAGTATCCATTTGATACGGCTTTTGAGAATAAAAAAATAGTCATAAGCGTTCGTTTTGTAGTAAGGGTTGGTCTACTCGGCGAGGGTTGCATTCCGAAATGGTATTGGGGGTAGGGAGGGGGACGGTAGGGTCGGGTGGGACCCTCGGCAGCGTAGGGGTAAAGACGGACGTCACTCGCGTATTGAATAAAGAATAAACTAGAGCTGAAAGAACAAAATGAATGTCAAAAAGAAAGGGTGTTGTATAAGGAAGGAGGGCAAGTGATGTGTGCCCGGAATATTTTTCAGTTTATCAACGTCGTATTTGCCCGTCCGACCCCGTACGCGTACGTGTACCGAAGTATGTGTGTGCCGTGCGGGGGCGGGCGGCGAGGGTTCGTCGGTCGGATGCTTGGATCATACATGTGCTTCCAGACTCGTGATGTTTGTCAGTTCAGTTCGTTACACAAGTCTCCGAGGGAGACATTTTACACCTTATGAATCTCTTCAGACACCCGAAGCGGACTTACCCTGCTCTATCGCACGTAGCCCGTGTTTCGTCTTTTTTGTGACACTTCATCTGTCTAGTCTTGGTGATTATTAAGGCTAACATGATGTGTGTAACTGAAATTCAAATGAGAAAAACCAAAAAACGTAAAACACCAGACCGGTAATACGGAACACATGGTTCGAACCTAGACACCGCCTGTTTTTTTTAAATTTAAATTTATATCTATTATGAAATAAAAATTAACATTGTTCACAATTATTACGATTTGGTAACTAATTGGCTAGATAAAAATAGTTTACTAGTGTTTATTGTAGTGGTCATCAACATCGGCAACGAAAATCGTTATAAAGTAATGTCAAATCTGTACTATAGTCCCTCTTCATTGGTGGATATTAACCCCACTCGAAAGCAACAATTACATCCGTCTGTTAAAAGCTCCATTTTGAGCCATCAGGTACAATTACGCTGTGCTTTGTAATAAATGTCAACGGTGATGGTGACTGACATTTAATTGTTTAAAATTATATGAAATTTAATGCACCACGTACGGGTACTTTGTGTTAGTAAACATCACCGTAGTGGCGTTCGTAATTTCGTTTGGATTGTTCACAGATATTGAATTAAATAAAGTTGCCCTCCGTTCCTGTCACTCATGAGTTTGTACGTAAAATGGTTTAGGCCATATATATTTTCGACTGCCTATGGGATTTTTTACGTTTGACGGTTGGTAACAATGTAAAGAAACCCTAAATTACTAAAACTTGTCGCAAAGTAGACCTGTTCTGTTGATTAGTCCATAATAATTGAAAAAAAACCAAATTCGTTTGTTGAAAATGTCCCAGAGTGTTTCAAATAGCCCTGCTGAAAATTCGGTGGCAAGAGACAACACAAATTGACGAATGGTTTCCCCGTTACCGCATGGGGATAGAATCCGACGTTGGCAGCACTGGGTGGAACGGTGTGAACGCGGTCACCCAGTCTATTACACACACACACACACTAGCTCAAGCCTCCCACACACACAGACACATATTCATTCGTGGTAATGCCCTTCTGTCAACCGGTTGCGGTGCAGTTTAAATTCCTCTGATTATGCGCGCCGCCACACCGTGTTGGTCCCGGCGGCGTAAACTCTCGAAGTCAATTAAACGTAAAATGATAGATCAGCTGTCAGGTGATATTAACGGATTGGTTTTGATATGGCCAATTCACGGTCCGAGGCATAAATTAATTAGCACTCCGCACGTACTGACAACACGACAACCCTATTGTTGCTAAATTAGTCGGCGCGAAAGGGCGAATGACCAACAACGCAGCACTTTGCCGGTTTACCTGTTCTCAGTCGAACAAAAAGGGAAAAATCGGTAATCGGGACGGTTTTATTTTAGTCTGATGGTGTGTTATAAAACTTTCTCTCTAATTGAGATGTTCCAGTACTTAATAATGGAGATTTTCGATGCTCTTTGTTTCAAATTAAAATTTGTCCCCGGCGCCTCCGCCATAATAGAAAAAGTAATTTAATTACACAGTTTTTAAGTTTTAAAGCATTTTTTCGCTACATAGCTTAAACTTGATACTTTAACCTTTCATTGGTGCACGAATAAAGAAAAAGTCGGAAAAAGGCAGGAAATTTTTGAGAAAAATTGTCTGACTAATTCGATGCTTTTAGAACAGGATGCTTTTATAGCGTTAATTTTTATTTGTTTATAGAATTTATAGCATCTGAAATATATACCACAACAATCTGGATATTAAGTAAAAATACAAAGTTTTCTGGTTACTTTGAGAAACTTTTCAAATTTCTAGACCATTGGATTTAATCGCTACAAATTCACTAAAATTGGCAAAATCTCAAATTTTTCTTCTGTCTTTTGGCAATTCTTGTGGATTTATATTGGCTGAATGATTTTAAGTAAGAGTACAAAGTTTTATGTTTACTTTGATACTCTTGAAGTTTGTGGCTCATTGAGTCCAGTCCATACAAGTTCATAAAAAGAATGATTAAACATCAAAATTTTCTGGTAATTTTTAGCAATTTTAATGTTTTTTTAAAAGTTTTATAACATTTAAAGTATTCACTGGCATCTAAAATAACTTCCACGTCCACATTCTTTGTTCGCCGTGCTTCGGAAGGCACGAAAGCCGTGGTCCCAGTATTTTAATGATTTTCGTCACATTTGACAACTAAAACAAATTCGATATACTTTTCATGCTATTTTGCGACGATAATACATAGAATTTCTATATACTACAGAACAAATACTTTCCAGAAACCGCTTGTATTAAGCTTGTCTGACGGCACAGAACGGCCACAACAATAACCATGGACCATAAAGCCACCAATTGGGCATTTCCTCGTAAACGCAGTCGACTGGGATTCCTCTCCTGAAAAATACCGCCGCGTACATTGTCTTCAGGTGCGCGTAAATATCGGACACGGCGTGTAAATGACAACCGAATAACCGTACGAGTGGCTACATTGCGAATCTAGCCGTTGAAAATTATTTTAGCGCGACAGTTCAATTTAATCCAAAGTGACATAAACATGTTCTTAGATAACCAAATGACTGAAAACCGATCAGTTTGTTACTCTCGAAAATTTAGAATAATTTACTATTAAGTCGTACGGCGACAACCGCGAATGTAACGGCAACCAAATATACATTTCAGTCCTAAGAATTTATTTACGTACTATCGTCTGCTGTCAACCAGCCCGATCATGTTTCAAATTCTCTCATCAAGTAAGTTTACTGATATTTTCTTGTAATTGCTGCATTGTTTGGTAGTTAATCTTGCAAGTAAATTATTGATAAAATCTCGTTCTTTATCAAATATTAATTATTTAGTATTTACATCGTATTGAAGTTATTCAGAGTAAGTTATGGTTGTTTAAAATGTTACTTGAACTCACAAGATTTCGAAATCTTCAAGCCAAAAATATGTTTCAACCCCCTCATAATCCCCTATAAGGTTGGGTTTTTTTTCACTATCTTTCCACCTATCTCGCGAGTATTTTAAGTTCTATTATTAAAAAAAAAAAAACATTTTTTTTTTCGGCTAGAAGTGTAAAATGGACTACTGTGCGTAGCCGGAAAGGAACAGGCAGAACAGTGAAGAGATCTCAATCTCTCTTCCAGTAGACAGGGGTTCCATCATTTACCGCTGGAGTACCTAACGGGACTTCGCCCTCGGCTGCCGCTCTCGACGATGCGAATGTTCTCTTTACGGAAGCCGGATGCTTTTCAGCGTCTTGACCGATATTATCGCGTCGGGACCACCTATTCTCGCCAAATGAACCGACCTCAACGGCCGTACGACCGCAAGCTCCCGGCGAACAAGCGAATTTTTCACGCCGGACGTCGTAGACTGATCTCTGTCGCGTCCGTGGTGTGGAGATTTGAGCCGACGAGCGGATTTTAAGGTGATGTAGGTTGATAGTATTACGGTAATTAGGTAAGAAATTACGGTTTTTTTGTGTCTATTGAATAGTTTCTTTAGGAAGTTGCTGATAATTTGTCCAAATACTCATTAGTGCTGAATGTCAAGAAGAATATGTCAGCCGAAGTGTTCTAAATTAATATATTTTGATACAGGCAAATATTGCTTAATATATTTATTTGCCTTTACTTAAAAATACGTTTTGTTTGACCAAAGAAATTTAGTTTCGACTCAAATAATTTAAGTTTTATACAATAAAAAGTTTCTTCTCTTTATATAATATAAAATTTTGATTGAAGTAAAAGTATTGTTAGTGCAAATACCTTATCCATCTGTAATATCTAACATACTTTTTATATAAACTTATAAATCACCAAAAGTTTGCAAGATCACGAAACAACAATGCTTATAAACCATAAATAAAAAACGGTAACATTTTACTGTAACCAATAATATTAGCAATAATTTTAATTTTAATACGGACAAATAAACCAATCTGATATGGCCAGGTACAAGACTTTATCATACAATATATAAAATTAATGGTTTAGCTGCATAAGATTTTATTTGATCGAGATTGATCATTTTTCTAATAAAATAGAACAAGTTAGCCAGTATTTGGTAGATATGTTAATATTGACACTTGGTATTGTAAAAAATCAACGTTTGACACCACTTACTGTCATTAGAATGAAAATATCTATCAAATCCTGGCTAACTAGTTTTAATACAGACACGATTTCGATCAAATAGAATTTGCTCATACAGCTAAACTAATAATTTTACCAAATAATATCATAGACATGAATTATTAAAATTTTCTCAACTTGTTTGAAATTGAAATTGCAGAAATCATTTTGCTCATTAGCAAAATCCTTGAGAAATGCTCCGAGTAAACATCCCCTTCATTTGGACCCTTTTAAACAAAAAGGTTTTCAGTTTCACTGTACCGTCAAAATTGAAGAGGTATGTACAATAGTAAATGAAGCCATAAAAAAGTAGGAATCACAGACGCTACCAAAGTACCAAAGTAATATTACTGTTTGTTTCTGACGCTGCTGCGATTATGTTAAAAGTTGCAAAATTGCTTAAACAACATTTTTCAAATATTCTTCATTTGACATGTTTTGCACACGCTATTCATAGAATTTGTGAGTTTATTCGGGAAGAATTTCCAGACGTGAATACGCTAATAAGCTCATGTAAAAAAATTATTGATAGCTTTTTTCCAGATTCTCTCTTTACAAGGAAAAATGCAATAATCTATCTTTGCCACCATAACCAGTTATTACGAGATGGGGTACATGGTTAGAAGCGGCAATTTTTTATGCAATAAACTTTGATATCATCAAACCCTTCGTCTTAAATTTGCCTGATGAAGCAGTTAGTATTACAGACTGCAGAAAAGTACTATCATTACAAGATTTGCATAACGAATTATAATTTATTGATACAAACTTTGCGCAAGTATTGCCAACCATAAAGTTTCTAGAACAACAAAATGTTGAACTTGCAAGCAGTTTTCAAAGGATTGAATCCCTGTACGAAAGGTTACGAAGCATTGAAGCACCGATCAGTAAAAAATTACAACAAAAAAATTGATGGGGTAGTACATCGAAATCCGGATTTTATTATTTTAAAACAAATCTCTACGAGTGCATTTATGGATGAAGGAATTTCTCAAAAATATTCCCATTTGGTTTTGGTTTATTCTTTTGCGCCTGTGACTAGCTGCGATGTAGAAAGATCATTTTCAAGGTTTAAAGACATTTTAACATCTAAGCGAAATAATTTACCTAGCACTGCGAGACATACATTTTTCTCCGGCCACTGCTAAATAATACAACAATTATGTAAACAACAGAATGTCTTTTATTTACATCTTCAGCTGTGAGCCTCACCCAGAGCCTTACCTCCAAAACGACAGTGGAAAAAAAGTTTAAAGTGTATAATGCCTTTTTTTATTATAAAACTTTTACCAAGCTCACGGTAATAGTGCCAACTTTGGCATGCTTTGGCGCGGTATTTTATTTCGAGAATCCGACTAAATTGCATGCAAAATGGAGTGTGAATAAATGGTGGATGATCAGATAAGTAGAGACAGTGGAGGGCAATTGGCAAGTGATGTATACCGAGTGAAGAGAGGCCGCAAAAGCGATCGCATTATCTCACCGAATAAGCTATACAGCGCTCCGTCGAGAGGGGGGGGGGACTGGATGACGGCGACGAGGAGAAAAAGTCGATTCCCAGTAGCGAAAACTCTTTGAAATATCTAATCTGCAATCTTCGGAGAGTCGTTTAAGCGGGACTCGAGGACGTATATCCACGGCAATCACTTCCGTTTACGCAGTTTTGCATGAGCACTGCAATAGCCCCGGTTCTCTATTCTCCATCCAGTGGCGTACGGTGGATTTCTGTCCAGGGTAACACAACATTTATACAGGGTTTAGGTACAATGTCTCTTCAGAATGAAATAATTTTTATTTACAATATTTATTTGTTATGTAAAAAATCGATTTTGCAATATTTTTTTTCGATGTTCGTGTATGTTGTTTGAAAGTATCATTCAAACATTGGTTATTCTTCCGAACATATTAGTGTGACAAGTTGTGAGCCAATGAACAAAAAACGGGTCTAAACCGATTGCTTATATTTTCATTTTTAATATTTTCATCATAAATATTCATAATAATCATTATAATTTTTTAATATTATAGAATAAAATTTTCAAAAAATTTCGGTTTTGCCTAAAATACAACTCTATATATATATATACATATATATATACAGCCACTTTCCTTGAATCAATGACCTGAATCGTTGCAGGACATATTTGGGAGACTTCTGGACCGAACTTGCTGATCTTTTCTACAGTTGTATATCTATATAGTACTTGATTTTATTGCAATAAAAATCACGTTAATTACGTGTATGTAACGTTTTTAAGGAATTTGATGCATATATTCTAAAAATCAAGTTGATGACTTGACAGAATAAATATTAATCCTTATTCACATAATAACTCGGTTCTAAAATTCAGTTTCTTAACCCAAACTTTTCTTCGAGGTCTTCAAGTTGCCAATTTTTAAATATTTTAAGTTGAAATTTTCAGGAAATATACTTTATTTGTTGGACATTAACACGAGGATAATTCTTGATTATGTAACAACCAATAATTTTTTCCTATTATATTTTTTAAGAGGTGGCGTTGTTCTTTATTGATGTATAATAATTTATCAATAAGAATCGATATTTACATAGTTCAAATAATAATTTTCTACACTAAAGAAATTATGCATAAAATAATAAAATTATGTATTAGGTGTAGGTTTGGTATTATAAATAAAATGCAATATGTTAAGGATTGCAAAAATTGTTATTTTGATCAAAAAACTGAAAAAACTGTTTCAGAAAAGTGAATGTAAAATAATATAATTATTTATTGTTAAGAAATAATACAAATATATATAGATATTATTTAATCAAGCGACTTGGAGTTCAATCGCGAAAAAGAAAAAAAGATTATTGCTATTTGCTATTTCTATAGAGTATAGATACGAAATTGGTATATAAACGAAAAACATTGTATACATAACTTTAAAATAAGAAAAAGGGGCGGTTACTGACTGTCAAATGTAATTAAAAATAATAAAAATTGTATTTACTGAAAAATAATTTTCAAGAACATTACTACACTGTGAAGCAATGTAAAAATATCACATGGCAATTTTTGCAGTTCTGTCTTTTTTCCATAGAATCTAAATCTGAAAGCAGAAATTGGGAATTGACTACTGTTTTTGAAAAAAAACAAATGAAATAAACGTGCCAATTACATTTTTGTTGGCACAGATTTTCTTATAAACACACAATTCCTAATGTCTGTCTTCAGATTTAGATTCCACAGGTTCCAGATATGTTGTTTCGACATCTACACTACACTTTTAATGATTTTATTTTTAATGTAATTATTTATTAAGGAGGGGTTCAAATCAAATGACTATACGGTTAGAAAAATAATTTTTTTATTCCTTGTGAGAAAAGGCTACAACATTAATTTTTTTTAAACCTTATGATAAGTTAGATGTTGAATGGTCCATATTGCAAGGCTGTATTATAAAATAAAATAAAAACAGGTATAAAGCCTCTTAATCTTTCCTTTATTGAAAATTTTTTTTTACATAGGGGACATGTTTCGAACATCAGTAAATAAATCTACAAATAAATACATCAAATTGTATCATAACAAAGGATTAACAAAATTTTAAAACTTATTAACACTTACATTTGGATACATCCAAAAATAAATATATCCAAACGTAAGTGTTATTAGAGTTATACAATTTTGTTAATCTCATGTTATGTTATATTGATACAATTTGATGTATTTATTTGTAGATTTAGGGCTGAAGATGTCCGAAACATCTGCCCTATGTAAAAAATAATTCTCAATAAAGCAAGGATTAACAGGCTTTACTACCTATTTTTATTTTATCTTATTATAAGTGAGTAAAATAAACCCTCAAACGGGTTTTTCGATAACACTGTAAAACAGGAACGTGAAATTTAGATGCAGTTTAAAAAGCGAATTGTTCAAGGTGCTTATGTTAAGTAATTTTGTACTTTTTATATATTCGTATAGAAAAACAACTTTACAACGTTATACAAAAAAGTGCACGCCACTGATTCTCTACTGGTTTCACTCAGATCCGGTATAGTTTCCCCCCTATTGTATCGGGGGTGGTACGGTTACTCTCGACGGTAGTCTCGACGGTACCGCATTACTTATTCCACAGTTGGCAACGCGGCCTGCCATTTAATCTCTCTTTATTGCCCCAGTCGACTCACAACGAACAAACACGGATACAACGCGAGCGCACACACGCGGCGACGGCGGTGGCGGACGCCCATGGGGCGGGAGACACACAATTCTCCCCGCGGTGTTTGCCGGGCACTTAGCAGCCAATTCCCGCATTATCCTAAGCAAATCCCGAAACGTACTTAAAGCGTACCGAGCGCCAAGAGCTGATGCGATTCCTATCGCGTGCTGGCGCACATCTACAACTACAACGGATACTACAAACTGTTATTAAAGTTATAGAGGTTAAATGTCTACTCCCCTTATACCAACCACCATGTTGTTGGTTGTTTTGTTTGTCTACTGAGTAATGGTTTTGCGTAATTGAAAGACGTAAATCTTGCGATCAAAGCTGAGAAGAATTTCGATGTAAATATGTTGTAAGAATGGAGTTTTTCTAACCATATGTTATAGGGTGGGCCAATTTTTTAAAATTTTAAATTCCGGAATGTGCAATCATGGAAAAGTTGTGAGTTAATGAATTAAAGAAAACACGTAAGTTATTTTGTTTTATTTTGATGTTTTGACCTGCCGCAAAGGCTTTAAAGTCATTTAAATTTTTGATATCTCTATTTATTTTTTTTTGTTTTTTTAAATATTTAAATAATAATAATAATAATCCAGCCCTTAACATCCCCCACCACTTTCACCACTACGGGGGCATAGGCATGCCCGAATTATCGTTATTAATAATTCCCAGCGTCTGTGCGGACCATTTACTCCTCTGCGAATGCAGAAAACCAAACAACTGAAGAAGCGAGCAACATGGTTCGCGAAACGTCAGCATTTACAAATCTTGACACACGGCATAACCCTGAAGCAGTTTATTTTCTAAACCTAAATATTTCTCCAACTGTATTACCAAATATTTCTCCAAAGAAATTTTAAACAAAAGTTATTTTTGCTTTAAACAAGCTATCGTTTAAAATTATTTTCAATATTTGGGGTGCTTATTTTATTATAGAAATTTGTTAACCATTCCTCTTTTTAAATAGAACAGCCTGTATATTCTTACATGTTATAATATATATATAGAATTCTATGATTAATTCTAAGAATTTGTTATAGGAATAATTTTTTTATAAAACCTTTATTTTATTATGGAAATTTGCAAACCTCTCCACTTTCTAATAGAACAGCCTGTATATTTTTATTTTTCCAATTCTAAGATTATAATTCTAAAAACTTTTCGCAGAATTATTTTAATTTTTTTTTTATTTTTATTTGAAATACGCTATTTTTCAGTTATGTGCAATAAATCAAACCTCCTGAACTACTGAAATTAAAAATATTTTCCCACATACATACACATTTATTGTTATTTTCTCTTGGAGATTTTATTTTTTACCCGTTTGGTTTAACTAAAAATTTATGATTTTTGAGTAATTGCTTATAACTAAACAATAATACATTTAAAAAAATAATTCTAACATCAAATTTTTAGAATTAAACTTAGTATTAAAAAATATTAAATATACATGGTGTTCTGTTAGAAAAAGACAAACTGCAAATTTCCAAAACAACATAAACATCCTGTGTATTAAAAATATATTTGAACGAGAGGTTGTTGTAAACCAAAAAACTATTTGAAATTTTTTGCAGCTGAAGAATTATTAAGGTGTTTTTAATTATTAAGGATTTTTGGTTAATAGCATATAATTAAAAAAGTTTTTATTTAAAAAAAAAAATGTTTCCTATAAAAAATTCCTAATATTAATCTTAGAATAAAAAAGTGTTCTATTTAAAAAAAGGTTATCAAATTTCTATAATAAAATGAACACTCTGAATATTGAAAATATATTTAAACGATAGCTTGTTTAAAGCCAAAATACTTTTGTTTAAACAATTTTCTGAAATTTCTCACGATTGGAGAATTATTTAAGTGTTCCTGTAATTTTGGCTAAATTATCTGTTACTTTTAGCAATTAAATATATGTGTTGTCTGATTTATTTCTTATGTTGATATTTTGAATGGCTGTAACTTTTGGAAAAATAAAAAACAAATTTTAAGTTTATACACAGAGGAAAGTGGAAAGTTACAGAAAATGAATGTAATAAACTACCGCAAAAATTCCGTGAAAGAAACAGTAATACTCTAAAATTAAAGGTAATTATATGTAACAAATTCCAATAAAATTCTGTAATAGAATAATTAGCTGTTTTGTCCGTTTTCCATTCTACTGCAACACGCTGGGTATTTGATACCAACCATATGGCTGTATTTTTTTTACAATACATAAATTCTTGCGATATTGAAATATTCCTGTGAAATTACATCATTATCTGTGTAATTTTACAGGATATTTTTGCAATTTCACAGGAAAAGAATGGTAATTTTACAGTAGACGTGATTTTGCGAGTCTCTACATACATGTTACTTGTGATATACCGATATAGCAAAATTGCTTATAAATATAAAATCGAGCACTCAGAATTGTATTCGAATGCTAACTTTAATAATTTTAATAACTAACTTTATATCAGGTACTTGGTTCAGTATGTAAATGCATAAATAATAAATTTCCAAACTATATATGAAACCAACCAGACCTGTCAACCTATAGGTATATATAGGTACGTATATGGTATATCCTCATTTCATTGTAGGAAAATTCTCAGATCTACATCATTCATTTCCACTCCGCCATTATAATATCTAATTCATTATTAAATTAATCCGATATAGATATTCCCTTAAGAGAATTAAGTTTCCCATTCAACTCTAGCGTACGGCGCGGCGCGGCACACAGCAGCTTCCCAATTTCCAGCGCGTACAAGAAAATTGGGCGAACAATTCGTTATTGCAGAAGTTGACAGCGATGGTACGACGGACAATCCGTTTATAAGTCTATTCCGAAACTTAAATGATATTCATTGTTATTAGTTTAGATCTAACTTTGACGATCTTTCATTTAAAGTTAAGGGCGCCGTATACTACCCCCCCCCCCCCCTTCCCCAACCATCGCACCCAACCCCACCCTTCATAACAAACCCTCTTCTCTTCCGCGATCTAACGAAAGAACAGCCTTAATGTTACCAATTTTGTGTTTCGCTTCTAGTACGACTGAAGCGTAAGTATATGCAACCGAAGTGTGGAAAGACATACAAGTGCATCCGGTTAATACAAACAAACAACATATAGGATTATTGTTTGTTTATTGGACTGTTTATTGATCTGTCGAAGGCGTTTGACCGTGTCAACCATACTATACTGTTGAGCAAATTGGAATGCTATGGAGTAAACGAGGTTGGGATTGAGTGGTTCCGCTCATATCTTTCAAATAGAATGCAATGCATATCGATAGAAAATTTCAAATCAGCCTATGATCTTTTAAAAGTCGGGTGCCGCAAGGTTCAGTACTGGGTCCTACATTATTCTCAATTTATGTAAATCATCTAGCTAGTTCTATATCTACTGAATCCGAAATTATATTATATGCAGATGATATAAACTTAATTATCATAAATGATACCATCAGTGAATTGGTTGGTCGGACTAAGCTCGTCTATGCTGAAGTCCAGCAATGGATGGCCAAAAATAGACTGTTAATAAATAGTGATAAGACCAAGTGTATCCTATATAAGAACCGCAGTAAATATACCTTAACATCACTAACTTTGTCAGATACAGATCAAATACCGTTTGCTCATAGCTGCCCATGTTTAGTTACTGTTGTGGAAGAGAACCTGCATTGGGGAAGTCAAATTGGCACTGTAAGCAATTACTTATCCAGGCTGTGCTTTG
This sequence comes from Melinopterus prodromus, assembly GCA_964023965.1. Lineage (NCBI taxonomy): Eukaryota > Metazoa > Arthropoda > Insecta > Coleoptera > Scarabaeidae > Melinopterus > Melinopterus prodromus. Next base: position 3,075,819 of record OZ030394.1, on the reverse strand, counting down.
CAATATACCAACTAAAAAGTCATGTAGCCTATATGTTGTGAGAACGCTTTACTTCGCGTGTTTTCAATCAAAGATGAGCTATGGTCTGATCCATTGGGGCCTGTGTTCTGATATAAGCCGTGTATTCGTCATACAAAAAAGAGCGATAAGAGCTATGTATAATTTAAGCTATCGAGAGTCCTGCAGGCAAGTGTTCAGATTTAATAAAATATTTACAGTCTATGACTTGTATATTTTTGAAATTATTTGCTTTGTCCGCAAGTATACCTCTTCCTCTCAATGCGGGATTAAGCATCCGTATGGTACTAGAGGTAATAATTTCTGCTACCACCTGCTCATAAAAGAGCTCTTTTCCAGAGGAGTTTACTGTATATGGGTTGCAAATTGTATAATGCGCTGCCGGCTGATTTGAGAGCAATGAACAGCACAAGTAGATTTAAGTTTACGTTAAAAGAATTTTTATTTTCTGTTAATTCTTATAATATGGCTGAATTTTTTACAGCTTGCCAAAATAATTAATGATTTTTCTTTGTGTTTGACCTGTTTCAGATTTGTCTTTTTTTTTGTCATATTCTGAAATACACCATATTCTATTGTATTTTATTCTATTGACTTAGAGGATGGGCTTCTCCACAAATAAGGAAGCTGTTGAAAGATGAAAAATTCCAAACATATTTGTCATCGGATGAGGCAGCAGCCTGGAATTCCTTTAAGCTAATTGTTTCTGATTTCCTTGGAAACAAAAAAGCCCGAACTTCCAGACAATTGTTAAAGATTTGCTCCAGAAATATGCAGAAATAGGTATAGAATACTGTTATTCTATTCATTTTCTGTTATATGTTTTTCAGTTTCTTTACTTTTCCAACCAGGCATCAACATTTCTCTGAAAATTCATTTCTTACATTCGCACCTGGATTTTTTTCCTGAGAATCTTGGCGACGTTAGTGACGAGCATGGTGAGAGGTTCCACCAGGAGATGAAGACTATTGAGAGGCGCTACCAGGGATTTTGGTATGAAAGAATGATGGGGGATTATATCTGGTTCCTCATAAGAGAAACAGATACCGACAAGTACAGAATGCGAAGCAGGAGCCAGAATCACTTCTAATGTCATTATATATTGCAAACATACAATAGAAATAAACGAAATTAATCAAACTGATAAATAGAGAAAAAATTGATTTTTGGTAGTTTGGTACCTATCAATCATAATTGCTCATAACTACGGCATTCTTCCATAGATTTTTATCGTAAATTCATTGTTGTCTTCATGACGTCGTCTATTTCAGTGGAAGCATGAACAAAGGTTCTTTTTTTCTTATTTACTTGAGAATTTGTACCACTGGTCGTCCTGGGAACATTCCCTTCGGGGAATCACCCAAGTCCAACAGTGGAACTGTTCAAGTGCGAAAAAAATAAGCGGCTCTCCGATTTTCATTAAAACTTTTCGATAGCCGGGCGATGGAATGCGCCCGCCTCCGCGACGGTGTCAATTGTTTTTGTTTAATTCCGCGTTAAATCGCGTTAAAAGAATCGCTAAGTGCTACGTCCGCGTTGTCCTTCTTCTCATCGTGCCGGATTCCGGAGACACTTCGACGCTTTCAGAAGTGAATGGCATCCGGTCGAATTAGAGATTCATTCTCTCCTCTAGCTGTAAATTAATTGATCTTCAGTTGAGGCTTAAGTTGACAATTTTGCGCTTTTAACGGGTAATTAACGCACTTACGTACGGTATTTTTAACTACCGATAAATTTTATTGTATGATAGGTGTTTATCAGATAGCCCTTAGCATTGGCGTATCCAGGTCAAATCGGAAGGGGGGCAGTTTTGTAAATCTTGCTTGCTGTATGGGTTAGTTGGCCAGAATTTGGTTGAGGCCAAGCGAGACATAAGTGAGGGGGTGGGGGGTAATTAAAGCCAAATACTTGCGTTATTATCAATATGATTTTAAGTTGAATTGGGTAAACATTTAACAGTTTTTGTGATGCTGATCAAAACATAATTATTTTATCGTAGATATTTTAACCTAGTAGGAAAACAAGTGTATGTAATACACTTGTCTTACTAATGTTACTGAAAATTACTGAACAGTGAAGAACATCTTCTTGCAAACCTTCCCTGTATAATTATTTTACACCTAACACTGTAGACAGTCTTTGTTTTGCCATATTTGTGTCAATTAGATAAATGTTGTGATGTTTTTATGTGTTTAAGTTTAAGCATCTTGCGGTAGAATAATATTTTCTTTTCAATTGTTTATTTTTTTTTGGTGGTATATTAGGCCCATAAAGGCAACTTTATATTAATTTTATGATAACTCATTTGATTTGAAAGAAAAAAGTCAATTTAGTAAGTCATCAACTTTTCAATATTTTATTATAAAAAAAATTGTTGATGCAACTTAGTGTGTCTTTATTTAGCTTTATTCAATCATTTAAATAATTCATCTCGTAAATTTTAACTCTTTTCCTTACCATAATTTCGTCAAATATACGGTTTTTGTGCCAAATACATTTAGTAAATATGTAAATATACTTTCATACAAAAATAAATATATTGTTGTCTCTAATAAAGTAACTTATTTGTTTAATTATACAATATTTCGCCCAGCGTAACTTTGACTATTCAGGAAGCACCTTATTTCTATATTTGTGGTGGAGGTATGGCGAAAGACTAATAAATATTTTAGGTTTCAAGAAGATGGTAAACAAATGTTCTAATTTACTGGTTTTGAATAAAACAACAAAATATGCCAAGTTGAGAGGAACGGTAAAAAAAAATAACGCTAATTTTTACTTTCAGATTCCATTAGAGACAAAAAACAACAAAAATGGAAACACCAAAACTTCTACAAAAAGTTCAAAAATTCTCCATATCACTGCAATTTTAATTGGGATTTGATCTATGACAGGAGAACTATCTAAAGAAATCAATAAATTAAGAAATAAAACATTGCGAAAATTGCAAAAAGATAATTGTTATTACTTGTATTAATCATTAATAATATTATTAATAAAATAAAATAACAAACAAGAATCTTTTGAACTGCAATTGTGTCAATTATAATAAAAGGTTGTATTATTATTATTAAATATTAACGTCAGTTACTAAAACCTGCTAAATTGTACGAATTATGATGCTAATTTAAAAATGCTAAACCGTATTCTTGTTATGTGTATAATTACAGTTTTGTTTAGTTATTATTAATACAATAGTTCAATGCATATCAAAGAACTTAGTAAAATATTTCAGTGGGCACGTGTTGCTTATAGTTACGACAAATATTTAATATTAAATTCACTCGGTACAAAATAGGAAAAAGCAAACTGTATTAAAAATTGTTCTTCACTGCACTACACCTAATGTAAATTAATTATTGCTACAACATTTGTCTATTATGTTTTACCGTGTAAAATTCATAAAATAATATATGGCATGTCCAGTTTAAATACGCAGCATATACGGATTTAAAATTGAACAATACATGTCGTTTTTGAGTTATATGAGATAACATGTTTGGGTCTGTTATGTTGTAAGAAAATCCTGAAAAAAGTTTTATTTTTAAAGACCAGTGGTAGAGGAAGAAAGTGAAAGTTTACACCAGTCGATATTGTGTATTGAAACGGTACATATGCTATTCATGCTGTTTTCCGTTCGATGCATTCCTTTTAAGACGTGATAGTAGAGGCAATTAAGAACCTATTTTACCATATTTATCACTATGAAATCTATTATTTTTAGTATTATTTCAAAATTGTCTAATATTTATACTTATTGTTTCCATGAAAACTTTCGAAAGTTGATCATACTTCAAGCTGAACCGGTCGTTTTTCAGTGGTGTGACCCTAATACGCATGTTTTAAACCCGCATTCGCATTCCGCATAAACACATTTATCGAAAACGCCTAACCAGTTTCTATTCACAAACTTACTGTTGTCTCTCCTCAACAAGAATCCAATTTAAACCAGTGAACTGTGTATGCGAGTAGGTGCTTTCGATGATTTTTCTTGCCTTGAATATGAATCCGATTGGCTTCAAGCAACCAATTTCCAAGAAATGCATATACAAGTACAAAGTTTAAGTATTTTTTCGGATGATTTTTAAGAGTCTAGGTCATCGGGGTTGCTTGCTATACATGATCCAAAACGGAAAAATATACGAACATACCGGCATTTACAAAATACAAGATGCATTGAACATAAAGTTGTCAATATCTCGATAACCGTAACCATTTGAATATAGCTAAATATGATTAAATATGTTGTAAATTACCTCTACTATTACGGTATCAAGAAATTGCACCAAATTACATATAAGCCGGTACATCAATTTTTGGATTTTCCTTTACAACGTATTAGAAATAAAATCACAAAAACCGCATCCGCACCTATCCGCAGCAGATTTTCCAGTAGTTGTAATTTCAAATATGTATACTATAATTTTAACCACTTTCAAAAGTTTAACAAAGCTAAACACTAAACTAAAACACTCAAGTTCTGCATAAAACTGCTTTTTTATATAACAGCGATTGCTCACGGCCCTGCAATTAACAAAATTGTGGGAAATTTTAATAAAAATAATTTCGAATAAAAGTTCATACTTGGTTCTAAATAATGTATAAAAAAAGTCACATTTATCGTTAAAATACAAAATTGCAACCGTTTTTAAGAGCGTCAACTTATGTGCATCTATGTTCAGCCATAGTAAAATAGAACTTTTGGCTGACAAGGACACGTGGCTCAGGGCTCAGGTGAAAAAATATTGCCGCCTTTTAATACATCGGTCTTTTACCTATCCCAGAAACTGCTTTACTTATTGGAATTTAACAATTTAGAAATTTGATTTATGGTCAGCTTTTTGGGTCTAATACCCCAATGTGCGACTGCTAGCACTGCGAGACATACATTTTTCCCCGGCCACGCCCATGATCTACAAGCAAGCATGTCTGTTACCACAATATTTTAACAGTTTTAATAACAATTCCCGTAATACATTTAAATTTATTCAAATTACCCTGATGTTCTTTATTGCATAATACACTTTGCGTCGTACAAAACCAACTAACCGCTAGCAGTAGCAAATGCAACAAAAATAATAATAAATTGTATGTGATGTGCCTCAAAAATTGTGATATAAAAACGGGTCAACCTTTCTCAAAGGGATGCAAATCAGAGACGTGCCGGGAACGCGTAAAACCCGACCGCCAGAGGGAAGCCTAAAATGTTAATAACGCTAAGCGCATACATAACAGGACCGTCATCGTAATTTGCAATAATTAGATGTGCATAATGAAGACCTTGCCGGACTTTGGTAAACAGTTCGCATATTCTAAAGTTAAAATGTGACCGGCGTGCCAACAACATCTAAGACGTCAAGGATTCCCCTGAGTACGAAGTCGACGCACAGTGGGGCAAAAATGACTTTTCGTGGACAAAATTCTGGAGAAAATTTGGTGTGCATAACAAAAAATGGCTAAGGTTTAATCTGAGTAAAAAAATATTCAAATGTTATTAATGTATCTAATATAAAATAACAAACAAGAATCCTTTGAACCGCACACTTGCATTTGTGCCAATTATAATAAAATATTGTATTTAAGATATTTTTGTATTACTAATTATAAAGCCAATGTCAAATTTAGTAATTTTTATAAATGACGGATGCAATATGGCGAACTTGAAACCCAAACGACATAATTTAAGTATGAAACGGAATGATTTTATCAATTCGTTATCAACTTCCTGTTATTTCAGACGTACACAAGGACTACAAGTTGAAAATATTTTTTTTTACAAAAACGAATTAGCACCTAACTATTATAAATGAAGAAAGTACACTGTAAACAATGAATGAAATTTTACATCATATGAAATACATTGTTATTCATGTAAGTGATGAATTACATCAAAGTCTCTGTCTCCACTGGTTACCGAGTTGTGCTGAAATTACGATTTTTCAAATAGAACAAAAATAAGCGAAATGGACCACCCACGTAGCATGAAAATGGTAAATCTTAGGCATATAAAAGTATACATTTTTTTGATAGACTCAACGAGAGCTATCATTTGAGTCGTTTATTTCCAATACAAGCCTCAGGAAAGTGCTAAATTTAGAACGAAAAACCAATTATAACTTTTTGAGAGATAGAGCGTTTTAATGTAGTTATGCTTATGCATTGGGATGTGCTGAATTCAACGGTGAGGTCGGTTTTCCCGTAACGGGTACGGTTTGGCCAGAAAGTGGGAATCTATAATTTCCGCGGTTTATCGCGCTTTTCTCGCGAACCGCGCACCTTAGAGCAACGCGGCTTTCAGAAATGAGTTCCTCGGCCAATTTCCCATCCGATTCCGTTTGAACCGTCAACATCGGCGGATTGGATCGGACACAGTTTGCGGTGAAAGTTTCTAACATAGCAAAATGGGTGTTTTTATCATAATTTTTGATAATTGGGAACGTAATATCTGCCGAACCGTTCAAAATAAGTAAAATCAAATTATACCGGCGTAATCAGCGTCAAAAATTGTACCAAGAACCACAACGGTAATTTGATTGAAGGTAGTTTGGTTTTTGCCGACTGGCTAAAATTTTGTAAGAAATCACGTATTTTAAACTATAATTTTGAACTGGCACTCCTATCTCTAAAACTAGGACCCGGATCAACATGAAACCTTTGCTATCTTACTAAAATGGGTGCGCCGATTACAAAAGTTAAAAGTGCTAAATTTAGACCGAAAAAACAATTATAACTTTTTGAGAGATAGAGCGTTTTAATGTAGTCATGGATGTAATTTTCTTTTATTGTGTAGTGTTCAAAACTATTTTCGTTGCTTTCGTATACAGCGGAGCCCCACTGTGCGACGGCGACGTTGGCTATGAAGGACGAAGGATAAAGGGGGGAGACCAGCCCCAATTTGCATGTGTCTGATCAAAGGAAGTCCCTTGTTAAATATACAGGTATTTTAAAAGTTTTTCCTCTTGTTTTCCCTGATTTGCATCGCACCCCTCATCTGCTAAATCAATTCTTATTCATCGCGAATCAGAAACTTCGAGAATTTCGCCCATCTCGACCGAGAATTTTTTTCGGCACTAATGAAAATTTGAATTGCAGAATTCTTTCTTCTTCTTTTCTCCGCGTCTCTCTTTCGTTCTCTCGTCGTTCGTCGCGTTTAGGCCAACCACTTATACATAATAATACACCATTAGCACTGTTATCGAATATACAGTCATTTAAATATCTAATGAATTCGAATAGCGTCGACGACGTCGGGCGACGGCCGACATTTGCCGCGTCCCGGCGATGTTTTACTATTCAGATATTCAAATTTAACTGCATTTTTCCGAGTTGTGTGTAGTTAGCTGACGTGGCGAGACATGCGAAACTCTGCTCGTTGTGGTAATGATATTCGGCATAACTTCGCCCAGCGCGGCGGGGGGGGGGGGGGGGGGGTTACGCCCCCTCAACAAGCTCAACTTTTATCTCGCGTCCAATTATCCCCTATTTACAAGTCGATTCCGAGACTTATTTGATACGGTTTTGATACTAGCATGTGATGACGATGACAAACAAAGAGCTATGGAGAAGTACAGAAATACCTAAATCGTATTTTTTTTCAAATTCTTAAGATGGTTTGTTTAAGAATAAAATTTTACCAGCTCTACGGTTCCTGATTTATCCACCGTTGTTGATATGGTTGCATAAATGTTAACAAAGATTCACCACCAGTGCAAAAATGACCATTTTTGAACATCAAAATGAAAAATTAAATAAAGTGTTTCATACTCCTGAATCATTTCTACATAAGATTACATTTATACAGTGCAAATACCTAAATCACTTAAAAATATATGTGACCTGGTCTACGGAAAGGGGGTTTATGTGCGAAAACCGGTTACCGAGATAAGCGCTAAGTTTTGAATAACGATGCGCTTGTTTTCTTCCACAAATCTACACACTTGGTGATCAGCTGTGTTGTTGTCACTTTGGGTGACGAATGTTGACCCCCGCCCCCCGCCGCCAATGTGTCTAATATGTTAAAGATTTTGAATAGGCACGTTCTAAGTATTTTTTTTATAGTTATACGTAAAGTACAAGTGTAGTGAGGTGTTTAGAAGACGCGTTATAATTTGTGAACGATATGTATTTCGGCAAAAGTAATGAACAGCGACATCCAAATAGACGAACCAGAACCATCTACTGGAGATACAGAAGTGGGTTTCGGCTTAAGTTATACGGATGATAATGCTTTGAAAATTGTGTCCCAATTCTTTGATGAAAACTCTGTTGCACCTGGGAATGTATTTCCAAAATTCCTCGTGGGATACAAAAGATATCAAGAATGGATTTTTTAGAACTATTGAAAGTAGAGAAAACTTGGCCATTCTTAACTTAGAAGAAGCAGGAAACTCTAACAATGAGGTTACAACAGGGTATTCTGAATTATCTGGACGAAAGAACTATGGAAGTTGGAACGATTGTTACGTTTTGAAAAATATAATATTGTACATGTATCACAAGGTACCTATTTTCCACGGCCATAACAAACCAGTTCCGGCTAAGCGACCCAGCGGCCCTTGAAAGGTATAACGCAATACAACTATTTTATAATTTGTGAAAATTGAATGATGGAGATGAAAAAATATGCGAATTTGAGCAGGTTACTCTTATTTTTGAAACATTGAGTGAATAAATGCCAGACATTTTCTAACCAGTTGGATTGTAACTCGAATGGCAGTGGTACACATTCAACACCGTTCGTAACTTAGCAACTGATGCCAGAAGAAAGGGCTAAGTAGCGCCAGAACCGCTGAAAAAGTTGAAGAAAAAGAAAAGTAAAGGTAACTGCGAAACACGTCTTGTAGGTACATCACAGGCTAAAACTAACCAAACAAATCAAAAAAAGTAGTATCGGAATTAGTGGCAATTGTGATAAATATAATAAAAATACCATAACTATTATCAATTTTCTTTAAAAACGAGTAGCCAGATACCTTTAGATCTTTAGTTACCTTACTAACTCTTGTACTTGATATTACAATTATCCTCAACAGGAAATAATCTGGTAATGACAATATTTTGGAGACTGTGGCGAACTTAATAATAAAATTATAAACCCTGTTCTTCCCAAAATTCACAAACCTGGTAAATCAGTGAGACCTATTGTATCAGGTATTAACTCACCTACTTACCAGTTAGCGAAATGGTTATCGAATGAGTTCAACAATTTACCTGTTCCTCAACCCAGCTTCTCTGTTAATAACTCATTGGAGTTTATCAATAAGGTTAACAATGTAAAATTAGAGGATGGCGAATTGTTGATTTCATTTGATGTTGCTTCACTGTTTCCTAGTGTACCTATTCCGGAAACTTTGGAGTTTCTTAGGGAATTATTGAGCAATAACAACTTTGACCCGTCAGAAATAGATGAATATGTAAGATTGACTGCCCTTTGTATGTCTCAAAATTGTTTTCAAATAAACGGAAAGTTTTTTGAACAACTTGAGGGAACTGCAATGGGTAACTGTCTCTCACCTTTTATTGCCAACTTGTTTATGAACAGATTTGAAACCAATGTAAAGTCTATAGCACCATATTTCCCTAAGAGTTGGGTTAGGTATGTCGACGATATTTTTGCCATTTTTGACACCAAGAAGTGCAGTATTCAAAATTTTCTTCTCGTTTTGAATGCTACATTCAACACTGTTAACTTTACTGTAGAACAAGAAGTTAACGGCCACCTTCCATTTTTAGATACTCTGGTAGTCAGGAATAGCAAAAATATAATAGAAATTGACGTGTATCGGAAAGATACTAACACAATCAGGTTTATCCCTAATGATTCGCAGCATCCTTTTCAACAAAAATTGTCTTTTATTAGTTGTTTAGTAAATAGGTTATTGAAATTTCCATTGTCCGCAGATAGATATCAGCAAGAATTATTGTTTATTAAGAATGTTGTCATACATAATGGGTACCCTGAGAAAATAGTTGATAGAATGATTAAGAAGCAGAATCAAAAAATGTATGTAAATCAAATGTCTACTTTAAATACTTTGTCTGTAGAAAAGAAGAAATATGTTAAAATACCGTTCGATTGTGCATATACAAGGGGTTTGAGAAGTATTTTTACATCACAAAATCTCTGTATAGCATATTCGACACATAATAGCATAAAAAACCTTCTTGGAAACCCAAAGGATAAGGTAGATGTACTTGATAAATCTGGTATATATTGTATCAAATGTCATGACTGTGAAAAAGAATACGTAGGCCAGACTAGAAGAACAATTTTAACTAGGTTCAAAGAACATGTAGCTCATTTTAAATATAATCGGTTTGAAAAATCTAGTGTGGCTCAACATATTTTAGACACAGGTCATAAAGTAGTTGTAGATGACTTAAAACTTGTAAAAGCTGTGTCAAATAATAGGGAACTAAACAGCTTGGAAAGTATCTTTATTCACTTGAATAGACGAAAAATTAATAAATTCAGACAGGGGTCCTATACCTAGTTCGCCATTGTTTGACCTGTTTTAATTAAAACTTGTTTTTTACGCTTCAATGATCAAAATTCACTGAGGTGTGAACAACAAATGGGTATATATATATAGGGTAATTTTTAACATGGACGTCACTTCCACTAGTGATTTGCTTGGACAATATCCAGTAAAGATACTATGAAGTGCTAATCTCTCTTTTCCTCTTTTTAGGTTCTACTGAAGATGGCAACATAGTTGCTGAAATACGTATTTAGGTTCTAAAATACTTGTTGTGGTTAGGGGTTTATAATTTTATTAATAATCTGCTAGATAATAATAAAAACCTAGATTAATTCATATACCTACGTCAACGCCAAATCCTCAAACCGAACAAAAAGCATAACTCCGCCCGCAATACTATCGTATTACTTAATTAACGGTCCATTCTACGGCTTACCGTCCCGGCACATCAAAGTACAATATGGCCGTTTAATCACACAATATAAATTTAATTAAGGCGTCCGCCGCACAAACACATCCGCGCAATAAGCGATCGGGTTTCCGTTCAAACGCGCCTCGCTTCGGTCGGCCAACGGCGGCGTCATTAAGAATTAATTGCTCTTTTTCAACTAAAGATACGATAAATATCCGCGACAATATAAATAAGACACAATTCCCTATATACAGGGTGTATACAAAATTGATTGAAACAATTTCGAGGGTGTAAAGTAACACAATATGAAGACCGAAATATTTTATTAAAAGTTTTCAATATTTTGAAGTTGAAAATTTGGTTGTTGCTACCCGCATGTTGTCACAATGTATAGTAGTAAGATGAAATGTGACCCGCACCTATCTCTAGTACCCAGTTTTATGAAATTCATAATAAATAACAAATGAAAATGTTTAACGACGTATTTTAGTCAAATCAATATTATAGGTTATTATAGGATGTGGCTGTAATTTTTGATTTATTTAAAATTTACATCCCTCCTGTATATCACCATATTATTAACCTATAATAAATAACGATATGTTCAATGACTCAACAGTCAACTTACTTGACAAATTTAACCAAATTGCATTTTGTATTGTATTTTTTCTTCAATCAAATTTACATAAGAAAATGAATGGGAAAAAGACATTTTTTGGTATTTTTCGAATAATTGTTCGTGTACTTGTAGAGGACTTTCCAATGGACAATTTGAGTTATTATACGTATGGATTTGACGCCTCCAACCCACCCCCACAGTGCCCTGAAAACTACCCTTAATTGAAAAATGTAGTCTTCAAAAAATTTACCCTTCCAATCACTCAAAATTCGCGTTTCTACAAACTCCGTCGGACATCTGTTTTCTGAGTTCGAAATGCCAGTTTATTATCTTAGAGTGACATTATTCATTAAACAAATTCTTCCTATTATTTAAACAATCAATGATTATTAATTTTAAACTGTAGTTCTAATTGTTGTAGAAGTAAGCTTTTTTTGTAAAATTAAGTTACTAATTTCATGTTCGAAGCATTGCCTATGTTATTAGCAAATAAACCCATATTTGTTTAAACAAATTCGATTTGTTTAAACAATTTTTTTGCAGTTCTCCTAACATTATTTTTTTAGATCGGTCTGGTCAACTGTTATTGTCAAGTGACATCATTTATATTTTGGGATAATTTCCATTGTTTAAATAATAAAATATCATTTATCCGAAAAAAATTAATTGATTTAATATCCTTTTTTGGGGAAAATTGGGGAATTACATTTCTTTTAAAAATATTAAATTTCAACCAATTTTATCATATTTCTTTCTGCATTTCTGATTCTTATTTCCTAACCACTGTGTGTCGCAAGATAATGTTGATTTATTGCTGTCTGGAAACTGTTACCTGTACTCTCCAGCAACTTGCAATAAGGATAAATTTGTTTTTAAACAATAGAAATCATTCCTACATATAAATGATGTCACTTGAGAACAACGTTGGCCAGCAAAACGGTCTAAAAAAATTAGCTGAATTCAGACGGATTTTTTTGCTACCACTGTGTGTCGTAAGATAATTTTGATTTGTTGCTGTCAGGAAACTGTTCCCTTTACTCTCTAGCAACTTGCAATAAGGATTGTTTTTAAACAATAGAAATCATCCCAACCCAACATATAATTGATGTCACTTGAGAACAACGTTGGCCAGAATAAAGTTCTAAAAAAATAATTTTAGATGAATTGCAAAAAAATATATAAACAAATGTGGTTTTATTAAATTTATAATTTAATGTCTCAAAAACTAAATTTTCTGCCATAATTAGAAAAAAGTTGAAAACGAATAATAATTTATTGCTTAAACATAATTTTTTAATGAATTGTCACTCTGAGATAATAAACTGCCATTTCGAACTCAGCAAACAGAGTTCAGACGGATTTTCGAGAAAAACGAATTATTTAAATAAATAAAATAAACTATTGGAAATTAACTGACAAATGTTTATAAACATCCCACCAGACTTATAATAATGATTTCTATGAGAAAAAAGAGAATGAAATAATTAGATGGGTCAATTTTCTGAAAAATCTACATTTTTCATTTAAGGGTAGTTTTCAGGGCCCTGTCGGGGTGGGTTGGGGGCATAACATCTATATGTATGATAGGTCAAATTCTTCCTTGGAAAATCCTCTACAAGTCCTATAACTTTAGTCTTAAGTTTTCCCAAACCTCGAACAATTATTCGAAAAATGCCAAGAAATGTCTCTTTCCCATGTATTTTCTTATGTAAATTTGAGACCTCCACAGACAGACTGATTTGGTGAAACAGCTCAACATAGAAGGACTCTAATGTATGAGGGAAATACAGTAGATCTCTTAGGTCAAAGTATATCAAAACGCCCATAATATACCGACAATATACACCCTGTATACAGGGTTTCAATTTTACGCTAAACGGACCGTCTATACTTACTATCTACTTGCCGGAAAGGAGGCAATAAAATCGAAATTACTTTTATCATGTCACGCCCCATTACGTTGCGATTACTTCGGACGAATATTAAGCGAAAAACGCTGCGGTTAGGAGGGTTGTTGGGGGTGGTTAAGGGGGCGGGGGGGGTATGAGGGGGTTATCTATCGAGTGGCAGGTTAATTATAGACCGCGATCTCATTACTGCTGTTCGCAATTTTATCCCACCAACTTTTGCAACGTTTTAATTAAGGCCGATCCCCGTAAGATTTGCTTGCCAAGACGGGCAAGCAGGGGAATAAAAAGTGAGGCTAACGTCGCGAAATGAGGAAAAGTTGTTTGCCGGACGCTGATTGCGAATTCGATGATTATAATTTCGCGTTTATTGATACGGGAAATTTAGTTTAATTGATAGATATATCTGTTTGAGATCCAGATAACGCAAGACGAGACGAGACGAGATGAGACGGGACGAGACGAGACGAGACGAGACGATACGAGACGAGACGAGGCGCGACGAGACAAGTAGAGACGAGATGAACCGAGACAAGCCGTGACTGAATTAAACCGTAAAATGTAGTTTGAGAATTTCTACATTATCATTAAATTATTTAACATACACCTTTTGCTTCAAGTATGCCCATAGAAAAGGGTTAAAGGGTGCCAAATTGAACAAATGCGGAGGCCATCGTGTTGATAATGGAGGGAACACCTGACCTGCAAGTTTATTTCGTCCGAACCAGCATCCATATGTATAGCATTGTGAAAAAGAGCTGTATTTTGGAACTTAGCACATTTGTTGGTAAAATTAATAGTTTAGTTGCATGATCAAACTCTATTTGATCGAGATCGGTCGCGTCTGCATTAAAAATAGTTAGCCAGGATTTGATAGATATTTTTAGTCTATCGACAGTATTGTGGAAACATCAGCGTTTGACAATGCTGTATAGTATGATAATGTCATGTGCCTGGCCACATCAGATTCTTTCAATATATAGTGAAAATCTAGACATACTAACATACGTTGTAGTAAAAGTCTAATATCGACGCATTCTAAGGTTTTAAAAAAATATTTGTATTATCAATATGCGCTATCTAATTATTGTGCACCGAAAATTGTAGACATTCTTCGTTATATGTTTATTTCAATTTATTGGATAAATGTTTGGAATGTATTTTTTTTAAGGAAAGTGTGAAAAGTGTATAGAAAAGTGTCTATTTTTGTTCATCGTGTAACTATTTTTCTGATATATTAAGTCCATATAAACAACATTATATCACATTTTTGATAACTCATTTGATTTGAAAAAAAAACTCAATTTAATGATTCTTCGTCAACTTTACGAATTTTGATTAAATAATAGTATATTATTCTATGAGCAAGTAATGTAAGCAATTTCTCACGAGCCGTAGGCGAGTGCTGCAAAGCGTTCGAGTGAGAAATTGCCATTACTTGCTTGCGAATGGAATACTATACTTTTTCTACGACCATGTAACGAAATTTTATAAATTAATTTTTGTGCATATAGGGACAGCTGTATGTCACTATGACGGTTTACAGGATTTTGACAGATTAAAATTGTTTGGCGCGCCTTGTCACTTAGCGACGTTGTCAATGCCTTGACAATGTCGCTAAGCAGTGTATCAACAATTTGGAAATGAAAAATCCAGAGCTGTGATTGGTTCTAAAGCCGTGAGGAATGAAATATTTCTCACTACTGGCGGGGTATGAGGAGCCAGGAATGAAATATTTGTCATGTGTGTGGGGAACGGTTAGTATTACTTATCATAAATTGCCATGATAATGAATGCATTCCTCCATAGGAGTAGAAAAAATTGTTTACACCTTATTTGTATCTTTAATTAGCTTTCATCAATCTTTTAAATAATCCACGTAGTAAATGTTAACTCCTTTATTTATCATTAATACCAGAAATAATTTTACAAAATATCGCCCCAGTGTAAGGTTGTCTATTAAGGGAACACAAAACGCTAATTTTGTAGTGGAGGTTGACGAAAGACTAATAAATATTTTAAGTTCCAAGGAGACGGTAAACAAATGTTCTAATTCGCTGGCTTTGAATAATACAACAACAACCCTTGCCCCTGCCTGGACCCGCCCATGGACACTAATTTTATAGTCATGGCAGTTATAAACAAACGTCAATTTGACAATGATTTCATATGATTTTAAATCGGGTGTCTTGAGACTTATGACATACTTTGAATTTGACGCAATTTACAATCTGGACGAATTATTTTCTTATAATAATACCCACAGCAAAAAAATTACTTTTTAGTACTTAATAATTGTTTGTAACTAGAAATAAATATACTAGAAATATAAAATTTTAATATAAATTAAAAATTACAGCCATAACCTGGATTTGAACCAGGGACCTTTGAACATTGTTTGTGTTGAACGCCGCCTCGCCATAAAAAACAGAATTTGTCTATAAAACAAATTGATTCCTCCATTAACAAAGTGGAAAATTGTCATTTTCAACTACTTCAACGTACTTTATTTCAATAAATAACAATCAACAGTTCCGCATTTATCCGTCAGCTTCCAGCAATTACTCTAAAATCTCGCGATCGAACGACTCGCCGAAATCGGAGACATTTAATTATAATTTAATGACATCAGGGTTGTTTTGGACCGGTATACCGTCCCCCCGGGGAGGGTTCATTTCCCGATAAAGCCGAACGGCTCTCGAGTGAAAGCGAAGTCTCATTTTTCACCCGTTAATCCGAAAAAAGGAATTTATTTCGTTAAAAGGGAATCGACTCACTTTCCACGGTATTTACGTATTGTTATCACTTTCCTTATTCATTATGTCCGCAGGAGGGGGGTCGGTTCGGATCTTGGAAGGGGCGGTGGAGCGCCTCGGGGCTCGGCTATGCTTGGAGAAGATCCGCTTTCTTGAAAGCCGAATACCCAGTCCATTAGTAACAGCAGCTACTGCCGATCGAAATCAATTCCCCGTATATCCGAGTAAAAAGTATCAAATGGAGCTTCGAATCTGGACGCGATACGTAAACCCCTATATTTCCGAGAGGGATGATGGCGGGACCGCAAGGGTACACGATGTGCCAGACAAACAGGAACACCAGTACCTACTAGAGATGGACTACTACTGATGACACTTGACTACCATAAATGTAAAAATAATCATGCTTCAAAGGAACTGTCAATAATCAACAAGACGATTATCGAAAAGGTCAAGAACACTCGAGGAAACCTATCCATTCGTGTGTTTTCTCAGAGCCGATTAATATTAATTCTGGCATACCTCAAGGTGATAGTTTATCTCCATTGCTCTTTTGCCTAGGCCTATTTGCACTGTCTAGTGAATTGAACGAGGACAAAGTTGGTGTGCAGTTATTACTTGGCGAAAAGTTAATTGGTCATTCACTTTATATGGATGACTTGAAACGTAATACCAAAAATGATGAGCAGTTGAAGAGGAGCCTCAGTATTGTTAAACAATTCTCTGACGATATTGGGATGCAATTTGGCTTAGAGAAGTGTGCCAAAATTAGTATTGTCAAAGGCAAAATTGAGAAAACCGCTGACATATGCCTGAATGATCATACTAGTATTAATGAACTAACAGATAAGACTAGATATAAGTATCTGGGAATGGATGAAGCCTTTGGTATTGATGATGAAGGCATGAAGGTGAAGGTTATAGGCGAATACATTAAGCGTGTGAGGAAAATTTTAAAATCTGGTTTAAACGGAAAGTGTAAAATGCAAGCGATAAATGCATATGCTATTCCTATATTTCGATACAGTGTTGGAGTTTTAAACTGGACGAAGAAGGAAATACGCGATTTGGACATTAAAACTAGAAAACGGTTAACATTAAATTTTATGTTTCACCCTAGGTCCGATGTCTGCAGGCTATACCTGCATCGTTTAGATGGAGGTCGTGGCTTGCAGCAATTGGAAAATATTTATGATTTGGAAATGTTAAATTTAGGAAATTTTATAACGGCCAACAAGGAGGATAAAGTCATTAAACAATTAATTAAGGATACTTCTGGTAAGTCAATAATTAGTAAACAAAAACTAACTTTAGAAAAATTTCAGGTGGAAGAACTAGATAATTACGGAAATAAAACTTCGGTGGAGAGTTTAAAGCGAGAGATTAACTTAAGAATGAATCGGAAAGTGCGAGGAGATTATGTTAGTAAGCCAATGCATGGTCAATTTTTAAGAATTCTGGAGGGTGATGGTATTTCAAAGTCTAGATCGTTATCTTGGCTTTGTCATGGGAACATTAAGGCTGAAACGGAATCCTCTATTGTTGCGGCGCAAGATCAGGCAATACGTACCAGATATCATGGACAAGAGATTATGAAAGTTGCTCATGATGGGAGTTGTAGACTGTGTCATCTGGCTCCGGAACATGTCTACCATTTATTGGCGGCTTGTCCAGTCTTAGCTGACTCACATTACATTGCTAGGCATGATAGGGTGGGAACATATATACATTACAATTTATGTTCCCAACTAGGTTTAGCAATGGATGTGTCTCGGTGGTATGACCACATCCCATCTCCTGTTGTGAGTAATGATCATATTACCGTATTATGGAACATGCCTGTTGTCACTAAGAGAATGCTTGATGCTAATAAGCCAGATATCGTGGTAAAGGATTTCCAGAAGAAGGTGTGCACGTTCATAGAAATCTCGGTACCTGCTGATGCGAATGTTGTAAGGAAGAAGCTTGAAAAACAACTTTAATATAAAGATCTCGCAATAGAAGTTGGACGTATGTGGGGAATGAAAGTGAACATTGTTCCGGTGATTGTAGGTTCATTGGGAGCAGTTAGTCTAAATTATAGTAAACATGTAAAGAAGTTGCCGTCAAAATTTCACCCTGGGTAATTCTAGAAAATGCGGTTTTGGGAAGCGCAAATATTTTGAGGAGATTTCATCAGAAAGAATCATAAATTTACTGCTACCATACTGCTCATATATTTTAATATTTCATCTTTACCTTTAATAATACCTCCAGGAGTTAACCTAGCCTCTAGTTATGCAACTCAATTGAATTTTCAATTGAAACGTTCGACGTTTGATATCAATGCCACTAATCTTATAAAACTGAAATTTACTAAATAACTAGTTAAAATATCGAAAAATCCCACACTAGCTCTCACACACACATAAGTCTGAGACGCACACTAATGCAAGCTTCGTCCAAGTGAGTGAGGTTGGTCGATATACATTGAATTGTATAGTAGCCGCTCAAATATCATCGCTAAGTGATGGATTGTCCCGAAAAAAAGTTAACCTAAAAGCAATGGCTGATGGATTAACTTATTCCGAGTTTCCCCCGTTAACTAGATTATCGATCAGGTGGCCAGCTGCAGATCTACTTCCGGTCGAATTAACGTTGCCAACGAATCGCTCTCCAAATTAGATTTTCCGGATGCCTTTGCCGCGACGGTCTGGTCATTTTCTGTCTCAACTCTAACTCGAGAGTGGTAACCGAAAGTTGATAAAACTTTTAAGATTTTAAGAAGAGCCGTAGGCGAGTGTATAGACATGCAATTATAGTATTTGCACTAGGAGAGTGTTTTAAGACGAAAAGACTGACAACAGATATCAGAACTTGTCAACCCACAATCAATTCTTATTCCACCAATGCCCTAACGGTCAGAATATAACCTAAAAGTTTGACTGATCTTGATAATTAAAAGTTCAATTAATTATTACTTTTATTACTATTACTTTTCAGAATTAATTACCAAATGTATCTGACCCATAAACGTGTATAATAATAATTTGTAGTAGTAATTTGTAGTTTCAAAAATTCTCCTGAACAAACTAAAATAGATAGAGGGCTGTACTTCTTAGAATTAGTTACCCAATGTATCTGACCCATAAACGTGTATAATAATAATTTGTATCCCAACTACTTTGCTCGTAATCGCACACGAAGCGAAATAATAACATTAAAGCACCGATAAACAACGTAAAATCTAAGTTTCAAAAATCCTCCTGAACAAACTAACATAGATAGAGGGCTGTACTTTTTAGAATTAATTACCCAATGTATCTGACCCATAAACGTGTATAATAATAATTTGTATCCCAACTACTTTGCTGGTAATCGCACATGAAAGCGAAATAATAGCATTAAACCACCGATAAACAACGTAAAATCTAAGTTTCAAAAATCCTCCTGAACAAACTAAAATAGATAGAGGGCTGCACTTTTTAGAATGAATTACCCAATGTATCTGACCCATAAACGTGTATAATAATAATTTGTATCCCAACTACTTTGCTCGTAATCGCACATGAAGCGAAATAATAGCATTAAACCACCGATAAACAACGTAAAATCTGTTTCAAAAATCCTCCTGAACAAACTAAAATAGATAGAGGGCTGTACTTTTTAGAATTAATTACCCAATGTATCTGACCCATAAACGTGTATAATAATAATTTGTATCCCAACTATTTTGCTCGTAATCGCACATGAAGCGAAATAATAGTATTAAACCACCGATAAACAACGTAAAATGTAAGATTCAAAAATCCTCCTGAACAAACTAAAATAGATAGAAGGCTGTACTTTTTAGAATTAATTACCCAATGTATCTGACCCATAAACGTGTATAATAATAATTTGTATCCCAACTACTTTGCTCGTAATCGCCCATGAAGCGAAATAATAGCATTAAAGCACCGATAAACAACGTAAAATCTAAGTTTCAAAAATCCTCCTGAACAAACTAAAATAGATAGAGGGCTGTACTTTTTAGAATTAATTACCCAATGTATCTGACCCATAAACGTGTATAATAATAATTTGTATCCCTACTACTTTGCTCGTAATCGCACATGAAGCGAAATAATAGCATTAAATCACCGATAAACAACGTAAAATCTAAGTTTCAAAAATCCTCCTGAACAAACAAAAATAGATAGAGGGCTGTACTTTTTAGAATTAATTACCCAATGTATCTGATCCATAAACGTGTATAATAATAATTTGTATCCCAACTGCTTTGCTCGTAATCGCACATGAAGCGAAATAATAGCATTAAACCACCGATAAACAACGTAAAATCTAAGTTTCAAAAATCCTCCTGAACAAACTAAAATAGATAGAGGGCTGTACTTTTTAGAATTAATTACCCAATGTATCTGACCCATAAACGTGTATAATAATAATTTGTATCCCAACTACTTTGCTGGTAATCGCACATGAAAGCGAAATAATAGCATTAAACCACCGATAAACAACGTAAAATCTAAGTTTCAAAAATCCTCCTGAACAAACTAAAATAGATAGAGGGCTGCACTTTTTAGAATGAATTACCCAATGTATCTGACCCATAAACGTGTATAATAATAATTTGTATCCCAACTACTTTGCTCGTAATCGCACATGAAGCGAAATAATAGCATTAAACCACCGATAAACAACGTAAAATCTGTTTCAAAAATCCTCCTGAACAAACTAAAATAGATAGAGGGCTGTACTTTTTAGAATTAATTACCCAATGTATCTGACCCATAAACGTGTATAATAATAATTTGTATCCCAACTATTTTGCTCGTAATCGCACATGAAGCGAAATAATAGTATTAAACCACCGATAAACAACGTAAAATGTAAGATTCAAAAATCCTCCTGAACAAACTAAAATAGATAGAAGGCTGTACTTTTTAGAATTAATTACCCAATGTATCTGACCCATAAACGTGTATAATAATAATTTGTATCCCAACTACTTTGCTCGTAATCGCCCATGAAGCGAAATAATAGCATTAAAGCACCGATAAACAACGTAAAATCTAAGTTTCAAAAATCCTCCTGAACAAACTAAAATAGATAGAGGGCTGTACTTTTTAGAATTAATTACCCAATGTATCTGACCCATAAACGTGTATAATAATAATTTGTATCCCTACTACTTTGCTCGTAATCGCACATGAAGCGAAATAATAGCATTAAATCACCGATAAACAACGTAAAATCTAAGTTTCAAAAATCCTCCTGAACAAACAAAAATAGATAGAGGGCTGTACTTTTTAGAATTAATTACCCAATGTATCTGATCCATAAACGTGTATAATAATAATTTGTATCCCAACTGCTTTGCTCGTAATCGCACATGAAGCGAAATAATAGCATTAAACCACCGATAAACAACGTAAAATCTAAGTTTCAAAAATCCTCCTGAACAAACTAAAATAGATAGAGCGCTGTACTTTTTAGAATTAATTACCCAATGTATCTGACCCATAAACGTGTATAATAATAATTTCTATCCCAACTACTTTGCTCGTAATCGCACATGAAGCGAAATAATAGCATTAAACCACTGATAAACAACGTAAAATCTAAGTTTCAAAAATCCTCCTGAACAAACTAAAATAGATAGAGGGCTGTACTTTTTAGAATTAATTACCCAATGTATCTGACCCATAAACGTGTATAATAATAATTTGTATCCCAACTACTGTGCTCGTAATCGCACATGAAGCGAAATAATAGCATTAAACCACCGATAAACAAAGTAAAATCTACGTTTCAAAAATCCTCCTGAACAAACTAAAATAGATAGAGGGCTGTACCTTTTAGAATTAATTACCCAATGTATCTGATCCATAAATGTGTATAATAATAATTTGTATCCCAACTACTTTGCTCGTAATCGCACATGAAGCGAAATAATAGCATTAAAGCACCGATAAACAACGTAAAATCTAACTTTCAAAAATCCTCCTGAACAAACTAAACTAGATAGAGGGCTGTACTTTTTAGAATTAATTACCCTATATATCTGACCCATAAAAGTGTATAATAATAATTTGTATACCAACTACTTTGCTCGTAATCGCACATGAAGCGAAATAATAGCATTAAACCACCGATAAACAACGTAAAATCTAAGTTTCAAAAATCCTCCTGAACAAACTAAAATAGATAGAGGGCTGTACTTTTTAGAATTAATTACCCAATGTATCTGACCCATAAACGTGTATAAAAATAATTTGTATCCCAACTACTTTGCGCGTAATCGCCCATGAAGCGAAATAATAGCATTAAAGCACCGATAAACAACGTAATATCTAAGTTTCAAAAATCCTCCTGAACAAACTAAAATAGATAGAGGGCTGTACTTTTTAGAATTAATTACCCAATGTATCTGACCCATAAACGTGTATAATAATAATTTGTATCCCAACTACTTTGCTCGTAATCGCACATGAAGCGAAATAATAGCATTAAACCACCGATAAACAACGTAAAATCTAAGTTTCAAAAATCCTCCTGAACAAACTAAAATAGATAGAGGGCTGTACTTTTTAGAATTAATTACCCAATGTATCTGACCCATAAACGTGTATAATAATAATTTGTATCCCAACTACTTTGCTCGTAATCGCACATGAAGCGAAATAATAGCATTAAACCACCGATAAACAACGTAAAATCTAAGTTTCAAAAATCCTCCTGAACAAACTAAAATAGATAGAGGGCTGTACTTTTTAGAATTAATTACCCAATGTATCTGACCCATAAACATATATAATAATAATTTGTATCCCAACTACTGTGCTCGTAATCGCACATGAAGCGAAATAATAGCATTAAACCACCGATAAACAACGTAAAATCTAAGTTTCAAAAATCCTCCTGAACAAACTAAAATAGATAGAGGGCTGTACTTTTTAGAATTAATTACCCAATGTATCTGACCCATAAACGTGTATAATAATAATTTGTATCCCAACTACTTTGCTGGTAATCGCACATGAAAGCGAAATAATAGCATTAAACCACCGATAAACAACGTAAAATCTAAGTTTCAAAAATCCTCCTGAACAAACTAAAATAGATAGAGGGCTGTACTTTTTAGAATGAATTACCCAATGTATCTGACCCATAAACGTGTATAATAATAATTTGTATCCCAACTACTTTGCTCGTAATCGCACATGAAGCGAAATAATAGCATTAAACCACCGATAAACAACGTAAAATCTGTTTCAAAAATCCTCCTGAACAAACTAAATAGATAGAGGGCTGTACTTTTTAGAATTAATTACCCAATGTATCTGACCCATAAACGTGTATAATAATAATTTGTATCCCAACTACTTTGCTCGTAATCGCACATGAAGCGAAATAATAGCATTAAAGCACCGATAAACAACGTAAAATCTAAGTTTCAAAAATCCTCCTGAACAAACTAAAATAGATAGAGGGCTGTACTTTTTAGAATTAATTACCCAATGTATCTGACCCATAAACGTGTATAATAATAATTTGTATCCCAACTACTGTGCTCGTAATCGCACATGAAGCGAAATAATAGCATTAAACCACCGATAAACAACGTAAAATCTACGTTTCAAAAATCCTCCTGAACAAACTAAAATAGATAGAGGGCTGTACCTTTTAGAATTAATTACCCAATGTATCTGATCCATAAATGTGTATAATAATAATTTGTATCCCAACTACTTTGCTCGTAATCGCACATGAAGCGAAATAATAGCATTAAAGCACCGATAAACAACGTAAAATCTAAGTTTCAAAAATCCTCCTGAACAAACTAAAATAGATAGAGGGCTGTACTTTTTAGAATTAATTACCCTATATATCTGACCCATAAACGTGTATAATAATAATTTGTATCCCAACTACTTTGCTCGTAATCGCACATGAAGCGAAATAATAGCATTAAACCACCGATAAACAACGTAAAATCTAAGTTTCAAAAATCCTCCTGAACAAACTAAAATAGATAGAGGGCTGTACTTTTTAGAATTAATTACCCAATGTATCTGACCCATAAACGTGTATAATAATAATTTGTATCCCAACTACTTTGCGCGTAATCGCCCATGAAGCGAAATAATAGCATTAAAGCACCGATAAACAACGTAATATCTAAGTTTCAAAAATCCTCCTGAACAAACTAAAATAGATAGAGGGCTGTACTTTTTAGAATTAATTACCCAATGTATCTGACCCATAAACGTGTACAATAATAATTTGTATCCCAACTACTTTGCTCGTAATCGCCCATGAAGCGAAATAATAGCATTAAAGCACCGATAAACAACGTAAAATCTAAGTTTCAAAAATCCTCCTGAACAAACTAAAATAGATAGAGGGCTGTACTTTTTAGAATTAATTACCCAATGTATCTGACCCATAAACGTGTATAATAATAATTTGTATCCCAACTACTTTGCTCGTAATCGCACATGAAGCGAAATAATAGCATTAAAGCACCGATAAACAACGTAAAATCTAAGTTTCAAAAATCCTCCTGAACAAACTAAAATAAATAGAGGGCTGTACTTTTTAGAATTAATTACCCTATATATCTGACCCATAAACGTGTATAATAATAATTTGTATCCCAACTACTTTGCTCGTAATCGCACATGAAGCGAAATAATAGCATTAAACCACCGATAAACAACGTAAAATCTAAGTTTCAAAAATCCTCCTGAACAAACTAAAATAGATAGAGGGCTGTACTTTTTAGAATTAATTACCCAATGTATCTGACCCATAAACGTGTATAATAATAATTTGTATCCCAACTACTTTGCTGGTAATCGCACATGAAAGCGAAATAATAGCATTAAACCACCGATAAACAACGTAAAATCTAAGTTTCAAAAATCCTCCTGAACAAACTAAAATAGATAGAGGGCTGCACTTTTTAGAATGAATTACCCAATGTATCTGACCCATAAACGTGTATAATAATAATTTGTATCCCAACTACTTTGCTCGTAATCGCACATGAAGCGAAATAATAGCATTAAACCACCGATAAACAACGTAAAATCTGTTTCAAAAATCCTCCTGAACAAACTAAAATAGATAGAGGGCTGTACTTTTTAGAATTAATTACCCAATGTATCTGACCCATAAACGTGTATAATAATAATTTGTATCCCAACTACTTTGCTCGTAATCGCACATGAAGCGGAATAATAGCATTAAAGCACCGATAAACAACGTAAAATCTAAGTTTCAAAAATCCTCCTGAACAAACTAAAATAGATAGAGGGCTGTACTTTTTAGAATTAATTACCCAATGTATCTGACCCATAAACGTGTATAATAATAATTTGTATCCCAACTACTTTGCTCGTAATCGCACATGAAGCGAAATAATAGCATTAAAGCACCGATAAACAACGTAAAATCTAAGTTTCAAAAATCCTCCTGAACAAACTAAAATAGATAGAGGGCTGTACTTTTTAGAATTAATTACCCTATATATCTGACCCATAAACGTGTATAATAATAATTTGTATCCCAACTACTTTGCTCGTAATCGCACATGAAGCGAAATAATAGCATTAAACCACCGATAAACAACGTAAAATCTAAGTTTCAAAAATCCTCCTGAACAAACTAAAATAGATAGAGGGCTGTACTTTTTAGAATTAATTACCCAATGTATCTGACCCATAAACGTGTATAATAATAATTTGTATCCCAACTACTTTGCGCGTAATCGCCCATGAAGCGAAATAATAGCATTAAAGCACCGATAAACAACGTAATATATAAGTTTCAAAAATCCTCCTGAACAAACTAAAATAGATAGAGGGCTGTACTTTTTAGAATTAATTACCCAATGTATCTGACCCATAAACGTGTACAATAATAATTTGTATCCCAACTACTTTGCTCGTAATCGCCCATGAAGCGAAATAAAAGCATTAAAGCACCGATAAACAACGTAAAATCTAAGTTTCAAAAATCCTCCTGAACAAACTAAAATAGATAGAGGGCTGTACTTTTTAGAATTAATTACCCAATGTATCTGACCCATAAACGTGTATAATAATAATTTGTATCCCAACTACTTTGCTCGTAATCGCACATGAAGCGAAATAATAGCATTAAAGCACAGATAAACAACGTAAAATCTAAGTTTCAAAAATCCTCCTGAACAAACTAAAATAGATAGAGGGCTGTACTTTTTAGAATTAATTACCCAATGTATCTGACCCATAAACGTGTATAATAATAATTTGTATCCCAACTACTTTGCGCGTAATCGCCCATGAAGCGAAATAATAGCATTAAAGCACCGATAAACAACGTAATATCTAAGTTTCAAAAATCCTCCTGAACAAACTAAAATAGATAGAGGGCTCTACTTTTTAGAATTAATTACCCAATGTATCTGACCCATAAACGTGCACAATAATAATTTGTATCCCAACTACTTTGCTCGTAATCGCCCATGAAGCGAAATAATAGCATTAAAGCACCGATAAACAACGTAAAATCTAAGTTTCAAAAATCCTCCTGAACAAACTAAAATAGATAGAGGGCTGTACTTCTTAGAATTAGTTACCCAATGTATCTGACCCATAAACGTGTATAATAATAATTTGCATCCCAACTACTTTGCTCGTAATCGCACATGAAGCGAAATAATAGCATTAAAGCACCGATAAACAACGTAAAATCTAAGTTTCAAAAATCCTCCTGAACAAACTAAAATAGATAGAGGGCTGTACTTTTTAGAATTAATTACCCAATGTATCTGACCCATAAACGTGTATAATAATAATTTGTATCCCAACTACTTTGCTCGTAATCGCACATGAAGCTAAATAATAGCATTTAACCACCGATAAACAACGTAAAATCTAAGTTTCAAAAATCCTCCTGAACAAACTAAAATAGATAGAGGGCTGTACTTTTTAGAATTAATTACCCAATGTATCTGACCCATAAACGTGTATAATAATAATTTGTATCCCAACTATTTTGCGCGTAATCGCCCATGAAGCGAAATAATAGCATTAAAGCACCGATAAACAACGTAATATCTAAGTTTCAAAAATCCTCCTGAACAAACTAAAATAGATAGAGGGCTGTACTTTTTGGAATTAATTACCCAATGTATCTGACCCATAAACGTGTATAATATTAATTTGTATCCCAACTACTTTGCTCGTAATCGCACATGAAGCGAAATAATAGCATTAAACCACCGATAAACAACGTAAAATCTAAGTTTCAAAAATCCTCCTGAACAAACTAAAATAGATAGAGGGCTGTACTTTTTAGAATTAATTACCCAATGTATCTGACCCATAAACGTGTATAATAATAATTTGTATCCCAACTACTGTGCTCGTAATCGCACATGAAGCGAAATAATAGCATTAAACCACCGATAAACAACGTAAAATCTAAGTTTCAAAAATCCTCCTGAACACACAAAAATAGATAGAGGGCCGTACTTTTTAGAATTAATTACCCAATGTATCTGATCCATAAACGTGTATAATAATAATTTGTATCCCAACTACTTTGCTCGTAATCGCACATGAAGCGAAATAATAGCATTAAAGCACCGATAAACAACGTAAAATCTAAGTTTCAAAAATCCTCCTGAACAAACTAAAATAGATAGAGGGCTGTACTTTTTAGAATTAATTACCCAATGTATCTGACCCTTAAACGTGTATAATAATAATTTGTATCCCAACTACTTTGCTCGTAATCGCACATGAAGCGAAATAATAGCATTAAACCACCGATAAACAACGTAAAATCTAAGTTTCAAAAATCCTCCTGAACAAACTAAAATAGATAGAGGGCTGTACTTTTTAGAATTAATTACCCAATGTATCTGACGCATAAACGTGTATAATAATAATTTGTATCCCAACTACTGTGCTCGTAATCGCACATGAAGCGAAATAATAGCATTAAACCACCGATAAACAACGTAAAATCTAAGTTTCAAAAATCCTCCTGAACAAACTAAAATAGATAGAGGGCTGTACTTTTTAGAATTAATTACCCAATGTATCTGACCCATAAACGTGTATAATAATAATTTGTATCCCAACTACTGTGCTCGTAATCGCACATGAAGCGAAATAATAGCATTAAACCACCGATAAACAACATAAAATCTAAGTTTCAAAAATCCTCCTGAACAAACTAAAATAGATAGAGGGCTGTACTTTTTAGAATTAATTACCCAATGTATCTGATCCATAAACGTGTATAATAATAATTTGTATCCCAACTACTTTGCTCGTAATCGCACATGAAGCGAAATAATAGCTTTAAAGAACCGATAAACAACGTAAAATCTAAGTTTCAAAAATCCTCCTGAACAAACTAAAATAGATAGAGGGCTGTACTTTTTAGAATTAATTACCCAATGTATCTGACCCATAAACGAGTATAATAATAATTTGTATCCCAACTACTGTGCTCGTAATCGCACATGAAGCGAAATAATAGCATTAAACCACCGATAAACAACGTAAAATCTAAGTTTCAAAAATCCTCCTGAACAAACTAAAATAGATAGAGGGCTGTACTTTTTAGAATTAATTACCCAATGTATCTGACCCATAAACGTGTATAATAATAATTTGTATCCCAACTACTTTGCTCGTAATCGCACATGAAGCGAAATAATAGCATTAAAGCACTGATAAACAACGTAAAATCTAAGTTTCAAAAATCCTCCTGAACAAACTAAAATAGATAGAGGGCTGTACTTTTTAGAATTAATTACCCAATGTATCTGACCCATAAACGTGTATAATAATAATTTGTATCCCAACTACTTTGCTCGTAATCGCACATGAAGCGAAATAATAGCATTAAAGCACCGATAAACAACGTAAAATCTAAGTTTCAAAAATCTTCCTGAACAAAGTAAAATAGATAGAGGGCTGTACTTTTTAGAATTAATTACCCAATGTATCTGACCCATAAACGTGTATAATAATAATTTGTATCCCAACTACTGTGCTCGTAATCGCACATGAAGCGAAATAATAGCATTAAACCACCGATAAACAACGTAAAATCTAAGTTTCAAAAATCCTCCTGAACAAACTAAAATAGATAGAGGGCTGTACTTTTTAGAATTAATTACCCAATGTATCTGACCCTTAAACGTGTATAATAATAATTTGTATCCCAACTACTGTGCTCGTAATCGCACATAAAGCGAAATAATAGCATTAAAGCACCGATAAACAACGTAAAATCTAAGTTTCAAAAATCATCCTGAACAAACTAAAATAGATAGAGGGCAGTACTTTTTAGAATTAATTACCCAATGTATCTGACCCATAAACGTGTATAATAATAATTTGTATCCCAACTACTGTGCTCGCAATCGCACATGAAGCGAAATAATAGCATTAAACCACCGATAAACAACGTAAAATCTAAGTTTCAAAAATCCTCCTGAACAAACTAAAATAGGTAGAGGGCTGTACTTTTTAGAATTAATTACCCAATGTATCTGACCCATAAACGTGTATAATAATAATTTGTATCCCAACTACTTTGCTCGTAATCGCACATGAAGCGAAATAATAGCATTAAAGCACCGATAAACAACGTAAAATCTAAGTTTCAAAAATCCTCCTGAACAAACTAAAATAGATAGAGGGCTGTACTTTTTAGAATTAATTACCCAATGTATCTGACCCATAAACGTGTATAATAATAATTTGTATCCCAACTACTGTGCTCGTAATCGCACATGAAGCGAAATAATAGCATTAAACCACCGATAAACAACGTAAAATCTAAGTTTCAAAAATCCTCCTGAACAAACTAAAATAGATAGAGGGCTGTACTTTTTAGAATTAATTACCCAATGTATCTGACCCATAAACGTGTATAATAATAATTTGTAACCCAACTACTTTGCTGGTAATCGCACATGAAAGCGAAATAATAGCATTAAACCACCGATAAACAACGTAAAATCTAAGTTTCAAAAATCCTCCTGAACAAACTAAAATAGATAGAGGGCTGTACTTTTTAGAATTAATTACCCAATCTATCTGACCCATAAACGTGTATAATAATAATTTGTATCCCAACTACTTTGCTCGTAATCGCACATGAAGCGAAATAATAGCATTAAACCACCGATAAATAACGTAAAATCTAAGTTTCAAAAATCCTCCTGAACAAACTAAAATAGATAGCGGGCTGTACTTTTTAGAATTAATTACCCAATGTATCTGACCCATAAACGTGTATAATAATAATTTGTATCCCAACTACTTAGCTCGTAATCGCACATGAAGCGAAATAATAGCATTAAAGCACCGATAAACAACGTAAAATCTAAGTTTCAAAAATCCTCCTGAACAAACTAAAATAGATAGAGGGCTGTACTTTTTAGAATTAATTACCCAATGTATCTGACCCATAAGCGTGTATAATAATAATTTGTATCCCAACTACTTTGCTCGTAATCGCACATGAAGCGAAATAATAGCATTAAACCACCGATAAACAACGTAAAATCTAAGTTTCAAAAACCCGCCTGAACAAACTAAAATAGGTAGAGGGCTGTACTTTTTAGAATTAATTACCCAATGTATCTGACCCATAAACGTGTATAATAATAATTTCTATCCCAACTACTTTGCTCGTAATCGCCCATGAAGCGAAATAATAGCATTAAAGCACCGATAAACAACGTAAAATCTAAGTTTCAAAACTCCTCCTGAACAAACTAAAATAGATAGAGGGCTGTACTTTTTAGAATTAATTATCCAATGTATCTGACCCATAAACGTGTATAATAATAATTTGTATCCCAACTACTGTGCTCGTAATCGCACATGAAGCGAAATAATAGCATTAAACCACCGATAAACAACGTAAAATCTAAGTTTCAAAAATCCTCCTGAACAAACTAAAATAGATAGAGGGCTGTACTTTTTAGATTTAATTACCCAATGTATCTGACCCATAAACGTGTATAATAATAATTTGTATCCCAACTACTTTGCTGGTAATCGCACATGAAAGCGAAATAATAGCATTAAACCACCGATAAACAAAGTAAAATCTAAGTTTCAAAAATCCTCCTGAACAAACTAAAATAGATAGAGGGCTGTACTTTTTAGAATTAATTACCCAATCTATCTGACCCATAAACGTGTATAATAATAATTTGTATCCCAACTACTTTGCTCGTAATCACACATGAAGCGAAATAATAGCATTAAACCACCGATAAACAACGTAAAATCTAAGCTTCAAAAATCCTCCTGAACAAACTAAAATAGATAGAGGGCTGTACTTTTTAGAATTAATTACCCAATGTATCTGACCCATAAACGTGTATAATAATAATTTGTATCCCAACTACTTTGCTCGTAATCGCACATGAAGCGAAATAATAGCATTAAAGCACCGATAAACAACGTAAAATCTAAGTTTCAAAAATCCTCCTGAACAAACTAAAATAGATAGAGGGCTGTACTTTTTAGAATTAATTACCCAATGTATCTGACCCATAAACGTGTATAATAATAATTTGTATCCCAACTACTTTGCTCGTAATCGCACATGAAGCGAAATAATAGCATTAAACCACCGATAAACAACGTAAAATCTAAGTTTCAAAAATCCGCCTGAACAAACTAAAATAGGTAGAGGGCTGTACTTTTTAGAATTAATTACCCAATGTATCTGACCCATAAACGTGTATAATAATAATTTCTATCCCAACTACTTTGCTCGTAATCGCCCATGAAGCGAAATAATAGCATTAAAGCACCGATAAACAACGTAAAATCTAAGTTTCAAAACTCCTCCTGAACAAACTAAAATAGATAGAGGGCTGTACTTTTTAGAATTAATTATCCAATGTATCTGACCCATAAACGTGTATAATAATAATTTCTATCCCAACTACTTTGCTCGTAATCGCATATGAAGCGAAATAATAGCATTAAAGCACCGATAAACAACGTAAAATCTAAGTTTCAAAAATCCTCCTGAACAAACTAAAATAGATAGAGGGCTGTACTTTTTAGAATTAATTACCCAATGTATCTGACACATAAACGTGTATAATAATAATTTGTATCCCAACTACTGTGCTAGTAATCGCACATGAAGCGAAATAATAGCATTAAACCACCGATAAACAACATAAAATCTAAGTTTCAAAAATCCTCCTGAACAAACTAAAATAGATAGAGGGCTGTACTTTTTAGAATTAATTACCCAATGTATCTGATCCATAAACGTGTATAATAATAATTTGTATCCCAACTACTTTGCTCGTAATCGCACATGAAGCGAAATAATAGCATTAAAGAACCGATAAACAACGTAAAATCTAAGTTTCAAAAATCCTCCTGAACAAACTAAAATAGATAGAGGGCTGTACTTTTTAGAATTAATTACCCAATGTATCTGACCCATAAACGTGTATAATAATAATTTGTATCCCAACTACTGTGCTCGTAATCGCACATGAAGCGAAATAATAGCATTAAACCACCGATAAACAACGTAAAATCTAAGTTTCAAAAATCCTCCTGAACAAACTAAAATAGATAGAGGGCTGTACTTTTTAGAATTAATTACCCAATGTATCTGACCCATAAACGTGTATAATAATAATTTGTATCCCAACTACTTTGCTCGTAATCGCACATGAAGCGAAATAATAGCATTAAAGCACCGATAAACAACGTAAAATCTAAGTTTCAAAAATCATCCTGAACAAACTAAAATAGATAGAGGGCTGTACTTTTTAGAATTAATTACCCAATGTATCTGACCCATAAACGTGTATAATAATAATTTGTATCCCAACTACTTTGCTCGTAATCGCACATGAAGCGAAATAATAGCATTAAACCACCGATAAACAACGTAAAATCTAAGTTTCAAAAATCCTCCTGAACAAACTAAAATAGATAGAGGGCTGTACTTTTTAGAATTAATTACCCAATGTATCTGACCCATAAACGTGTATAATAATAATTTGTATCCCAACTACTGTGCTCGTAATCGCACATGAAGCGAAATAATAGCATTAAACCACCGATAAACAACGTAAAATCTAAGTTTCAAAAATCCTCCTGAACAAACTAAAATAGGTAGAGGGCTGTACTTTTTAGAATTAATTACCCAATGTATCTGACCCATAAACGTGTATAATAATAATTTCTATCCCAACTACTTTGCTCGTAATCGCCCATGAAGCGAAATAATAGCATTAAAGCACCGATAAACAACGTAAAATCTAAGTTTCAAAAATCCTCCTGAACAAACTAAAATAGATAGAGGGCTGTACTTTTTAGAATTAATTACCCAATGTATCTGACCCATAAACGTGTATAATAATAATTTCTATCCCAACTACTTTGCTCGTAATCGCACATGAAGCGAAATAATAGCATTAAAGCACCGATAAACAACGTAAAATCTAAGTTTCAAAAATCCTCCTGAACAAACTAAAATAGATAGAGGGCTGTACTTTTTAGAATTAATTACCCAATGTATCTGACCCATAAACGTGTATAATAATAATTTGTATCCCAACTACTGTGCTCGTAATCGCACATGAAGCGAAATAATAGCATTAAACCACCGATAAACAACATAAAATCTAAGTTTCAAAAATCCTCCTGAACAAACTAAAATAGATAGAGGGCTGTACTTTTTAGAATTAATTACCCAATGTATCTGATCCATAAACGTGTATAATAATAATTTGTATCCCAACTACTTTGCTCGTAATCGCACATGAAGCGAAATAATAGCATTAAAGAACCGATAAACAACGTAAAATCTAAGTTTCAAAAATCCTCCTGAACAAACTAAACTAGATAGAGGGCTGTACTTTTTAGAATTAATTACCCTATATATCTGACCCATAAACGCGTATAATAATAATTTGTATACCAACTACTTTGCTCGTAATCGCACATGAAGCGAAATAATAGCATTAAACCACCGATAAACAACGTAAAATCTAAGTTTCAAAAATCCTCCTCAACAAACTAAAATAGATAGAGGGCTGTACTTTTTAGAATTAATTACCCAATGTATCTGACCCATAAACGTGTATAAAAATAATTTGTATCCCAACTACTTTGCGCGTAATCGCCCATGAAGCGAAATAATAGCATTAAAGCACCGATAAACAACGTAATATCTAAGTTGCAAAAATCCTCCTGAACAAACTAAAATAGATAGAGGGCTGTACTTTTTAGAATTAATTACCCAATGTATCTGACCCATAAACGTGTATAATAATAATTTGTATCCCAACTACTTTGCTCGTAATCGCACATGAAGCGAAATAATAGCATTAAACCACCGATAAACAACGTAAAATCTAAGTTTCAAAAATCCTCCTGAACAAACTAAAATAGATAGAGGGCTGTACTTTTTAGAATTAATTACCCAATGTATCTGACCCATAAACGTGTATAATAATAATTTGTATCCCAACTACTTTGCTCGTAATCGCACATGAAGCGAAATAATAGCATTAAACCACCGATAAACAACGTAAAATCTAAGTTTCAAAAATCCTCATGAACACACAAAAATAGATAGAGGGCTGTACTTTTTAGAATTAATTACCCAATATATCTGATCCATAAACGTGTATAATAATAATTTGTATCCCAACTACTTTGCTCGTAATCGCACATGAAGCGAAATAATAGCATTAAAGCACCGATAAATAACGTAAAATCTAAGTTTCAAAAATTCTCCTGAACAAACTAAAATAGATAGAGGGCTGTACTTTTTAGAATTAATTACCCAATGTATCTGACCCATAAACGTGTATAATAATAATTTGTATCCCAACTACTGTGCTCGTAATCGCACATGAAGCGAAATAATAGCATTAAACCACCGATAAACAACGTAAAGTCTAAGTTTCAAAAATCCTCCTGAACAAACTAAAATAGATAGAGGGCTGTACTTTTTAGAATTAATTACCCAATGTATCTGACCCATAAACGTGTATAATAATAATTTGTATCCCAACTACTGTGCTCGTAATCGCACATGAAGCGAAATAATAGCATTAAACCACCGATAAACAACGTAAAATCTAAGTTTCAAAAATCCTCCTGAACAAACTAAAATAGATAGAGGGCTGTACTTTTTAGAATTAATTACCCAATGTATCTGACCCATCAACGTGTATAATAATAATTTGTATCCCAACTACTTTGCTCGTAATCGCACATGAAGCGAAATAATAGCATTAAAGCACCGATAAACAACGTAAAATCTAAGTTTCAAAAATCCTCCTGAACAAACTAAAATAGATAGAGGGCTGTACTTTTTAGAATTAATTACCCAATGTATCTGACCCATAAACATATATAATAATAATTTGTATCCCAACTACTGTGCTCGTAATCGCACATGAAGCGAAATAATACCATTAAACCACCGATAAACAACGTAAAATCTAAGTTTCAAAAATCCTCCTGAACAAACTAAAATAGATAGAGGGCTGTACTTTTTAGAATTAATTACCCAATGTATCTGACCCATAAACGTGTATAATAATAATTTGTATCCCAACTACTTTGCTGGTAATCGCACATGAAAGCGAAATAATAGCATTAAACCACCGATAAACAACGTAAAATCTAAGTTTCAAAAATCCTCCTGAACAAACTAAAATAGATAGAGGGCTCTACTTTTTAGAATGAATTACCCAATGTATCTGACCCATAAACGTGTATAATAATAATTTGTATCCCAACTACTTTGCTCGTAATCGCACATGAAGCGAAATAATAGCATTAAACCACCGATAAACAACGTAAAATCTGTTTCAAAAATCCTCCTGAACAAACTAAATAGATAGAGGGCTGTACTTTTTAGAATTAATTACCCAATGTATCTGACCCATAAACGTGTATAATAATAATTTGTATCCCAACTACTTTGCTCGTAATCGCACATGAAGCGAAATAATAGCATTAAAGCACCGATAAACAACGTAAAATCTAAGTTTCAAAAATCCTCCTGAACAAACTAAAATAGATAGAGGGCTGTACTTTTTAGAATTAATTACCCAGTATCTGACCCATAAACGTGTATAATAATAATTTGTATCCCAACTACTGTGCTCGTAATCGCACATGAAGCGAAATAATAGCATTAAACCACCGATAAACAACGTAAAATCTACGTTTCAAAAATCCTCCTGAACAAACTAAAATAGATAGAGAGCTGTACCTTTTAGAATTAATTACCCAATGTATCTGATCCATAAACGTGTATAATAATAATTTGTATCCCAACTACTTTGCTCGTAATCGCACATGAAGCGAAATAATAGCATTAAAGCACCGATAAACAACGTAAAATCTAAGTTTCAAAAATCCTCCTGAACAAACTAAAATAGATAGAGGGCTGTACTTTTTAGAATTAATTACCCTATATATCTGACCCATAAACGTGTATAATAATAATTTGTATCCCAACTACTTTGCTCGTAATCGCACATGAAGCGAAATAATAGCATTAAACCACCGATAAACAACGTAAAATCTAAGTTTCAAAAATCCTCCTGAACAAACTAAAATAGATAGAGGGCTGTACTTTTTAGAATTAATTACCCAATGTATCTGACCCATAAACGTGTATAATAATAATTTGTATCCCAACTACTTTGCGCGTAATCGCCCATGAAGCGAAATAATAGCATTAAACCACCGATAACAACGTAAAATCTAAGTTTCAAAAATCCTCCTAAACAAACTAAAATAGATAGAGGGCTGTACTTTTTAGAATTAATTACCCAATGTATCTGATCTATAAACGTGTATAATAATCATTTGTATCCCAACCAGTTTGCTCGTAATCGCACATGAAGCGAAATAATAACATTCAACCACCGATAAACAACGTAAAATCTAAGTTTCAAAAATCCTCCTGAACAAACTAAAATAGATAGAGGGCTGTACTTTTTAGAATTAATTACCCAATGTATCTGATCCATAAACGTGTATAATAATAATTTGTATCCCAACTACTTTGC